>OU343218.1:258099150-258318585 GCA_910596185.1 Chrysanthemum makinoi
AATGTAGATGTTCTGAGGGTTAGTAGCAACAGCAGGCAACATAGCAGGCAAAATGCTTGGTGTACCCCTTCAAAACCCCTTTTCATATTACCAAATATCATTTTAGTGAAAGGGACAGCAATGTAAGGATGTTTGCTTGTCGTTTCAAACATTTAAGATAATTTGCAAAATCTTGGGTACACAAAAAACTTTTTTTATTCTTGGCATTAGCAACCATGGCATCAAAAAACCATTTTGAAAAATTGAAGAGTCTGCCAGTGGAGAGACAGATCAATGCAGAAGCAATATTGCTTCCAAATTGATCCCATCCACCACTTTTAGAGCTCATATAATGTAAAATATGATGCACAAGGAAACAACAATTATGGCATAAATGACTTTCCAAAAACTGAATGTTCCATCAGTTAGATATCCAATATTTTCCAATCCCTGAAAGAGGTCATTATTTGGCAACATTGAAATCCCTGAGGCATCAGCCAATTGAAGCTTGCTTCTGACTGTTCCTCCGTTATTGAATACTCTAAAGTATCAATAGTTGAATTTAAACTCTAGTGTCCATCAGCAATAGTTTAGCAGTAGCAGTCGCCAGAAACTGTTTGACTAGGGAATCATAGATAGTTGGATTATGAGTAAGGCATACCTGATATGACTACCCTTTAGAAAGTCCACTATCTGCTCGAAGCCTGTGCTTTCAGCGGCTTTTTGAAGAAATCCCACTTGTTTCTGTCGGTCTACAAACTTAATTGTGCCATTTTTATGTTAATTGAAGTATGGTTGCGCAGCGCAATTAGGGTAGTGTGGTAAGGA
Organism: Chrysanthemum makinoi; assembly: GCA_910596185.1. Taxonomy (NCBI): domain Eukaryota; kingdom Viridiplantae; phylum Streptophyta; class Magnoliopsida; order Asterales; family Asteraceae; genus Chrysanthemum; species Chrysanthemum makinoi. Next base: position 258,099,958 of record OU343218.1, read on the forward strand.
GACTAAGCGAAAAGAAAAGATTTGAACTATTAAAGATTAGGATAAAGTAATTAAAGGATAAATATGAATTCTTAAAATAAAAATTATCCATATAAATACTTCTGACCATCTAAAATTAGGTAACTGTACTATTTAAACAGTAAAAATCGTTTTTTATTTTTAGCACCACCAGACTTATCTTTAGTAAAGTAACCAGACTTATCCACTCCACCAGAACTTGCAGCTTCTTTATCCAGTCTCTTCTTAAAGAGTGCTCTGATGAAATTCTTAACCAAGATTTCAGCTGTTCCAATCCTGAGGACTAATTTGAGTTTCCTAAGAGGATTCCTCACCTTCTAGTCTAAATGTCTATCCCCGTCTGTTGGATTTCCCTCCAATTTCTAATCTTTGAGAGTATTCCCTAGTGACTTCTTGGTCTTCTTCAATTTTTTCTCCAACTCATCAACCCTTGAAATCAGTTGTGGAACCAGTTGAAGTAGATCTTCCATAGATAAAGAACTGGGTTCTGCTGTAGGAGTGGGTGTTGGAGGTTGTGGTTGAGGAATCACTGGTGGTTCTTCCTCATGGACTGAAGGTGAAGGTGGTGGGGGTGTTGGTGTCCTCTGTTCAAACTCTGGTTTTTCTGGTTCAGATGTAGGTTGAGCCTAAGCTTCTGATGTAGCAGTAGGAGATGGAACAGATGTAGATATTCTTGCAGGGTTAGTAGCAACAGCAGGCAACATAGCAGGCAAAAGTGGCTTGTGTACCCCTTCAAAACCCCTTTTCATATTACCAAATATCTTTTTAGTGAAAGGGACAACAAAGTAAGGATGTTTGCTTGTTGTTTCAACATTTAAGATAATTTGCAAAAATCTTGGGTACATCAAAAACTTTTTCTTATTCTTGGCATTAAACATGGCATCAAAAAACCATTTTTGAAAAATTGAAGAGTCTTCCAGTGGAGAGAAGACCAATGCAGAAGCAATATTGCTTCCAAATTGATCTCATCCACCACTTTTAGAGCTCATATAATGTAAAATATGATGCACAAGGAAACACCATTATGGCATAAAATGACTCTTCCAAAAACTGAATGTTCCATCAGTTAGATATCCAATATTTTCCAATCCCTGAAAGAGGTCATTATTTGGAAACATTGAAATCCCTGAGGCATCAGCCAATTGAAGCTTGCTTCTGACTGATTCCTCAGTGATTGAATACTCTAAAGTATCAATAGTTGCATTTAACTCTAGTGTCCCATCAGCAATAGTTCTAGCAGTAGTAGTCTGCCAGAACAGTTTGACTAGGGAATCATAGATAGTTGGATTATGAGTAAGGGCATACCTGATATGACTACCCTTTAGAAAGTCCACTATCTGCTCGAAGCCTGTGCTTTCAGCAGGCTTTTTGAGAAATCCCACTTGATTCTGCTTGTCTACAAACTTTAATTGTGCCATCTTTTATGTTAATTGAAGTACTGGTTGTGCAGCGCAATTAGGGTTTAGTGCTGGTAAGGAGACTTAATCGAAAGAAAAGATTTAAACTATTAAAGATTAGGATAAAGTAATTAAAGGATAAATATGAATTCTTAAAATAAAAATTATCCATATAAATACTTCTGACCATCTAAAATTAGGTAACTGTACTATTTAAACAGTAAAAATCGTTTTTTAATTTTTGCACTACCAGACTAAAGAATGGTCAAACAGACTTAATAATGACATCACCAGAATTAACTATGTACTATAGCACATCAACTAGCACAGTTTCCATACATCTCCAATCTGTGAGAACTCTTGCTTTTCAACATAAATCCTTAAACATAAATCCTTAAACAAGTACAAAATAATATACCTAACAGATTTAACTAATATTAAGTCTGATTATAAACATAAATCCTTAAACTAGTACAAAAAATTGAATGTCTTTATGCTTTAAAAGAGTGAAATATGATAAAGGTAGAGTGTGACAACTTGAGCATAACATGGTTCACTTGGATTTTCGTATAACAACACCTCTACAGTCGGTTCGATAGTAGTCAGTTCGTGATTCATTACCCAAGTCACGTCGATCCACACGTGGCAATATGTTATCATTGTGCTGGTGAATAACGGTACTAAATTCCTCATCGGCTTCGTCATACTTATCTTTGTAATTCTTGGGAGGTGTCTTAAACACAATAGACAATTTTTTATCTACCTGGTCTTTCACATAAAACACTTGTCGTGCTTGTGCGGCTAATATGAGCGGATCAACCTTGTGGCCTAAACTATTCAGGTCAACCAATGTATACCCAAGAGTAGTATCGCGTTTCACACAACCATCTTGGTGATTAACCCAGTCACATTTGAAAAGAGAAATTTGCATGTAACGGTAATCTAGTTCCCATATCTCTTGTAAAACCCCATAATAATATGCTTTTCTTGTGGTTGCAACTTCTTTAGATATGTGCATATCTAATGCCTCAACACTAACCCCACTGTTCTGGTAAACTTTGCCTTCATGATCTTTCATACGAAAAGTATACCCATTGATGTGATATGCATCATATTTCACTACGGTGGCGCGTGGTCCATAGGATATCCACCTTACAGTTTCTGATACACTTTCTTTGTCGATTTCTAACTCTCTCTCAACCTGAATTTCATTACAAGTATATATTAGCTCAAAAGAATAAGTACACCAATTTTCAGATCAAAATGAGCTGAGAAATAAGGTTTAGAAAGGGTATGTTGAGTAACATAAGATTAATTACTTCTTTGCATAACCACTTGGCAAAAGATTTGTTGTGCTCATTCTCCAGAAATGCTATTCGTTTACCCGGGTTTTCTGTTTTTAAAACTTGCTCGTGTCGCCTGAAACAACGTGTTTGATTATTATATTTGATACATCATTTTCAGTAACGAAATAGACATGTGTTAGCAACACTTACCGATATACGGTACAATTTCATCTATATTATTTATTACATACAAATGTGCTTTCTGAAAGAGTTCCGCAGAAACTTCACTTGATTTGCCGGCCGACAATGGCTTTCCTTCCTCATTTTCATCTGTTTCATGTTTATCAGGTGGGATACCAACAGTTTTCATGGATTTATGATATTCGCTAAAAAACTCTATTGTTTCTTCCGCAATAGTCTCCTTAGCAATGCATCCTTCGGTCTATTTCTGTCTGCACATGTCCTTTAATAACCTTCATACATCTTTCGAATGGATACATCAACCGAAAGCATATGGGACCGCATAATTTTACCTCCCTAGTTAAGTTCACAGTCAAATGTATCATAATATCAAAGAATGATGGAGGAAAGAACTTCTCGAGTAGGCACAGTGTCACTATCAGTTCTGCTTGCATATTATCTAGTTCTTGCAATATTATTTCTTTGCAACATATTGATTTAAAGAAAAAGAAAAACCTGATAATAGCATATCGTGTGGGTGGGTGCACGATTGAACGTATTGCAATGGGCAAAAACTCTTGCATTAGCATGTGATGGTCATGCGATTTTAGGCCGATGAGCTTCCTATCCTTTAGGCTGACCAAACTAGAGAAATTTGAATAATATCCTTGTGGTACCCTGATGTTGTGTAAAGTTTCACCAAAAATATCTTTTTCAGCATTCGCTACTGTGTAACCTGCTGGAGGTAGTGTTGTTTTGTCTTGTTCTTGCATAGCAAACAACTCTTGTTTTACCCCCAACTCAGCCAGAACCAATCGAGCATTCAGTCCATCTTTTGTCTTTTCCTGGAACATGTAGCAAAGTTACGACGAGACTCTCAGCAACATTCTTTTCTACATGCATAAAATCAATACAATGTGGAACAGAATTATGCCTCCAATACCTAAGTTTTCGATACCAAATGTTGAATTTCTTCCAATACGCAGTTTTCCGTTTACTTGGCTTGAACTACCCTCTACTTCTGTTATGTTTCTTTCTGCTTTTGAATCTGCCCACCTCAGCCTCTCGTATCTTCTTGGTTTTCTGATGCATTATTGTTTGTTTGTTTTCCTTTTCCCTACTTATTTTCAATATGTTGTACCTCGTTGTATATTTGTTCCCCGGTCATTGGATTTGGAGCCGGGAGAAACTCTTGTCGTCCATTAAATGCCTTCCTTTGCCTTCTGAATGGATGGTCGTATGGTAGATATCGCCTGTGACCAACATAACTTTGCTTGGATGAGGCAGAAAGTCTAACACAGTTTGTATCTTTCCTACATACTACACAACCTTTGAATCCACTGTACGGGCAGCCACATAATGTACCAAGTGTAGGGTAATCATTTATTGTCCATAACACAACGACACGTAGATTAAAGTTATCTTTTGTGGATGCATCATATGTATCAACCCCTGTATCAAATAAGGTTTGTAGATCATCAACAAACGGTTTAAAAAACATCGATATCATTTCCGGGTATCCCGATTAATACCGAAAGCATGATAAACATTCTTTTCATACAAAACCATGGAGGAAGGTTGTATATGACAGTTAAAACTGGCCATACACTGTGATGCCTATTTCACTGAGTTGACGTCACCCTATCAGCCGATATTCCTAGCTGTAGATTTCTTGGATCTTCAGCAATTTCGGGGAATTTTTCATCTATGGTACGCCATGCCTTTGAATCTGCGGGGTGACGTAACACACCATCGGTTATCCTCCGTGTCGCGTGCTATCTTAAATATTCTGAAATACTTTCTAGCTTAAATAGTCATTGCAGTCTTGGTATAATTGGAAAGTACCACATTACTTTTGCTAGAATGTTTTCCTACACTTTATGTGTCTTATTATCCACCTTCCATCTTGATATCCCACAAGTTCGACACACAGTCAAATCCTTGTCATCCTTCCAGTAAAGAAGGCAGTTGTTGATACATACATGTATCTTTGTGTATCCTGATCCCATCAATTTCAAAAAAAAAATGGCTTGATAAGTTTTTTCCACCATTTCGTTACCAGCAGGTAGCATCTTCTTTAACAATCCTAGTAATTCAGTAAAGAACTTATCAGAATATCCATACTTACCCTTCAAGTTGAGTAGTTTAACTATCCAGGACAGCTTTGTGAAGTCAGGACATCCTGCGTAAAGAGGCTTCTCTGCGTCTAATAATAGTAATGGGTCGGGTCCAATAGATAATGGTACAAACCATTTAGAAGAACAGTAAGTCGGTTTATGGAAGTTAGGAGTCAAGAGGTACAATGGTTTATAGAAACCTGTTTGAATGAACCAACACAACCCCTCATAAGTGTCTGTTCGTTTAGTATATAAGTATGTGTCTGTAAACATAATTGTTAACCCTTTTCAAATTTATTATATCATACGTATTAGAAGGGGTCAACCCAATCTTCCTTGTTTCTTTTATGTATCCTTGAATGATGATTACATGATGCTTGTTTGATTAATATCGATCTTGGACACATGGAACCTGTGAAAACCGAACATGGTATCAGAGAAAAGGAATCAAGCAACATACCAATTCATGTTCAATCATCACTCAAAATCAATCCTACATCAAATATCACAAAAGTATTATAGCGGCCATTAAAAAAAGGGATGCCAAATTAAAGAGAAAGAGATAATGGAGACGGTTACACCACCAATAACCTGTGGTTAACCACAGAGAAGAGAAGAGACATGACAGTCTCAAGAAGAAAGAGAAAGCATAGCAGTTGTATGAGAAAAGAAAGGGCATCACAAGGAATCAGAATAATGACCAAAAGGAGGCTGTTTTGTGATTATGAGTTGAAGATTGGTTGGAGATTTCTTTGCAGTTTCAGTTTTCAATTGTGCTAACCCCACCATGACGTCGTTAACCCGCTCAAATCGTGATCAATTGAGAATCATGAAAAGTCAGGCCGAAAATTGAAACCAAGACGGCGGCACTAACCCTGCTGGAATTTGGTTCAACTAGAAACCAAAAAGCCATGAAGAAATTAACACCAAGAATCAAAACTATGTTTTTGAAGAAAGCAAGGAAAAAGAAGATTGAAGAAACAAAGATTAATAGATTAGGGGGGAATATGTTGGAACGTTGTAATCTAATTAATATTTGTTATGTTGTGTATATGTAGTTTAGGTATAAACCGAAACATAGTAATGGGCTGGGTCCAATAGATAACGGTACGAACCATTTAAAAGAACAGCAAGTAGGTTTATGGCAGTTAGGAGTCAAGGGGTACAATGGTTCATAGAAACCTGTTTGAATGAACCAACACAACCCCTCATAAGTGTCTATTCATTTAGTATATAAGTATGTGTCTGTAAACATCGTTAACCCTTTTCATATTTATTATATCATACGTATTAGAAGGGGTCAACCTAATCTTCCTTGTTTCTTTTATGTATCTTTGAATGATGATTACATGATGCTTGTTTGATTAATATCGATCTTGGACACATGGAACCTGTGAAAACCGAACAAACAATCCCAGCCCACCTGCAACAGTCTTCATCCTCGTCAACCGAAGAAGCAAGTCTATCTGCTTCATCAATTAGGCCTTGCTTGAACTGGAGAAGTGCTTGTCTCTCCTCTTTAATGCATAAAACACTATCCAAGTTTTTATTAGATAAGCATAATTGAAACAACGTCAAAACAAGAAGTGAACACAGGTAACAAGAGGAGATATAAGAAACTGAGAAAACGGTACTCTTGTTGGGTGATTTTGAAAGAATAAAAATCTCTTTATATTTTGTTTACAATGGAACTTGGCATGGGAAGTCGATTTAAACTTGCATATATAGATGTTTCAAGTGTAGCTTTCATTTTTCTGCGATGACCGGATCCTAACATTGAAAAATCAACGCAAACAGATTGAACTAGTGAATAACAGCTAGTAAGAAAACATCTGTGTGTGAAAATCATACACGTGTTGTTGACTTTTGATCCAAAAGATTCATTATCTAGTGAATCGATTTTATTTGAAAACGACCCAAGTTCAAGTAATCAAAAAAATCAACAACTGAACCTTCACGATAACTTGAGTTAACCTGAGATGAATCTTTTGAAGGTTTATGAACCGTGGAGATGAGTATATGAAAAAGAAGAAGATTTCAGCAGTGCTGAAGTGATAACTGATGAAACGCATGATTTACTTGTCGAGTTAACCTGAGATGGAGTACTTATTCTCAGAAACAGGGGAAATTTAGCTAGAACAGCATATCATGTTATGTTAACTAACCTTAGTTAAGGATGGCTACATATTCAATGAACTGATAGTAAGAAATACAATTTTTTTTTTCTCAATTGAGTGCCAAGTAAAAATCACTAATTAATATGACAAGCATTACAAATCTTTAACCACACTTTTTGGAGAAAATAAAAGAAAGACTGTCTCCAAGCTTTGCTTGCAATCAAAGGAGCAACAACAGCCCAAAAACCAATTATAAATCCAAGCACAATACTAATGACAAGACCACAATTTTTTCCATCCGATTCATCATCATCCACTTCTACTTCACCTCGTGTACTCGCATCAGGTGCGACCCCTTTCCTGTTGCATAGAACTGCAAGCGGGGGGCCACAAAGTGAGTTCCCCATGAAGCTCGACTCACTAAAGCTCTGAAGTTGAGTACTCGTTGGGATTTCCCCTGTCAATTCGTTGATAGATAAATTCAGCCAATTTAAGGTTGTTAACCTTGACATGCTCCAAGGAATCCTCCCATCAATCTGGTTAACAGACAAATCAAGAGATTCAAGTAATGTCATTTCACCAATCTCCTCAGGAATTCTTCCCTTTAGATGATTGCCAGACAAGTTCAACCACCTCAACCCTAACAAGCCCATAAGCTCTTTAGGAATAGGGCCCGAGATTCTGTTACCTGAAAGATCCAAGGTTGTGACCAGATAAAGAATAGTGCTATATTGGAACTCGCGTCCTTTAGTAACCAGCGATGCACTGCCAATAACTGCCCCACTGAAACGCACATCATATAGCACAGATATCTAATGGATTGATGGACTGTTAGCTGACTTGTTGCCTTCAGACATGATACTGAAATTGTAAAAGCATGTCGGAAGTGATCCTGAAAGATTGTTAAGAGCAAGATCCAATATCTGGATGGAAGTGAGACGACATAGTTCAACCGGGATTTCACCTTCCAGTTTGTTTGACCTGAGGCTGAGTAGTTTCAACTTTGAATCTTCTCCCTCTATTAACAACGGTATGCCACCAGCGAATTCATTCTCAGCAAGCATGATAATTTGTAAGCTTTTTGAATTCAAAAGAAATGCAGGTAACTTTCCAGAGAGCTTGTTGTTCCGGATGTTGAATGATCGAAGAGAAGTTAAGTTCCCCACAGATTGTGGAATTCCACCTATGAGATTATTGTTCTCAAAGTTTATGACTGATAATGCTTGCCAATTCATCCAACAATCAGGAATAGCACCTGAAAGTTTGTTATTGGCCAAATTGAGAACTCGAAGTAGTCTATCTTTTTCTAAACTAGGGCATAAGAAATTCTCGAGAGATCCTGAAAGATTATTGTTTGATATATCTAGAAGAACAAAGTCAGCATCATTGATTTTTCCTGGTAGTGGACCTTCAAAATGGTTACTACTTAGATCTACGACTGCATTTGGTACAAGTATACTAAGATCTCCCACCATTTTCCCGCGGATATTATTATGAGATATATTCAAGAAAACAATATCAGTAAACGAGTTCCAAAACCAACTAGGAATGATATCTGAAATTCCCGTGTTGGCTATGTCTAAGTCCGTCAAGCTTTCTTGTGACTGAATCCATGATGGAAATCGAGGGCCTAAATTCCAAGAACCTATTCTCAAGACACCAAGTTTGAAAGGTGGGGCCCAATTATGATCACTTAGTTCTAGCCTTAACATGTTTGCCTCTGCCCATATAGAGTTCAATGCTGTGAGATTGGCAAAGTGATCTTCAGTGACATCTCCAGTAAATGAGTTGTGATGTATAATCAAATAGTTTAGTTTTGTTAACTTGCCTAGACTTTTGGGTAGACTTCCATTGAAATTATTAAAAGAAATTTCTAACCGTTCCAATGATGTTAAGTTCCCGATTGAATCAGGGAGTGGACCAGAAAGTGAATTAACGTTAAGTATTACCTCCTTTAAGGATGACAATTTTCCTAATGAATTTGGAATTGTACCAGAAAGGTAATTATATGCAAGATCCAGAGTAGATAGTTTTTGCAGTTGTCCTAATCTCTCTGGTAAATGACCTGTAAGGAGGTTAGCAGTGATAGCCAGATACCCCAATTTAGGTGAATTACATTCACAGAAATTATTCAGAAGCTCTGACACACTTCCGCCAAAATAATTAGCTCGAAGATTAACGTAAGTCAAGTTGCAGAGGTTACCAAATGAGTTTGGTAAGGTCTCGTTGATTTGATTCTGTGATAAATCGATACTAACAAGAGACGTCATGTTCTGAAGACTGCCCAGAATCGAGGTTGAAAGATTGCATGTACTAATATCTAGGGACTCGATACTAGAGACACTCAACAACTCCTTTAAAACTGATGAGAATCTCATAAAATCATTTTAGGAAACGCTGTGAACAACTTTTAGATTAGGCATGTTTTGAAAACCACCGACCCTACTAGAAACTGGACCATGGAAAAGGCATCTAGTTAAGTCTAAGGACACTAACTTACTGAGACTGAAAATCCACCTAGGCATCAAAGTGTCAAAAATGTTGAAAGAAAGATCAAGTAAGGTTAATGAAGTAAAATTAACTTTGGTTAAATGTTGAGGAATTTGAGAAAGATTACACGAAGGCAAGTGCAATTCCACCAATGATGGAAGGGTGTTGATCACTTGAAGCCAATCAGATGCACCGCTAAGATCATAGCCTGACATATCGAGATACTGCAACAAAGTTAAACTCGACAACCAACGAAGATTCTTCACAGGAACGCTGCTAGCCATGGCCCCATTCCGATATCAAGGACAACCAACTTGGACAGATTCCCGAGTTGATGAAGAACTCCGCCTTGGAACTGTGACATTGAGAGATTCAAATATCTTAAATTCCCAAGAGAGCCGATGAAACTAGGAATCTGGATTTCGTTGAAATTGTTGCAGCTCAAGTCTAGGTACTTAAGTTGCTTCAACGAAAGGAGTGAGGCATTTATGTTTCCTCCAAGCATCTTATCTAACGCTTCTTCAAGGTTACAATCAGGGCCTCGAAGGTGAAGCTCTTGGACATGACCAGTAAACTTATCACAAACAACTCCAGCCCATCTGCAACAGTCGATTTTGGCATTGTTCCATGACGGAGCGGTTGGCACCATCTATGAGATCACTCTTAAACTGCAGAAGGGCTAGTCTCTCATTCTCAACACACAAAATCCGCTTTCGGTTACCATCAGAAAAACTATTAGTACACAGCCCCAAAGAAATGTAAGCCCAAAGAGCCTTAAAAGGTGTCATATAGAGTATGTGCTTATAATTCAGAATGTCTGATTTTTTTTTTTTTTTTGAAAGATAAAGAATGTTTGAGGCACCAAATGTATATGAAACTTAAATAGACACACATATATATATTTGCATTCACTTGCATATGCACACTCACGCATGCAGAAACAATAGTCAAGAAACATCGAACACATGTCACTTAATCAAATAGATATGATGTTACATGAGTAACTCAATATTGACCATCTTTTGTAACTTGCTCAATGCCTGACTTGGAATTACTTAGAGGGCATGAGTTATTCATACGGTGCGTCTTTTTTTTTTAATTTTGTTTATATCAAAAAGCTATAAACCTAAAAATGCGGAACAGTAAATATAAAGTTTAATACGTCAAACGTTTAAAATTGTCAGAAATACGGAACAGAAACTGACAAAAAACTGTGTTGTACTGGAAAAAGTGAGGGACAAAGAGAACATTTCCTGGCAGTCTATGGGATAGACCCCGTATGAATAGGGTATCCCAATAGTCAACTCTTTTGTCAGTATACTCGTTTTACACATATAGTTATAAATAGAGTAAGAACCATTACCATGTACTTGACAATATTCAAATGTAAAACTCAAAATGACTGGTTCGAGGCACGTATATATTGTCTGAAAGATCTAAAAATACACAAAACATTTACTATAAAATTGTATAGTTATGAATCATATAAGCTAGTGACCAAAAATAAAATAAAATACAATAAAGTAGTGGCTAAAACCTAAAAGCATCATTTCCACTAGGAAGGAAGCTTCGTTACAGCAGTCACCATCAAGACTTTTTGGTGGATTATTTGTCCCACATACACTTAGTCCTAAGAAGATGCCATCTTTGTGCTCACCAAACAGCCTCACTACTACAACACACTTATGTTATCTAGAAGCATTTAGCAGCCATACATGTTTTACTAAACCAAACACTCAACCTAATGCCACAATTCCATTTTTATAAAGACTCTAAAAGCACACAAAAGCCTCACAATCTAAGCCTTTAGAAATCGTTAAGAAGATTTGCTGATATGTATAAAAGTATTCATTAGAAATTTAAATACTCAATAAAAATGAAAGGATGAAAATATGTATACCCAATTTGGGCGAATTGTAAGTGCAGTTTGATGACATTAACAAAGACATGCGAAATTGGTAGGGGTGAGCGAAAAAACCGAAAAGACCGAATAAACCGAAAACCGAACCTAACCAAACCGAAAATAACCCAACCGAACTAATAACCCGAACAGAATTTGCTAAAACCGAACCAAACCAATTACTAATTAGTTCTCCTTGCGGGTGTTGGGTATGGGTTTGACAGTTTGAACCGAAAACCGAATTCATATAAATATATATATTTTTTATATATTTATATATTTTTAAGTATATTTATATATAAATAAATACTATTAAAAGGTTATCATAATATAATAAAATATTTTTTATTGCTCAATGCCTGACTTGGAATTACTTGAGTCAACTCTTTTGTCAGTATACTCGTTTTACACATATAGTTATAAATAGAGTAAGAACCATTACCATGTACTTGACAATATTCAAATGTAAAACTCAAAATGACTGGTTCGAGGCACGTATATATTGTCTGAAAGATCTAAAACATACCAAAAACATTTACTATAAAATTGTATAGTTATGAATCATATAAGCTAGTGACCAAAAATAAAATAAAATACAATAAAGTAGTGGCTAAAACCTAAAAGCATCATTTCCACTAGGATGGAAGCTTCGTTACAGCAGTCACCATCAAGACTTTTTGGTGGATTATTTTTCCCACATACACTTAGTCCTAAGAAGATGCCATCTTTGTGCTCACCAAACAGCCTCACTACTACAACACACTTATGTTATCTAGAAGCATTTAGCAGCCATACATGTTTTACTAAACCAAACACTCAACCTAATGCCACAATTCCATTTTTATAAAGACTCTAAAAGCACACAAAAGCCTCACAATCTAAGCCTTTAGAAATCGTTAAGAAGATTTGCTGATATGTATAAAAGTATTCATTAGAAATTTAAATACTCAATAAAAATGAAAGGATGAAAATATGTATACCCAATTTAGGCGATTGTTAAGTGCAGTTTTGATGACATTAACAAAGACATGCGAAATTGGAAATCCTACAAAAGTACAAAGGTATATAAAAACTGGTTAGTGATGGGCCTAGTTATATAGATGCATGGATTTGGTACTTTCGGAGCAAAGTTTGGGTCATCAGGCCCAACTAGCCAGAGTTAACTTTTTTTCAAGTTTATTACTCACATGCTTTTAGATAACACGAGCAGGTTAACCCGCGCGTTGCTGCGGGAATATGTTGTTTTATACATTACTAGTTATAATACGTGTGCACGCACAAGGTTTTGACAAAAAAAATTACTTTGTATTAATGTTGAATATTGTGTCTTTAAAAGTAATTACATATAATTCTATACTTATGCACGAGTTTTTCATTATCCATTAATATCCATTAGAATTTTGTATAATCAAATTTTGTAAAAAAAAATTGTTAGATAACTCAAGATTCAACTATATTTAGCTTATATAGATGTTGATGTTCCTATTTAAATTTCACTATTGATATTATGTTGTACACAAAATGCGAGTTTAGTTGCACATAATAAACGTTGATGAGGTTAAAATATGCCTCTTAAAGTTTTTTAAAAATGTTTTTTTACATATCTTTATATAAATAAATAAAAATTACATGAGTAGTTGTTAATCCTACCTTCTACCCATCAGAAGACCCGACCTCACCCAATAGAATCGTGTGCACCAGAAAACCGAAAATATATTGCGACTAGAAAACCCGACCACCACCAATCGTAAATTCTCAAAAGGAAACGATGCAAACTGACATACATTTCTCTTCATTCTGGCGCATAGACAAAACCTAACTCTTCCAGAAAATTAACTAACTGCAGCTCTAAAACCAATCACAATTCGATCAAACTAAAACAATTGGCCTTAAATCAGGAGTTGTTAATGAAAAGGTATGTTCATGAACAACTAACACAATATATAATTTTGAAACAGGTATCATACATGAATTTTCTGTTATTTTGGTTAGATTAATGATCTTTGTAATATTAGTTAATCATGTGTTTGTGTTAAATTGTTATTTATGTGTAAAGTCAAAAGGTTTATGTTAGATTCTTAATTTAATACGTGTCTCATCAAAATAAGATCAATTTATCAGTTGATTATTATCATGTTTCTATAACCCTCATGACGCAAATATTTTTACAAACAATACATAATTAAGTTTAGTCCAAGGGTTTTAACTATGGCTGATGAATAAAATTTCATTCATTCAATTAGGACTCATAAATTGTTTATTGGGTTAATTATATTGTTAGTGCAAAATTGCAATATATCAATTGGCCACTATTAAAATTGAGAAGGTAATTCAAGTTTGTTTGTAATGGCTTTGAATATGGATGAAAAAGGTAATGATGTAGGTGATGTTTAAGGCTTTCAATGGCTGCAAAATGAAAAAGATGTTGGTAACCTAAGCCTATTTTAAAAAACTTGATAAAGTTATGTGTTAGAGTGAATTCAAAGTAAGATAACTTTGATCTATGTTTATGAATGTAAGCTTTATCAATCTTTAAATAGTGTAGTACTTGAATGATAAGTTCGCCGTGATTAGTTTTAAATGTTATGTCTATTATTATCTTTGTTTTGATGGTTATAATTTGATAAATAGTATAATTATAATGATCGTATACTTCTGATGATTGAATTTTTGGTTGTGTGTTTCTTTAGTACGTTAGGTTACATTTTGCCAAGCAAGTTTGTGAAAGACGGGTTCCTGGCGGTCATATTCGAGTTTTTTAGCAAAGTATTGCGAGTCATGGCCAAGAAAGTTAGCAAGTGATTTAAGTATTGCCAAAAAAGTAGTCACGACAATGGTGGTTCCCTCAATAGTTTAAGATACGATGTCTTTTGAGCAACGATTTTCCATCTCCTGGAACACATGAAGAATGCATACATATCATGAAACAACAATTCTGTTTCACCACCTATTCTACCATATTTAATCTCTGCAACTACAAGCATTGGCAATCACAATATGGGGTAAACTTAGCTTATGGACCTCCGCAAACTCAGACTGTTCACTAGGTAGTTTTACGTTATTAACTTTTATTGTACAATGATTTAGTATATGGAGTTTATTAGATGTGTTTGGGTAAACTTATTTAGACAATTGCGCCTAATAGAAGTATCAATTATGAGCACTTAGGTAGGCTTTGAGGCAAGAGGTAGCTATATATGACATTACAAACGCATAATAAATTTATGTCTAAACCCCCAGCGTGGGCCGGGCATTGAAAGATTAGTGCAAGTACTTAAATAGTAGTTAATAGAGAAAGGTACTTCGTGTGAACGACGCCATAAAACAAGGGTTTTTGATACGTAATGCATAGGCTAATACATGTTTTGTTGAAGTGAGCCATCTTTAGTGTCGGTATATATCCAGTATGCTTTTGAACAAAATGTAAATTTCCATTACAAGAGTCTGATATGTCGACAAATTTATTCGAAAAAACGTACACAAAAAAATTGCATTACACTTTAGTATGTGCGATAAGATCATAAAACTGCAAAAAACACTAACATGTTGCATTATAGTGAGGATAATAACAAAGTTAGTCATAACATCAAATAAGAAAACTTCGATTAGAACAGAAGGTGTTTGGTTTATGCTTATTAAATGTGTTTATTGGCTTATTCAATTACCATAACACAATAAGTTTATGATAAAGCTATAAGCTTTTTTTAGAAGCTTAGTAAAAAAAAACCCGAACTCACAACTAATTCTATCATAGCTTAGTGTGTTTATAGTAAAACACAAATATTAAGCATAGAACTTTTCATTAAAAATATAAAAAAAAAAAAGTTACTAAAATTTGGTGTGTATAACACAAAAGTTAAACCATAAAAAAAGTTACTAAAAACTATCAGCTGGATAAGCCATAAGCCAAAGGTCTGTTGAAGTTTCTTTCGGATTCTATTCAGAAGCAAAAAGAGGTTAACACATAAATCATAAGTATAGAAGAATTGTTGTATCTCACATCCGTGATTACCAACTCAATTACATTATCGCAGTATAGTAACGTAATAACCTGATTAAAAACTATATATTCTTGCTTAATAATTCTCATGTACATACTTTTATTTCTTTTACAACTATCCACTATCATTTTTTTTTGATGAAACATAACGTTAATGAATAAAGTTAGGTTATCACCTACGAAGTTTTCTCTTCTTTTTTTTGATTTAGGAGGTGATTGTTATGAAATAAGGATTGTGATGCGTGCATTTTTTTTATAATATAAGGAAAACACCTTCTAAATTAACCAATATATGACTATCTAACCCATATGTTTGTTTGTTTTTTAATAATTAGCTTTGTAAAAACGTTTTAACCGACTGCATATGTTGAGGTTGAGGTTGATGTTGTTGCTTAACTTTAACTATTGATATCATGTTATACAAAATGTGCGAGTTTAATAGCACATAATGAGGGTTGATGAAGTTAAAATATGCTCCGTAAAGTTTTTAAAATGTTTTTATGGATATCCATATATAAATTTTAAATAATAATTCACGAGTCGTTGTTATAAGTAGAATCGCGTATATTTATTTTCATATCACATTAACTCGTGCTCACAATTTGATATTTATATTCCCGTTACTAATATTATAAAGTATATAAGGGGGTATAAACTGTAAGGGGTTATTTGTTTTTTTTCTAAAGTTATTAAAAATCATGGAAACTTGTAATTTTACACTTAGCTCTATATAATTTATTTAAAATTCAACCACTAAAGTTTTATTAATTACTCCCTCTTTTTTTAAGTTTATGTTTTCATAAATTTGACACCTATATTTTTATGCATTTTTTTCTTAACCAAATTTCTCCACCAAAATTATTAAGTTTGACCAAAACCAATTTAATTTTGACTTTCTATTGACCAATCATATTGCTCGATTTTGCCTACATGGCAAATTCGAGCTCTCCTATTGGTTTATTTTTTTTTTCAATAAGAAGGGTTTTGCAAAAACACTCCGAAATGATGTAATTCTTTTATTATATAAAAGATTTGTTTTATTTATTTATTTTTTATTTTTTTTTTTTTTTTTTTTTGTTATTAGTTAAAAGTTGGTAATTTTGCAAGTAATTTTTTGGGCTTTTGTAATTGTGGTTGGGCTGGTGGCCTTTAAGTTGGGCCTAAGTTGGTCTTTTATCCTTTTTTGTGATGTAAAAAGTGGTTTAATATTTTCGTTTATAAGAGACGTACTTGTCTTATTCTTGTATACACTGTTATAGAAATTAGGTTATAGGTTTGGGGCAAGATTCTCATTTCTTCTGGATAATAGTAATTAGCAGAGTCGATCAAGGTAATTGCTAATCTGTATATGATACAACATAGATGGTGTTCTATTTCGGTTAATTGTATAGTGTTTGATTGTTAATTGATGATTGTTTGGGTTTTTTTTTTGTTGTTGTTTTGGGTAGATGAAAGCAGCAATTTTTTAGGTGTGTCTGATGTTGTTAATATGTGTGTTATTTTTTCTAGTTTATGTAAATTGTGCAATACTTTTTAAGGCAATCAATAGTGGATGCTAATGTGATGTTGTTCTTTATGTGATAGTAGCTTAAGCTGCCATTGTCTGGTGTATTGAATTGTCTGTTTAGGAATTTTTTATTTTTGCATCTGTGTAATTTGTGTTGGCGGTCATGGTCATCTGTATTTTGGTGTGTACAGATGGCGCCTCGATGTCCTAAAGTGTCAAAGATTGCGCAACAAATCGGTGACAATCGTATTCAGAAGATCCTTCATGTTGTGTTTTCTCGTGAAAAAATGGCGTATAAGTCTGACTATAAGAGTTATACTGAAATGGTTGAAGAGGTGCAGAGTCGTATCGATCATAGGCATGGTCTAATACTGGAGTTGAAGAAGCTTGAGAGAGATTCGGTTGTTGGTGAGTGCTTGGCTGCTTTAAAGGCTGCGGAGCATGAGGATTTTGGAGAAGTGGCTTGGTTGCTTCAAAGGAGCTATGCTGCGGCTTTACGTGCTGGTGAGAAATCAAGGGTTAAGAAGAAGCTTAAGGAATTAATATGATGCTGCTACTTTAAATGTGTTTTGCATGCTGAAATGGTTTGAAGTGGATAGTTTTTTGGTTAAGTTAGTTGTGTACATGGGGTAGATGTGGGTGCTGTTGTTTTAGCAGGTCGGTGTTGGCATGTGCCATGTTTTTTGTGGATGGCGAGGTTAAATTTTTGGGTGGTCTGATGTTAGTAAGTGAAGTAGATATGGATGTAAGATAGGTGTCTTAGTAGTACTGTTTATTGTATGTGTGTTAAATGTATGTTGGATCAAATGTAGGTGGAATCAAATGTATGTTTTTAGTATATATATAATGAAAAAATTAGTGTTTATGATATTTTGTTGGGCATGTTTTTTATTTAACTGTTGTTATTTTATATGTAGTTTGCATATTTGTATAGTCAAAGTAAATGGTGTATCTGGTTGCAAATGCCAAAAAAGAAAAGTGTAAATAGTATTGATTTTACGTGGTTATAAATTAGATCAATTGTGAATGTTCATTGGAAATTTTATGGTTTCTTGATAACTGGTCACATGAATCTGGGAGCCTTTGTTAGAATGAGCATTTTATACTTTTTTAGTTTTTTGCATCATAGGGTGTTTCCAGATACTATTGTTAAATGATTACATTATTTAACATATTTTTACAAAAGATGTAGATATGCGAGTTCGATAAGTTAATCTGTTGCATCTATATAAGTTTGATGCATTTTTATCACAAAACAGGAAAAGTTTATTCTAATACACCATACTAGCTAAGAAGTAATTATTCTTGTTTTTTTTCTTGTTGTCGCTTGCTTTATCTTGGAATAGTGGTCGTTTGATAGTTTTATGCCCGGTTGTGTCTGCTGTAGTTTTTTCTGATGCTGTCTTTGGGCTGCTAACTGTTGGTGGTGGTGTGTTCTCGGCTGTCATAGAAATATAATTGTGTTAATCAATAGGGTTATTTGCATAGTGTAAACATGTAGGTGGTTTTCATTTTAAGTTTGTTACCTGTAGGTTCTTCTTGAAGTGTTTCTGCTTCGTTTGATTGCTCGATTATTTGAGCAGTAGTTAACTCTGATGGAACTGGTGACACTAATGTGGGAAAAATAAATGTTTAATAGTTATTGTCTCTATAAATAATGATGCTAACATGTAATGTTTTAATTTTTTTTTACTTTTTTTACCTGATAAAGCTGTAATTGGGTTAGCTATGATTGGTTGATTCTGAGTGGTTTCTTGTGATTGATCCGTTGTTCCTGATCCTGTTTGAAAAATACAAAAAAATATATATATATTATTTGTATGTAAAGAGTAATGCATTTTGCAGACATGTATATAGTGTTTTTTATTAATTTTACATGATGCTTTTGTTTCAAGTTGGTGCGGCGGATCTGGTTTGTCTAAAATTTCATTTAAAACAAAGTTTGGGGGACCTTGTTTCATGGCTGTATTGAAATGAAATTGGAAAATATGTGTTTTTCCAACAATGGCTTTCAAGGCTTCTGGAAATTCTTTTGGGTTTTTATTTTCGAGAGAGTTAACTAATGAGTTGCATTCAATGCCAACAATGTCATCTGCCTTTGGTGAAAAGCATGTTATCATAACTGTGTCTGTCGTATCTGTTATGTATGCTTTGAAGTTGTATCTGCGTGTATGGAAAACGTTATTTTATATCATTTAAGTTATTTAAAGATTGTTATTCAGTTTGATTTTACCTGTAGGTTGTGGATGACACTGTTCCATGAACCCTGCAATGATAGCCATCTTCATTATCATCGACTTTGTTGGTGCATTTGATGCATGATCTGTAGTACCATTCACGGGCTGTGTTGATACTTGTTATAGTACCTTTGCAGGTAAACCGAACTCCCTGTGTTTTTCCATGGTTTAAACATATTGTTTTTACATAAATAGTAAAAAGTGTATGGAATTTTTATTTGAACTTACTGCATGAGTTTGCGGGTTTTCTTTCATCAGGGTAGCAAGAGGGATTCTGTTCCGCATTTTTTCCTGTTCTCTATCTTGGAAACGATATTTAACAACATCCAAAGGCGGCTGCAGGTTGTATAATTCTCTATACCTGTTATATTCATGGATGTTTTTCAGTATATAGGATCACATAGAAGTTATATTTAAATAAGGAATGAATGTGTGACTTACTCAGTTCGATATTGCTCAAGTTGGGGAATCCTTGGATTTATGTTGAAATATGTTGCTGGCGTCGAAGAAAGTTGGAGATTGTTGTTGTACCGTGTGACTCTACAGGAGCTAACTGCTATGATAATTGGTTTTTCAAGTCTATCTATGGCATCTTTGTTGAATTTCTCAGCGAGATCACCCCATAGTGTTAACTCAAGAGAATTACGGCTGTTTTTAGAAATTTCAAAAATGATTATAATGCTGGTAAGGATTTTATTATCTAGAAGGGAGCATAAATATTGTTAAACAACTTACTTTAGATTTTGGATTTCAACTTTGCGATGCATCACTTGATTTTTGTTTGGATTTCCAATTTTTTCCTTTTCTCCTGATTTTATGTAACATCCAATATAATCTGTTGAAGTAACAATATGTATTTATTTCAAATTTTTTTAGTATATATTAATAAAAAAATTCTTTTTTTCATTACCTGTTAGGATTGGATGCGGTTTTTTGCTCCTGTCTTTTGGATCAATGACTCGGTAAGGCAACTCATTGTAAGAAATAAAATCGAAATAGTGCTCTGGGAATCCAATATCTTCTATAACATCAAATTATGTTGCAAATCTGATGAATGCCAGTGATGTTCTGTTTGCCAGGGTTTGCTGCCAGCTTTCTGTGTCAATGCATGTGAACTCTGATATTCGGTATGTCTTTCCAGGTATGACAATATTGGTGAAGTAAGTTATGTCTGCTGCATTCATATTTGCTTGTATTGCATTACCCTATTCATTTTACATTGTTAGTTGATGGTTATTCTGGATATATTGTTTATTTATCTGTAGTAATGTATGTATGACATACCTGTTTGTCTAATAGAATTGCACGGTAGCCTTTGTCTGTTGTATCTGGTGGGTCTCTATGTATCCATGCTCGGTAGATTTTTGCTTCGAGTATCTTCTTCCTGTCTCCTGGTTTTAGGTCTTTGATGTAAGCTTCAGTCATGCTGCATATAGAAAAACACATATAATTTTCGATATATGTATTTTAATAAATATATTATATTGGAAAATAAGTAAACAATAGTGGATGTTAACAAAAAAATAGTGCTGATGTAGGATTATTGTTAGATAATAATTGACTAAAGTAAGGTGGCAGAATATAAATAATAACAAAGGAATGTTGAAAAATAAATTTTTTTATAGACCTCTTTTTCATATAGATTTTTTAAAAAGTCTTTTAGACAATATTTTTGGTTGTATCTGGTGGGTGTTCAGGGTGTGGTTTAATTAGGATTTTTAATCCATGTGGTGATGTAGCTCTTGATAATGCAACATATAATTGCCCATGTCCAAAAATTGGTTCTGGGAGGTAGATGCCTATCTTCTTTAGAGATTGTCTTTGGCTCTTGTTAATCGTCATCGCGTAACAAAGTTTTACGGGAAACTGTTTCCTTTTAAAAATAAAAGGGTAGTTAGGATCTTAGTGGGTCAGCGGAATTCTTGGAATATACACTTTTTCTCCAATCCTGGTGCCTGTAATGATTTCTGCCTCAATGAGTTTTGACCAAAGGTTTTTTACCACCATTCTTGTTCCATTGCAAAGACCAACGCCTAGATTAACGTTTCGTAGTAACATGATTGGTGCACCAATTTTTAACTGAAGTTTATTTGGTGGCAAATCGGGAAATCTAAAAGTGTTTAGATATTCTGGTGGGTATAACATTTCTGTGGCAGCACTGTCTTTTCCAATAGGGATTGCCTCGTCCGAACTTATGTATGTTGTGCTATCTGCCGCTAGCATTGATAACACCTTTTCGTTTATATAATCGGCAGTTTCATTTTTCGGACATACTATTGCCTTTTCTTGTAAGACCTGGGCTGTTGGCGCTTTTAGTGTTTCGTCGTCATAGATGAAATTAATTAGGTTCAGGATACCATTTTCATTATCTTCGATTAAATATTCTTGTGGAATTCTTACCCATGAAGCATCATTTTGTTCCATTTCATCTGGTTCCCCAATTTAGCCATCTCCTATATCAACTAACCATGAAGAGAATTCACGTATAGTGTTTCTTTCAAGTTTGTTGCCATAGCTTTGTAGCAGTCTCATGTTTACTTTAAGCTTGCATACCTTGAAATGTTGCCATAGGTAAGATCTTGCTATTGATGCATCAATTATTTGGGATTTTGATCCTTTCTTTTTAACTGATAATGTTTGCCTAAAATCACCTCCCAACATAACTGTTTTTCCACCAAATGGCTTACCTGAGTTGCTCAAAATATCCCTTAGACTTCTGTCTAATGTTTCAAAACAGCGACGATCATTCATCGGTGCCTCATCCCATACTATAAGCTCAGTTTCTTCTAATAGTTTGGCCATATGTGTGTTTTTTTTATGCCACACATTGATTCATCACTTAGTTCAAGCGGTAATTTGAATCGGGAATGGGCAGTACGACCGGATGGTAAAAGCAAAGAGGCAATACCTGAAGATGCAACAGCCAACACTATTCTACCTTCTGAACGCAATGTGTTGATTATTGTTTTCCACAAAAACGTTTTCCCAGTGCCACCATGGCCATACACAAATACCAATTGTTGTTTTTTGTTGTGACATGCGTCAACTATAAGGTTGTAAACGGTTCTTTGTTCATTGTTCAGTTTTGCAACGGCATCGTCTGCTTCTTGTTTTAATTATGCGCGGTTGTAATTCTTTTCCTCCATTAACACTCTGTTTTGAAGCTCGTCTAATAGATATGTTGGAGGTAATGTTAAGCCGAAATCTTTAGCTGATTTTGAACAACTGTTCAAAATCATCTCTACTTCAAACATTATGTAACCCTTTTTTTCTGGGTCGTTGATGTATAAATCTCTAATGTGAGCCATTTGTGCTGCCCTTCTTGGTATGTTGTCTCCCATTTTATTCCAATGTTTTCCCAGAGCTGAATGGGGTCTGCAACTTCACAATAAAGCAAAATATGAGCAAAGAGTGTACGGAGTTCTGTAGAGGTTGCTGTTAATGCTGCTTCTTCTAGCGCTACATCCCATTCTTTATCATCGTCAAGTAGGCCCAAAGCTTGGCATGCTGCACGGTATGTAGGAAGGATTCGCTTGTTAACAGTGTGGACTTCGATGAATGATTTACAGCCTTTCTGATGACCAAGCAGCATACGGAAGTAAAATAGTTCACCAACAGCTGGATGAACGTAAACCAATCGACCAATTGAAGATTTGGTTTTACGTTTTCGTCGTTTCCATTCTTTTGAAGTTTCATACCAAACATATTCTGAGGGGAAATCTAAATATGTTAAGTGCTTCCCATCTTCATATAGTATGTTATATGTAAACCATTCGGTTAATGTTGTTAATTTCCTGCCATCATCTGTTATTATAGACCCCAATGGTTCTTTGTCACGAAAAGTGATCGTCTGCATATTTTCAAGGTGGACTGCGAGAATTTGAACTGCTGGCTCTCTATAATGTATAGGAAAGTTAAATATTCTCCAACATGCTTCATGTGGACAAATAAAGCGTCCATCAATAAAGTTCTGAATCTCGTCTATTTGTATTTTAGGAGCAGCCGCCGAATTGTTTGTATTGCCAATGGGTCTTGTAATGCGTGCAGCAATCCTGTCTGTACCTTTTGAAATGTACTTGAATAAATATTTAATCAACATACTCCACCCACAGTATTCGACATTTATGTGGGCATGAAATATAAGACAAAGGAGTCGGTTATAAGGCACAACATAACTGTTATCCAATTCAATATCTCCTCTTCTTACACAATCTGATGTCTTTCTTCGACGATAATGTACATGTCCCTTTTCATCAAAATAAGTGTTCTGGTTGTATTTTTTTGGGAATTTTTTTGTGCACACACCTTCTTGCATACATGGTGCATTTGGTTTCACATTTCCACATGGCCCATGTATCATCATATCTGCAACAACTTTATAAGCTTCTGGATCAACTGCTTTATCAGGTAGTTCTGCTGAAATAAAATTGTCCACTTGCTCAGGAGTCCTTATCTTGTCTTTCGAATCTATCCATAAAAATGTATGACAGTGTGGAAGGCCGCATTTTTGAAATTCAATAGTTTAAAGAACTGCCAAAAAAAATGATTTTAGTTAATGAGTTTGTTAGTCTGATTTTAAAATTCATAAATGAAGGGCAAAATTCAGAGGAAAATAAAGAACTTCAAATTATTACTTACCTCCAGTACAATGGCCAAAAATATTTTCTTCTTTCAATATTTTTATAAAATCTTCCACTTTCTGTTCGAAGATACAATCTACAACATCGGCCCTATCTGATGGAGTAAGGCCTGGATATTGTTTCATATGTCTTTTGATTTCGGGCCAATTAGTATTACATGTAAATGTAATAAAGAATTGTGGATTTCCAAGGACACGACAAATGGCCAAGGCGTCAAGGTAATGGCTGTACATGTACCTTGTACCTCCTCTAAAGCTTGACGGAAGAATAATTTTTTTCCCAATATCACTACCAAAATGGTCTCCTCTTGAAATTGCATCACAAATACCAGATAGGCATTCACTTCGGATACTATTCTGCTTTGATCTAACAAAGTCAAGACGATCTTGTTCTAGGGTACAATATACAGAAACCACATATTGTTGGAATAATCTGCCGCTTCTAAACAGCAAACCATATTGACCAAACTGCTCGTGCAATTGGTATGCATAATACGCATTCATAGATAGTTTTGTCCGTTTCTTTTTTGAATTAACACTCCGCAGCGTCATCTTGGTATTGTATCCTGGTTGGCCATATATAAATTGTCACACCCCCAATTTACCTGTTTTGCAGCGGAATGGAATTCCTGGGGGATTGACTGTCATAGCACCACATCACAGTTATATTGAACGACCTAAAGTGTCGTTTTAAAAACACATCGTTTGATATTTAACAAAAGCATTCAGAGTACAACATCGGTCCCAAAAGGTTTACAAAGTTTGCGGAAACATAAATATAATACAAGTCCAAACGATGTTTTTGAAAGATAGTGCCATAATGTACAATAATGTAAGTCGACTCCACGACTCAAAATGTAGGTTCCTAACCATGTCATGATGATAATGCCTCAGTTACCTGAAAATACATTGCTAAAACGGTCAACAATAATGTTGGTGAGAAATCATAGGTTTATGTAAATGTTTTATACGACTACACAAGTATCAATCATGCATGACTATCCAGTCACGTAAAAATAATGTTACAATTGCCTTAAGCCCATGACCCCGAAACTAGACTGTTCAATCATGTATGCCCCTGCAGAGTGTTTGCGGACAACTCGTAATGTTATCAAATGCAATGCATCCGTTTACCTGGTTGGGATTCACCAACCCGGATGGAGGCGTCACCCTCGATAGATCTATCCACTCATCCTCGCTCCAAAGATTAACGGTTCATGTTCAAGTAATGGGGACTTTCAAATTGGCAAATCTTGTAACAGGTTAACTTAAGCAATGTAAATGAATTTAACATACTTGGTATCGTACAAAAAATGTAGTGCAATGTATTCTCCCCCGTGGGTTTGAAAATAATCAAAGCATGTAAACGGGGCTATGAAAACTCACTTGGATAACTGGAATAATGGCAAAAGTGAGTACACCGAGGTATAATGTGATGCGATAACCGGGACCTATTACGAATGATATGATATGTCATGAGTTGCAATGTAATGTTATGCATGCACTTCATATGTTATTTATACCATTTGCGGGTTTTGAAAAATATTACTCGTCGTCGAAAAATACTCTTTTGACGTCTTGACCCTTCAAAATGACTTTACATGTTTTTACGTCAAAATGTCATCCTACAATGGTTTTATAATGATTTTAGTGAAATTTCCACTTTTCGTCGTAAATTTCAACGGCGTCGGAATTTTCATGAAATTAACAAAAATGGCTTTGGAAAACTAGTCGTTGTAAAGCGGTGTCGCGTCGATCGTTAGAGAGAACGAACTTCGACGGTTTTGGAAAGTTTGTATCGATATCTAAAAGTTTAAGTTCAGGAGTTTTTCGTCAAAAGGTCTCAAACATAAAGATAATAAGGGTTAAAGATGGTGGTTTTGGCTAATTGTTGTGCAGAAAAAAATGAGTTTCGGCCAAGTTTGAACATCCATAAATAATTTATTACAACTCCGCTTTACAAACGGTTGATTGTTTTGAAAATTATGCTCGGTGAACTTGATTTTATTAGAAGACAATTCGTTCCAAAAAGTTTCACAACCTCGTTAAAAACAGCCCTCAACAGGGACGTTACAGATCTTTGTAACACTTGTATCGTAAAAATAATATAGTTTTTCAGAAATTACTAGTTACGGCAATTTTGTAAGCGTGCATATCTTTGTCGTTTCAAATCCGTTTTCTTACGTTATATACGTCCTTAGCTTCGTATCAAAGTATACTAATATATTTTGACAAGTCGAAATAATTTGTGAAGCTTAAGGCTCGTTTTTGACTCGTACAAGATAAAAACATGTTGCTGAAATTTTGAAAAAATATATATTATTTCGTCGTCAAACTTTAAAATTCATAACTTCTTCGTTATAACTTTATCCGTTTAATCCGTTCAAGCGGTCACGGATTCGTTTTAAAGTATATTTTCTAAATATCAAGGCCAAAATTTCGTGCCTACTGTCGGTTTTTCCAGAAAATCAAAATAAGGACAGAACGTAATTTATAGTTATCGAAAATAGTTTTTCGCGTACCAAACCTATTCTAATCCCTTCAAATCAACTCCAAAGCTAATCTAATCCTACCATACACCTTCTTAGGGTGTCATGGGTTCCTAAACATTATCAAGACCAAAGTAGACCAAGGGGATAATTATAGGATGACTTTATATATATATATTTCTAAAAATCATGTAAAAATGGTATAAACAACACAAATCATGCATGCTTGCTCCAAAAATGAAGAGATATTTATGAAATGAAAAGGAGATATGAAAAATATAAATGATATGCTTACAAGTTAATATGATGAGGTGCAAGGAACAAGGTTTAACTTAAACACCCTAGGTTTTTATTTCAAAACCTTAATTAAGAGTGTAATCTAGATTGTTTATGCTTGAACTTGAAAAATTTTGATGATCCCTTGCTAATCACCTATGATGGCCGGTTGCAGGATGAAGAACCAAAGAGAGAAAATTTCTTTTTTTACTTGACTTGAAATATGATATAGAATGAATGAAATGGAGATACATGGAGTATAAATCTAAACTTGTCAAGGAAAATTTTCACCAAGTATTAATTGCCAATCCCCTAAGGGCCGGTTTTTAGGGGATATGGTTTCCCCAATATATTTTTTTTTTTTCATTTTATTATGTATAATTGTTAAAAGAAATATGTAAGTAAATGTTATGTAATAATAACTTGTAAGGTAAATGGTAGCTTTTAGGTAAAAGTAACTTTTAATAGATCAAAATAAAGTATAATGAGATCATAAAAATTGTAAAAATACATTCCTTGTAAAATTTGAGTGATAAAATAATTATCGTATAATTTTTAAGAAAAACGACGTAATAATTTAACTTTAACGATTTACATACCAAATGAATTTGAAACACTAGGAAAACTAAAAATATAGTTTTTATAAACTAATGTAAGTTTAAAAATACATCGGGATCATTTTTGAAAGTAACGGATCAAATGTTTAAAATAATAACTCACGCGATAACGTTTATTAAATATAAAAATTACGCGTTAAATGCGAAATAAAATGTCATGAATGAATTAATGTGATGCAAATGATGTCAATGAAATGTAGACTAATCTTAGTCCATATGAAATGTTCGTGGTGTTATGATCATGAATTCGCCGCTAAACCTTTAAGGTTACGCGAATTTGAAACACGTAAACCAAGTTTACGATAATTGTTGAAATTGTGAGGCATAAAATGTTTCGAGAAATGACCTGAAAGTACGGGTTGTCACATAAATAGGAGAGGAAATTGGAGAGACATATATGAGCTGTGAAGTTTGTTGATTCTTTTAGGTCCTTTGTCTTTGTATTCTATGATTACATCATAGTTCTGCAATGAGTGGTTGGACCATTTTCAAATATTATCCCTCCAAGTGTTCCAGTAGAAGGTAGCTGATATTGTTGCACACCAATAACATACAACTGAATTTTGAACTCGGGTACATCTGCTTCATTGCATTTGTCTCTTGCTGTTCTGAAAATTTTAACCAACTCATTATGTTTATCTAAGATTTGTATTAAATTTTGTACAACTTGAGAACTTAGCTTACTTTTATCTTCACCACCAAAAGGCTTCATTCTGTTAGCAACCTCATTTTCTGTATCGTAGATGTAAAGCTGCAAAAATTTTGGATCTTCATTGCTTTGTGGGCACAGTGTTCCTATCCAGTGATAAATTTGACCTGAAATCTTGAAAACATAAGGGCCTCGTCCATCATTAATCGAATCATCAATTTTTGCTCCAAATGATGTCATACTGAACATCTGGTTATACGCAAGGATGTTTTCCAAAAAGTGTTTATCGTTGAAAAGTTCTTTTATATAGTAAGGCGAATCCAATTCTTCTTTAAGATACACTTGTCCTCCTCCACAGCAACGGTTGTAGTTTACTGTATTATGTGTACTACGTTTCAAGCGTTCTCCATACCAAAATGCTGCATTACAAAATTGACATTTCCAACAGCAATCTCCCAAATCAATGTATAATTGTGATACACCTACATGTTATAAATGTACAATGTTATGTATATTTTTTAATAACAGGAAAGTCAAATAAGAAATAATTTGTGCATCATTTTATATGTTTTTTTTTTACCTTCATTATATTGTAATTCCTGATCACTATTTGTAGCTTCAATTGTCCGTCTTCGTTTATGCTGCAATGTTTTGTCAGTATCTATTACACTTTGCTGCTCTCCTTGTCTTTTATTTGTTTTTGTTTTGTAAGACATAGGTGTAGTCTTCTTATTATTTATACATTGGTTTGTTCGTTTTTTCTTGTATTGTCTTGTTCTGTCATCATCCAGTATCATTGTTTCATCAACTTGTCTTTTTGATCCTTTTTTTCCTGTTAAACAATAATACAGATATGACACTTTATTTTAATAAAATTGAATAACATAAGTATATATGCAGAAAATCGTAATTATGTAAGGAGTTTACATCTGCTGTGAATAAACTATGTTCTAAGTACTTAAATGTTTTTCACATTATCTGTTTTTCTTTTTGAGGCCGCACAGAATGAATTTAAAAATGTGTCAATAGTATTTTGAAGTAATATATAGCTATTATTTAAGCTTCAGAAAGAATATATTTTCTTACCATTGGTTTTATTGAAGCTTGATGTTGTTGCAGATGAAGCATCAAGAAGAACAGGAGCATAATTTGTATATGGTTGCTGAGCTTCTACAAATGTTTGAAAGTGTATACAGATAAGTCATCATTCAATTCTACATACTACAATAATTTTTTAAAGACAATAACTTAAATGATAACTTACGATAGGCATTTGGCAAATATGGTATCCCTTGATATGGCTTGTAATCAATTTGGTCAAAAGAAGGTGCTGTCTTTTTACAACTGCAATGGTTTGTATGGATTTCTGGAAAAAAATGTAAGAAGGAAGTGTGGTTACTGAATATTTATTTAAATTACTATATTTAATGAATCATAAAAGGTATAACTTATATTCCAAACTGCATTTATTACTTATATAAATAACAGGTTTTTTTGGCTAGGATTTCTATATTGGTAGTTACATTTAATGCTTATATTGTAAGTTAGCTTACCATCAGTAACATTTTCAGCTTCTGTAGATGCGTAGATATAGCATTCTTTGCATGCACAATCATTGTATACATGAGTAATTGTTCCACCTTGTGCATTTGCATTAATAGGATAACACATATACGGACGCACTTCAGGTTTAGAAGAACAACACTTGTTCTGTGTGGAGGAATGATCATTTGGTACTATGCCTACATTTAATAAACCCAAATGAGGCATTTGTATATTTGGTATACATAATATTGGTGACGTAAATCATTTAAACATAGTAATTTAAACAGTAACTGGCCATGATCATTCATTATTTGCGTTCTCACCTTGTTGGTTTGCGTTCATAGGATAGCATATATATGGACCAATTGCAGTATTAGAAGCACAGGATCCTTCATTTAACAGCATACCTGCATTAAGTAGATCCAGAATAAATTTTCCATAAACTCGATATACATAATATCAATGCAATAACTATAAAATTACCTTTCATTTTTTTGGCTTTCTTCATTGCAACTGAATCATATGTACCAACTTTTCTTTTGTGGTCATTAATTTTGTAGTTCTCATCATTCCAGCATTTAGTCTTGCAAGTACAGATTCCCGAATTTTTTTTGGGGGATAGATGTAAAGCTGTAGGTGTTTGTGCCTCTATAGTTTTTGGTTTTTGTTGCAGTACTTTTTTACCAAAAGGATAAACATTTGATGGATCGTTGTATGTGCAGTTTGGTTCATTATGCAATGTATTACTTTTATATGTCATTATTTTCGACAAGTTTTTCTGCATATTTTTCTATGTGTAGCAATAAATATGTGTAAGACTAAACATTGCAGAAGAAGAAAGTAACATAAATGAATAAAATGACTGTAAGCAACAAATACGTATTTATATATGTGCGTTTTTTTGACAGGTTGACATCAAATAACAATATTAGCTGCATCAGATTGGCTGACCATATTGGGAAGCAGGACAAATAATAATAAATAAAAAAAAAAAAAAAAAAAAAAAAAAAAAAGTTTTGTTACCTGTTTTGGTCTATTAAAAACTTATTCTTTCTTGTGATTCAGCACTCCTGTTACAGGATTTGGTATGATGAAGATGAAAAGATTAAGTTGTAGAAGTTTCTAGTTTACAATGTTAGTATTAAATATATGTTTTATACTGTATTCTTCATTAGTAATAAACAATCTTGTATACATATTGTCTTATAGTAAATTTGCATTTAATGAAGCTTGTGTATGTGGCACAACAAAGTTGGCCTGATAACGTGTACTGTTCATTCGCTTGAATCATTAAGTTTTCATAACCAATGTGAAGATGCAAAGTGTCACAATAATCGTTAATTACATTTAGCTCACCAATAGGGAGAAAGATTAGGGTAATAATTACCATATAACCCACATACTTTGTTCCTCTCACCCGATCATTTTTAGTATATATATATAATTATGTTTTATACTTTTTTTTAACCATACTTTGTATGTTAAAATGATAAATTTTATTTATAACCACTAAGGTTTATTGCTTTAAATAACTGTTAATAGACCATTCATATATAGGATAGTTACAAAACGTACTTGATTTAAGTTTGAGTGTGTCTATGAATAGTTGTCTTTGTACAAAACAATTAGAAGTTATTGATTTTTTACTTTAGGTTAGTGAAGATTGGCGAATATCAACAACTAATTATAACTCCTTATGATCACTTATAGCATGGAAGTATCAAAAATCGCGTATTTTCTCTTGAAGCACCATTTGGCAGGTACATTAATATTTTGCGTCAGTAACAACGAAGTTAGCATATTAACTTTGGTGTTGTTCTCGAATTTGTTTTGCGAAAATTGTTTGGTTAATTGTGTGTTATGCATGTGTTTTAGTGGGTCTCATCAATTACAAAATAATTATGAATTCATTATATTTTTAGTTTCATGCTCATGTAAAACACATTTAAACAAGGTCTTTACCACAATGGTCTTACATGTTTAAGCTCATATTCATAAATCTCCAATCATTTTTCCTCTAAAAAATTATAAATATAGTCAATTTTTGTATCGTAAAATCATTATCCGATTTATCAACTGATTGTACAACCAAGATTGTCTTTCACCTGAGAATAAGAAATACGAAGACACTACGTTAAGTGATTACGCAGGGGTTGGACCCTGCGAACCACCTCCGGTGTGAGAGTAAGTACGAGTTATGGATGTATAAGTGTGTGTAAGTAAAGAGATGAGTGTTGAATGAGCTTACCATAATCCTTTGCCCGTCCAACCTATTTATAGTGGAAGAAATAGGGTTAGAGGCACCTCTGCGCGAATGTCGGAGAACATGGGGGCGTCCCATGTTTGTGGGTAACCGCTAGGGCTTAGTGACCCACGTTCTCAAACTTGGCGGGGAAGCCAGGAAAGAGAGGGAGATCGTGGGTTTGACCAAGTCAGAAGGTTCTCCTATCCGTTGCTCCTTCGTCAACCATACCCCGAAGGGCTTAGGGCTTCGAATGGCGAATTCCACGTAGGTAACCTTTGTGTGAACGAATGGTTTGACGCCCACGAATATTCTAGAGACCTAACTTGGGCCTTCGTAGAGAAGGGCTTCGACACATACCGAAGGAGGGTCCTTCGAGCCGTTCGGAGGGTACATCATCAAGCCCCCCAGTCAAAAGTGATGCATATGAGCAAAGAGGCGTTGCTTTCGACTTCATCCTGCAAATAAAATTACCCTCTTGCTACAAAATGTGTTGTGTACAAGATAAGTATGCGCCTAATCTGCGCATTTAATGCCACCTAAACGTTCTAGCTGCCCGCTACAGTAATCACAAATCCCCACTTTACCCGGTGACCAAAAAGACTTTTTTGATATTTAAAAACGTTTTAAATCCGGATAAGAGTAACTCTTAGGGACACGTGTGCGGTGTAAAAAACGTTGAAAAGAGTATTTAAGGGAAGATTGGAAGGGTAGTTTTTTCAATGTGCAAAACACTATTGTCCCACCCAACTATCCAGAGTTGTTGAATAAGGAGTATATGTTTGATGCAAAACGATACAATGACCCCTTGCCGTATGAGGTGCGAAGAAATCCATGCTATCAGCGCTTGTCTAGATATCCTGCGGACGTTCATGTGTTCCCTGAGCTAATCTTGTACATGGCTGGGATTGCCCATAGCTGGTAGGGGTGTTCAAAAAATCCGAGAAACCGACGAACCGAGCCGATCCGATCAATTCGAAACCGAAAAAAACCGATAACCTAAGAAACCAAAACCGAGAAAACCCGAAACCGAAAAAATCCGCTTATCACGGTTCGGTTTCGGTTTTTACTTTTAGTTATCCGTGGTTACCCGAACCGAACCGTGTATAATATACATGTAGGTTTTCACAAACCATTCATAAAGATGTACAAGTATTAACTATATTATTGCACTACTTTTATCATATAACGCATTTTTACTAATCTAATGTTATCATTTACCAACGTCCATGGATTACATATAATTAATGTGATCATAATCAATAAACGTCAAATAATTAGTATTAGTTCTTCTATTACATATGGTAATTTGAATGTTTTTATTGCGACGGAACATCATTACTATTACTCTAATCTCTTCGATGTTATTTAATTTTACGAAAATGACATATTACGTTCTAATTTATGTTATTGTTTTCCCGATTCAATTTGACTAATTTTTTAAAATGGTTAACCGTGACCCGAACCGCGGGTAACCGCTCATTTCGGGTACCCGCATGTCCGGTTACCCGCCTAGTACGGTTTAGTTTTGGATAGTAAAATGAACTACCCGCCCCGCGATGGATAGTTAAAATCTCTAACCGAACCGAGCCGAACCGCCCCGCGAACACCCCTAATAGCTGGGAGGGGTCTCCCAACAAGCCTGTTATCATTTATCATAGACAAAGTATGTTTTCTACTTTTATTTAAGTAGCACCAATGTAGCACTGACATTTATTTTTTCTTGCTTCTTTTTTGCAGAAATGTCATTCAGGAACTTCATGTACCAAGACCTTGATGAAGACTTGAGCTTCATGCCTACTGAGAAAGCTGAAGAGTCCTACGGTGTTGGTTCTCCTTTCACATCTGTCAATAACAATGATGTAGACACTCCGAAACCAGAGCCTGTTGCCTCAGCACCCCCACAAGCAGTGTTGGAGGGTCCCTCCCAATTGGTTGAGAATGTGGCAGATTCGGACGATCTTGCAGAGGAGGATGTCCAAATCACAGGCTCCACTGGTATAACTGATAGATTAAAGAGCAGGAAGGGAACAGCTGGTAAAGCTGTCAAGTCTACAAACAAGAGGAAAACTCTCCCTCCAACCTCCAGATCCAGGGCAGTATGACAAAAGAGTGTCGAAGGCAAGAACCTTGTTAAGTCAGCCTTTGAGTTGCCTGATGATTCTGTGGAGATACATGGTAAGCAATTCACCCCATCTCTTTTTTTTATGAAACGATAATTGTAGTAACTAACTCTTTCCTTATGCATTGAAATGGTCGCAGGCCTTCCAGATACGAAGGAGCTTCCCAAAGCCTTGGCTTGCCACCGAATTGTGGATCATGTCACCCCCCCAATGGAAAGGTTTACTGGACAATATGTCCATTGAAAGGGTTTGTGATCTTCATGACAATAGTGTTGCAAGGCAGGCAGTGTTAGACAATCATTTGAATGGTAGAACCAAGGAGTTACTTAGGGTTGTTACCAAGGCAAGACAAGAGATGGATGTCATGCTGGAGAGGGAGAAGCACAGAGATCAGGAGTATGCCAAGCTGGAGGCCAAATGTGATGAGATTGAGAAGGATATTGAGAAGAACCCACTCGTCCAAGACCTCCGAAAGAAGGTGGATGAGTTGACAGATGAATGTGTCAAACTCAAGTTGGAGGAGGGTAAGATGGTGAATCTCATTGGCCAAAATGCTGTGTTGGAGGCAAAGTGTACTGGTTTGGAAAGTGAGAGGGCTAGGCTTGGAGAGGTGGAAGTGAAGTTGAGGGAATAGGTTGATGGCTTGCAGATGAGGTACAAGATGCTGCAAAAGGACCGTGTTGAGGTCGTGTCTAAGGTGGTGCCATACATAGCCATGGAGCTCTATCATAGTGACGAGTTGGGAGCTGCAATGTGAAAGGTCATCAAAGCAGCTATCTTCCATGGACGGTGCTTAGCTTTGGAGGAGGCTGCCAAAACAGGTAAACCCGTAGACTTCTACAAAATTGAGTGCTACCGTCCCTCGTCTAAGGCAGAATACGAAGATGCGGGAAATGCATTTGCAACTGCAGAGTACCCCTTTTTGGCTAAAGCTACCAAAGACCCCATGGCACCTCTGGAAGACCTCCTCTCCAAGAAGCCACGCAAGATCAAGCCTGCGACCCCTACCAAGAAGAAGGTTTCCACCAAGCCTGCCTCAGTTCAACCATCTCCAACTCCATCTCCTCAGAAGCCAGAGTGAAGGCTGCCATGTTGGCAGTGATTTGGTTCTAAGGGTGGCATGTACCATTTCTAAGACAATTTGATGTTACTTTATGATGTGTATCTGGTTCCTTAAACAATTTAATGTTTGCGATGTATGGCCTAGGCCAAAGACAACTTAAATGGGGCTTCGGCTCCATATGCAGGTACAAGGGCATTAGCCCTTATTTTGAATGACATGATGTGGGGAGTATCCCTACAAACTTAGCTATTTTTTGTCTTGTGAACTTCTCTTACGCCATTTTTCCAACGCTTAATTTTTACAACCTAAAGTTAAACAACCTCATTATGTGTAAATTTCAACACCAAGAATATAATGACCAATTTTGATCATTGATAGAGGGTCGCGACCCACTCTATCTCAAATCCTTTAAGTAATATGACTTTGTTTGTACTTTCACAAGTTTCATTAACTACTAGGAGAGTTAATGTGAATGTTTTAATAGGCTTAAGTAATGAGGCGTTTGTTATGCCATATGCCCTTTTATTCGACATTGAAACTCATAAACGACTTGGTTGAACAAATCTTTGTGTTTAAGAAACGAAGCAAGAGATTTGTGGGAAATGTCTTATTGATCATTGAATTGGTAGAGAGGATTACATCATTCTTGAAATGAAAACTAAGACAACTACCAATAATGTTTTCTTTCCCTTGAGAAGCTTCTAATTACAAGAATGAAAAAGTAAAAATACTTCTTAAACATAGAACTTTCAAAGGTTCGTACCATTCCATGTTTTGTCGATGGGTTCTCCGAGAATAGTGGCCAGTTTGTAGGCTCCGTTGCCGTAGGCCTCAGCTATCATGTAGGGTCCTTCCCAAGTAGGTCCTAGTTTCCCCTGGTATTCAGCTTTTCTTGCACTGTTGAGGTGTAGCACGTATTCCCCAGGCTTGAAGGTGGAAGGCCTGACCCTTTTGTTGTAATAGCCTTCAATATTATGCTTATGCATGGCTTCTCGGATGGAGGCTATCTCTCTTATTTCTTCTAATAGATCAAGGTTCTCCCTAATATTTTCATCATTTTATGAGGCATCATACGTTGCCACACGCTCCGTGTGTACACTTAGTTCCGAAGGGATGACCGCTTCTGTTCTGTATGTTAGGCTGAAGGGGGTTTCACCATTGCTTGACTTAAGGTGCGTCCTATGAGCCCACAGTACTTGAGGGAGCTTGTCCACCCACCCATGATGAGTTTGTCCCAGCCTTTTCTCAATCCCTTTGACGATGTCTCTGTTTGTAACCTCCACCTGTCCGTTACCTTGCGGATGGTAGATGGATGTCCAAGACTGCTTTATATTGAGCCCTTGACAGAAGTCGTAGAAGACTCCTTCAGCAAACTGCTTTCCATTGTCGGATATGATGATGTGGGGCACTCCGAATCTACACACAATGTGCTCCCACACAAACTTTTCGATCTGTCTCCCTGTGATGGAGGCTAAGGGTTTAGCCTCTACCCACTTAGTAAAGTAATCGATTGCCACCAGCAAGAATTTGACTCCTCCAGGAGCCACAGGCATAGGTCCTACGATATCAATTCCCCACTGGGAGAAGGGCCATGCAGATGTCACACTTGTCATGTCCTGCTTCGGCAGCTTGGGAATGTTTGAGTGTATCTTACAAGCTTCGCATTTGAGAATGATTTATGCCGCATCCCTATGCATCGAAGGCCAGTAATAGCCTAACTTCATTATCTTCGAGACAACTGAACGGGGCTCTGCATGGAGGCCGCAAGATCCTTCATGGACTTCAGCGATGATGCTCGTAGCCTGTTTAGGTGGTTTTTCGGTTACGACTGTGATTGGATAGGCCTGGAAGTATCGTCGGAGCCTTCTTGCTGCGTAGATTAGGGCTAGTATTAACTTCTCCAATGTTGGAAAGTTGATCTCTGCCCCTGCAAGACCCTGCTGACAAAGTAAATGGGGATTTGTCGCTTGTCCCGTTCTGCCATAAGGACTGCGCTAATGCTCTCCATTGAGGATGCTAAGTTCATGAACAACACTTCGCCTTTGATTGGGGCTGTGAGTGTTTGAAGGATTTCAATGAACTCCTTCATCTTCTGAAAAGCAGCTTCTGCGTCTTGACTCCACTGAAAAGTCTTCTTATCAACGCATCCTGTAAGTGTTTTGAAGAACGGTAGGGATCTGTCAGCCCCCTTCGACAAGAATCGACTTAGAGTGGCTAGCTTCCCATTCAGACTTTGTACATCTTTTAAACACTTAGGAGCTTGGAGATCCGTAATTGCCTTGACCTTGGAGGGATTAGCCTTTATCCCTTGCTTTGTGATCAAATCCCTTAGAAATTGCCCCTCTTCGACACCAAAGGAGCATTTTTTAGGGTTCAGCTTCATGTTAATTGCCCAAACCTGGCCAAAGGTTTCTTGCACATCAAGGAGTAGGTCCTCCTCCGTCTTGCTCTTAATAACCATGTCGTCAACGTATGCTTCGATATTTCTGCCTAACTGTTTGTTGAAGGCTTTATCTGTGAGTCGTTGGTATGTTGCCCCTGCGTTCTTCAATCCGAAGGGCATCTTTCTGTAACAGTATACACCTTTTCTTGTGTAGAAGGATGTCTTTTCCTCGTCCTCCTTTGCCATCTAGATCTGATGATACCCTTTATAGGCATCTAGGAAGCACTTTAGTCGGAAACCTGCCAAGGATTCTACTTTCCAGTCAATTTCTGGTAGGGGGTAGCAATCCTTTGGGCATGCTTTGTTGATGTCAGTAAAGTCAACGCACATGCGCCACCCTCCATCGCTCTTTTTGACCATTACTGGGTTAGCAACCCAGGTTTGGTATTTGACTTCCCTTAGAATGCCCGCTTGTGTTAGTTCATCAACTTCTTTTCAGGCTGCAGCATTTCTTTCGGGGGCTAGGCTCCTTCTTTTCTGTTTTATTGGCTCAATATGTTTGTATTCATTGAGTTTATGCTCCGTGCCGAAGGGCTGTCCATCTATCAGCAATGTTCTTGGGATCCCTGTCATATCAGAATATTTCCAAGCAAAAATATCAAGGTTAGTCCGCAACAGTTCTGTGAGCTTCGCCTTGAAATTCGCCGGGAGTTGCTTTCCTATTACCACCGTTTGTTCGGGGTAGCTAGGGTTAACTACAACCCGTTCTTCTGCATCTGTACAGCTTAGAATTGCTATCGGGAGCTCCTCCGATTCTTCCTTGACCCTCTTAATACCATATACTCCGAAGGGGGTTTGGAACTTAATGGCAGCATGTATGGTGGAAACAACAATGCCCATCTTTTGCATAGCTGTTCTCCCTATTAGCAAATTATAAGGAGAATCTGACCTGACTATGACGAAGGTAAGTGTCTCTGTGCGGGATAAGGGGCCTTCGCCTATAGTGATTTCCAACGGTACCTCTCCAAGGGGCCATGAGTGCTCGCCGGAGAACCCTACCAGAGGTGTTTTTGAGTCTACCCTCCGCGAGCGTATAGATGATTTGAGCTTTAGGAAACAATGCTCATAGATGATCTCGTAGGAGCTTCCACAATCCATGTACGCTTGGTTTACTTCCCTGTTTGAGACCGGTACCTTGATGACCACTGGGTCAGTCGAAGTTGTCTGCCCTAGGATTGAAAGGAATGTTATTTCTCCTACGCTTCCTAGCTCTCCATCTGCTTTTTTTCGTTTCAAGGTTGGATCATTCTTGTGCACCATTAGTATCGGAGCCTCTGTAGGGGTAGCCTCTTTTTTGTTTCCTTTCCATTTACCCAGTTGGGTGTCAGAAAACTTGTCTTTTCCCTTCTTGATGCCTTAAACCAGGTGTACTAATTGTCCAGATCGTACAGTCTCTTTAATCTGCTTCTTCAGCTCTCTGCAGCTGTTTGTGTCGTGCCCATGGTCTTCGTGAAAATGGCAATACTTCGACATGTCCCTAGCTTTGCTTCGCGCTGACATCCGAGGTGGTGGGCCGAAGGACTTTGCGACTTTCTCGGTAGCCAGAATCTCCCTGGGAGATTTGACCAAGTTTGCCAAGAGTCCATGATTCGAGCCTTTGTTGTAGGGAGTGAAGCGGTCTCTGTTCTTCTTCTTATTCTTGGATCCTTCCCAGGAGGACCCCCTAGAGAACTTGTCAGAGGCTTCTTTTTGCTCTATCGGAGCCCCGTTTGCTGCTACTTCTTTAGACTCAATCCAAGTGTAAGTCTTCTCCATCAATGCCTTGTAAGTGGTAGGAAGATCGGTGAACAGCAATTCCACCAAGCTTCGAGTCCGAAGGCCATGTACAAAACCAGAGATTCTCTGATCCTCGTGCAGACCCAGAATTTGCAAAGTTTCATCGGTATACCTTGTAACGAAGGCTCTTGTGCTTTCGTTGTCCCTTTGCTTGATGGTATGCATGGCTAGATGGGTCTTGGTGTATTTCTTCTGTTGGCTAAAGTGTGATCGAAACTTAGCCTTAAGGTCATCTAGACTTACAATGCTCCCCAACTTCTGTCCATTCCACCATATTCTTGCGGAGTCTCGGAGCGTGTATGTGAACATGTGGCATGCTACGGGCATGACCCACTTCTGCATCTTGATAGCGCCTTCGAACAAGTGTAAGAAGTTATTAGGATCGCCTTTCCCATCGTAGGTGCCTATGTGAGTGGGCATCTTTACACCGTCAGGCAGAGGGTAGTCTTCAATCCACTTTACAAAAGGTGTGCAAGCTCTAGAGGCTTTGGCATAGTAAGGGTTATATAGAGGTGGATAAACAAGTGTAGGGTTATACGGGTTAGGAAATGGTTGTGCGTATGCAGGGTAGACTGTGAAAGGTTGATACGAAGGGTTTCCACTTATCGACTGTGTAGGAACGTGTCCATAGGGTATTTGCTGGTAACTCTGGTTGTGGAGAGAACCATTCGGAGGGTAGGTGTTATAGGTTTGAGCAGGTAGGTAGGGATTCAGTCCCGGAGGGGTTAACTGATTCATCCCAGAGTATGGAGGAGGTCCTCCGA
This sequence comes from Chrysanthemum makinoi, assembly GCA_910596185.1. Lineage (NCBI taxonomy): Eukaryota > Viridiplantae > Streptophyta > Magnoliopsida > Asterales > Asteraceae > Chrysanthemum > Chrysanthemum makinoi. Next base: position 258,139,833 of record OU343218.1, read on the forward strand.
CACTCGAGACATATGATGGAGGTATCGGAGCCCCCGTCCCTTCTCTTCCTAAATGGGCAGTTAAGAGAGGTGGTAGGTTTACCCCTCCGTTCCCTACTGGGTTGCTTCCTCCGTTGGAGTTCTCACTCCTTCTTTCACCTTGTACTCTTTCCCTTCTTCCCGGATCTCCCTCGGGACCTTCTTCAAAATCCACAGTCCTTCCATTAGGCCTTCTTGTGGAAGGAAAACCATTTCGTAGGGCCGAAGGCCCCCTGCTAATCGGTCGAGGCCTCTCATCTACCTCAATCTCTTCGCCATATTCCTCACTGGAGTATTCTAGTTCCCTTCACATCTCAGTGTTGCGAACTTGTCTCTTATGAGCCCTTAATAAGGACTCTAAGTCTTTGAAGTTTGCCTCAACGAAGGTAGGGCTAATTTCTGGAATAGGGTTAGCAGAAGTTGAGGCGTGATGTACGGGAGTGGTTTCCAAATGAGATCGTGTGGTGAAGGTGGAGGCTGTTATGGGGGCGAGGTTATCGGTGTTAGTTGTGCTGAGAGGGAACATGGTAGAGAAACCTGGTGGAGGTGTATCTTCCCTTCCTGGTTCCATGCCGGAAAGGTAGCGTAATCGGTTAAGGTTTTAAGACTTGGTGATTATGGGACTACTAGTAGCGTGTCCCACGGATGGCGCCACTGATTGTACAATAAATTGCACTACTAGGATATTGCACTACTAGGATTCGATGATGATCAAAGGTATGAGGGGTGTATGTTCCAGCCAAGATTGTCTTTCACCTGAGAATAAGAAATACGAAGACACTACGTTAAGTGATTACGTAGGGGTTGGACCCTGCGAACCACCTTCGGCGTGAGAGTAAGTACGAGTTATGGATGTATAAGTGTGTGTAAGTAAAGAGATGAGTGTTGAATGAGCTTACCATAATCCTTTGCCCGTCCAACCTATTTATAGTGGAAGAAATAGGGTTAAGGGCACCTCTGCGCGAATGTCAGAGAACATGGAGGCGTCCCATGTTTGTGGGTAACCGCTAGGGCTTAGTGACCCACGTTCTCAAACTTGGCGGGGAAGCCAGGAAAGAGAGGGAGATCGTGGGTTTGACCAAGTCAGAAGGTTCTCCTATCCGTTTCTCCTTCGTCAACCATACCCCGAAGGGCTTAGGGCTTCGAATGGCGAATTCCCCGTAGGTAACCTTCGTGTGAACGAATGATTTGACGCCCATGAATATTATGGAGACCTAACTTGGGACTTCGTAGAGAAGGGCTTCGACACATACCGAAGGAGGGTCCTTCGAGCCGTTCGGAGGGTACATCATCATCAACAAACACTGTTACAATGTTACACACTAGTTATGTGAAATTTCTATCACATTTACAGTCATTATGTAAAAGAAGATTTCTTCTTTTTCAAATCAAAAAACTTGCACCAAACATTATACAAAATTTCAAAATACTTAGTCCTCCATAGCTTGCTACTGATCAAAGGAGCCACAATGACCCAAAACCCGATAACAAACCCGATCACTATACTTGCAATAAGTCCCCAATCTGGCCCATTAGACCTACCATTTCCTTTTTCACTGCCATCACTCACCCCTACAGCGCGGCAAGTTAAGTTAAGTGGAGGTCCACATAGGTTATTTCCGATAAAGCTCGAATCCTGAAAGCTTTGAAGCTGAGTACTTGATGGGATTCTTCCTGTTAAATTGTCGTATGACACGTTTAGCCAGTTCAAGAAACTTAATCTTGACATGGTTAAGGGGATTGTTCCGTCAAGTTGGTTACTTGATAAGTCTAGTGATTCTAGAATTGCCATGTTGCCAATTTTTTCAGGGATGTTTCCTGTTAATCGGTTGCTTGAAAGATTTAACACTCTAAGCTCTACTAGCTGTGTTATTTCGCTTGGAATGAGGCCGGATAAGTTGTTACCTGATATATCCAAAAACGTGACTAGACCAAGAATGCTGCTGTAACCGTTAATACGTCCCTTCATTTGCAGCCACACGCTACCCATGAATTCATTGCTAACTAAATTGACTATCTGATCTAGATCCACTTTTCCAGTCATGACGCTAAAGTTGTTGAAACAGTTTGGCATATTTCCCGAAATAGGAGGGTTCTAGTTTTTATTTTTCTAAGTTATGTTTTTTTATTTTCTAGGAATTTTTTTTTATTTTGTTTTATTTTTCTAATTTTTAGGATTTTCTTTATGTACTAACACATACATTGTGTTCCATTTCATGATTTTCAAAACATGAAAATTTTAACAAATGAATGTTGTTGCCTATATAATTGTTGATTGTTACTTGGTGATTGGAAATGCTTATATACTTGTGACGATGGTTATTACTAACATCTTTTTTGTAGCTTTTTCACAATCCATGTATCTTTCTTTTGGCACCAAATTTAGGGGGAGCATTGACCAAGAGGGAGATAATGGCTCGGGCTCATTACATCTTTCGCCTCGCCTCTTCTTTTTGTTTCGACAAAAAAGGGGGAGAATATTATAAAACTTGGGCTTTGACATTCTAAAAAGTCAATATCATATACTTTGACTTAAGAAAAGTAAAAATTGTTAAAGACCAAATAACTGGACACATTAGTCATAAGATAAAATAAAATTTTTATTATTAACTTTATCTAACTCACTAGTTCTTTCAAGTTCTAAATTAATCTCATATTTTTATAAACTCTTGTACAACTTTACATCTTTTATAAAAATAAAATTTACGTTTTGTCCTCAACAAAAAGGGAGAGATTGTTAATACAAATATCGTCATTAAACGTTATTTATATTTTATGATCTTTACCTAAGTTTTTTTAACGACAAAAGTTAATTTAATTTTTGTAAATTATAAAGCTTGTCAAGATTAATAGATATTAAAACAAGCTTTCCTTAAATAAAATCTTCATCACTCAAGCATTTACATTTTGATTATTCATATATCAATTATCTTTGATATCCTTCTAAACCATAATGTATGTCAACATTTTTAGATCAAGTATGTTTTAGTTTCTTAAAACAAAATATTACATATGTGTTTACATTTAACATATTATTTCTAAAAATAGAAAACAACATATGACACCATGTGGTGCATCATTGAAATCTCTAGGGGATTTCATAAGATATTTTGTGTAGATTTGGACTCTACATATCTCACATGATCTTGGTTAGATTTGGTTGACTTTGGTAGGATTTTTGTAATCTTGCTGTCAGACCCGGCGGCACCAAAATGTTACACGGGCGGAACCCTCATTTTGGTTTCGTGGTCCGTAGTGACAGCACAACTGTTTGGCTATAAATAGCAAACCAACCCAAGTTGTTTTCTCATCCCTTTCTAGCATAATCACATACATTCCTTCTCTCTATTATTTCTAACTCAGTTTCATATCATTATAGTGATCATCTTTTGTAGCAAAGAAGATCAAGGCATAATCAAACTTCAACAAATAGTTGGAAGTTTTGTTTGTTTTGTTGTTGTATGATCTAGTCTTGTTCATACATCATTGTTGTACCAAACCATCTTAAACTTTTGAGTGTGAGTGGTTAGTATTTTAGTCCTTAAAATATATAGTGTGTGGGAGTGGTCGTACCCTTGTAAAAGAACTCGACATGTAGCTTTGTGTCAGAAATAGTGTGTAAGTGAAGTGTAAAGGTTTCTACGCCGGTGAAAGGAGCTTGTTGACTAGTAAAGTTAAACTCTCGAGTTGGAGACTCGGGGAGTGGAGTAGGGCAAGGAAAAAGAGTCCTTGTAGACCGAACCACTATAAACAACTTGTCGTGATTTGATTGTTTCTTTCCTTATTTACTCTTTATATATTGCTTGCATATTGTTTATTATTCACTAACATATCTTTGATTAATATCAATTGATCTTACAATAAGTTACAAAAAAAAGATTTTAATTGGTTAACTATTCAACCCCCCTTCTAGTTTTCCACACATGCAAATCACAAGTGTGTGATTTCTTAAACTCAACTCCATTATCATTTATCAGTTCCTTTACCTTTACAACATCATGATCACTTATCAGTTGCATCAATTTTCTTTCTGAGACAAAACTCCCATGTATATTTGGAGTATTCATCAACAATAACTAGTGTATACTTGTTTTTTTTTGGGTGAAATAGTGAATATATATTAACTCCAAACATGTATGTATAAAATAGACCGCCATATTTGATGAATTTGGACATGTCCCAAACAAACAACCTGCAGAAATACACGAAATAAACATACAACTTACTATGATGGATCTAAACACACACCTTGTGTTGGTGATATTTTGAGTTATATTAATAAGCACGCGGAATTTACTTAGTAATACTTAGAAGACGGATTATATGATGTATTGTAAGTGAGAACAGTTTAAAACAAAGCTCCAATATTATTAAGAATAATATGAGTGATCTTGCTTATCACTAGGGTTACACCTTGAAGCTTACGTGAGTTTCTAAGTACCTTAAACAATGACCTAGGATCTCCTTTTATAGTACAAGGAGTCCTTTACAAGATAAGTAAAATGCTAACAATATAGAATATACACGAGATCTTTTCTATACTTATCAATACACGGTTACATAACAATTATCCTAATAGCAGTGGTAATATTTGTACTAGCAGTGGTAATGTGTTTCCACTGTTAATGCATTCTTCATCAGTGCCTTCCACAAGCTTATCAGTGGTAACTGTTAGCTTTATTCCCAACAATCATCCCCTAAACTTATGATTTCTCTGCAAATCAATAAGTTTCTTCAATCTGCATCTTCTGTAAGGATTTGGGGAATTCTATCAAACACTTCACTTTCTTCTTAAATCCTGAATAGCTCTTGAACATTGATCTTGAAGCCTAAGTAGCAATGCTCTGACCTTCTCATCGTCTTCATTAACTCTGATTATTGTACACAACATCACAGTGAGAGTTCCAGCTCTGAGTGGGTATTCTTTTTCAGCAAACATAAATGCATCCACTCCATCTGCTGTAGAAACATGATAAACTTCAAATGAATCATAATAAAACCATTTAGTACTAGGACATGAACATGCAAACTTCCAGAAATCATCATTAACATCTGGTTCATAGAGCCTTCTTAGATTAACCCATAACTGCATTTCCTTCATATCTTTGAGATTTTCAGCATCAAACCTTTCTTGAACTAATCTCCACAAAGTATCAAGATCATATCTGTCACATGATTTGATAAGTTCTTCAAATTGTATGAATGATGAAGTTTCACCACCTAGCCTTGTAATCTTCCATGTTGGAGCAAAATTGCTAGCAGTATAAACTTCCCAATCAACAATAGGATGTCTGACTTGCAGTGGGTCAGGATAAAAGTCTTCTTCTTCAATCAAAATCATTCTATTCAACTGTTCTTTAGTGAATTTCTCAGATTGAACTTCTTGTTCTTCAGCAAACTTTGTCTTTTTAAATGTCTGAGATTCACTATCTTTGGCCTTTCTCTTCAAATTAGGATATCTTCTTTCTTCTTCTTCAGAGTTCATAGGAATGAAGTCACTATCTTGTCTTTTAACTCTGTAGTAGATACCTTCAACTTGATCATCAGGCATTCCTTTGAACTGATGTCTTTTCCAGCCACCAACCTTGCAAAAATAATCTTTCATCAGTGAAATAACATGTGCCTTGGTTGGTTGTCTTGGTTTCTTTTGACCCTTTCTGACTGAAACAATTGCATCTTGAAGTGCTTATTTTTCTTCATTTGAATGAAATGCTTCAACTGAGCAGTTCTTTGTTCTTCAGTTAAGGATTTATCTGCAACTAGGTCAATTTCCTTCTTCTTGACTACTGGATCATTAGCAATCAAGAAATCAATTTCTTCTTCTATAGGTACATAGCTAAACTCTGGAGTCTTTTCTCTGAAAATTGTAGGTGGAACAGTGGAAAGTGGATTTACATCCATTTGCTCAATGGTGTCCATTCTGCCCAACCTTTTAGCCTCCATGAAGTCTGCAATCTCTTGTTCATCTATCCTTTTCTTGTTTGCAACTTCTTCTTCTCTAATCTTTCTAGCAACTTCTGCATCATGATCAATTTGAGCTTGTTCTCTCTTTGAAATCCTTCTTTTTGGTTGCTCTTCACTCTGCAAAATTGATTTACCTTTTTCCTTCTTATTCTTTTCAATTTCTTCCTCTGCAGTGGCAATATTTTGTCTATCAGTGGGAACAATGTGCTCCGCAGTGGGAAAATCTTCAGTGGAAATATCTTCAGTTGCAGCTTGCTCTGGTTGATCTGCATCAAGTTGCTTTTGAGGAACTTTATCAACTTCCTCAGTACCTTTATCTTCTCCAAAATCAAAACCCGCACATGAAATACCTTCATCTCCAAAATCAATTCTCCTCCCTTTGGTTTCAGCATCTGTTTTCCTCCCCTGTTTGATAAAGGTATTTCATCTCCAAAATCAAAACCTGCACCTGAAATACCTTTATCTTCAGTTGCAGCTTGCTCTGGTTGATCTGCATCAAGTTGCTTTTGAGGAACTTTATCAACTTCCTCAATACCTTTATCTTCTCCAAAATCAAAACCTGCACCTGAAATACCTTCATCTCCAAAATCAATTCTCCTCCCCTTGGTTTCAACATCTGTTTTCCTCCCCTGTTTGGGAGAATTTCCCAAATCTTCATTGAATTCCTCTGAAACACCATTATGAGATAAGGATGGAGATGACATCACTATCTTTGCAATTTTCCTTTGCTGTTTCAACCCCTACAACTCTTCCTTCAAGATCTGAATCTCTTCTTTCAGTTGTGTAACGTCCTTGGCATGTTGCTCCTTTACTTGTGCCAAGTCTTTCTCCAGAGATTCAACCTACTTAGCTAATTTGGTACAAAGTTCCATCAATTCCATAGGTTGCCCACTGCCCTCAACACTTCCAACTGTGTAACCTATTGGGAGAGGTGAATCATAGGGCATTGGCTCAGATTCCACCCTAGTTGGACTAGGTTGAAGCCTGGAACCACCACTGCTTGTTCCTAAACCAAAAGAATCAGGAACATGTTGTGTTGTAATGGGAGGAGTTGGATGTTTATGCCTCCTCTCATAGGTGTGAGTAACTGGTGGAGTGTAATCAATGTTTGAAACAGTGATTGTGGGTGTATTTTGTACCTGTGAAATCTTTGCAAGCATTTGAGGAAAAAGAGGCGTAATAACCCTATTGCCATCCTTATTCATATTTTGAAAAACTTTAGGTCTAAGGCAACGGATTTTATAAACTCTTGTATGGGGTTGCAGTTGAAATTCATTTAACACTGCTTGCACAAACCTTGGATACATCAAAAATTTTGTTGAACTCTTTACATTGCCTTGCATACTTGTAAAAATATATTTTGACCAATTAAAAATCTTATCAGTGACAAGACAAACCAAAGGGTAAGACATTGTTGAACTGAATTGTTCATAAGAGGTTTTCTTAGGACTTAGGCAATGTAACAGAGTATGTATTAAAAATCTCCAATGAGGACAGAAACCACTCTTTTTGAAAGTAGCCTTTTTATCAGTGGTATCATACCCATGGATGAAAGATGTTCATGAATTTCTGGCATGGGTAATGTGATGATACGTTTGAGATCATCCAATTAGAGAATTCTCCTTAAGGATGCCTCAGTAACATCAATAGTTACCCCATCCACAGTGGCTCTAAGAGCATCCATCGCTTCATGTGTATCTCTATTTTCAATGGTTATGGACTGAATGAAGTCCAAAAACTGTTTGATTTGAGAGATATAGATTGTGGGATTAAGAAGTATAGCATACCTTATATGGGTAGTATTTAGAAAGTCCACAATCTGATGAAAAACAGGGCCACTCTTTTCGTTTGACTTTTCCAAGTAGGCCACTTGATTGTGCTCATCTGCAAAAGTGATAGGTTCCATAGTAACTTTTGATGAAAAAGATGTTGTGTTAGTATGAATTGTATAAAGAACTCGCCAATTGAGAGAGAAAGATATATACTGTTAGGGTTTAGAGTTTTCTGCAAGAAAGATTATCTATGGAAAAGATTTATCTTAAGAGAATAAAGTTCAATTAGGAAAGTAGATAATCTTCTAAAAATTTTACCATATATATATGGAAAGCAATTAACTCTCAACGGCTAGTAAAAATTTTGTTACTGACACAACAGTTGCAATGGCTAGATCAACAGTGATAAAAATAACACTGCCTGGAAACTCGTGAACTAGCAGTGGTAATTTTTCACAAAAATTTTCAAAAAGCAGTGGTAAGAAAAACATATGAAAATTGGAATGCTCTAATCATAGTTTTTAGCAAACTACCAGCTATCAACGGATTTGATATGTCTTTACCATGAGCCATTTTCTATGGACTAGCCAACTATTAATCATAAAGAATATGGTGAGTTGATAACGATATAGTTTTTGGTAAACTATCAACCATAAACGGATTTGTTAAGTCTTTACCAGTAGCCGTTTGCTCTAGACTAGTTAATTCTTATGTGGATTAGACATGGTGAATCAATAACCATTTGTTGTGTGTCTTAGTTACACACCTTTTATGATCAACTCCCATTTTGATTGCATAAGAGTTATTGAACAAGAAAAAATACAAGCACTAAACATATACAAACTTATACAACAATTTTAGTACCAAGAACCTCCCCTTAACACCAAAGACCATTAGACACAGAAAGTTTATGGATTAAACATTCCAATACCTGCTACAAGTAACGAAATCTACCCACATCAAGTCCTTTTGTTAATAAATCAGCATAGTTGTCATCAGTATGAATTTTGACAACTTGGATTAGCCTTTTCTCATAACAATCTCTTATAAAATGGTGTCTAATTTCAATATGTTTAGTCTTTGAGTGTTGAACTGGCTTCTTAATTATGCAAATGGTACTGTTATTGTCAATATAAATGATGGTATTCATGAAATTGTACCCATAGTCCAAAAGTTGATTTTGAAGCCATAGAACTTGAGCACGTGCAACCTGCCACATACTCGCCGCTTGATGAATTTGCCACCATTTTTGTTTCGTAATCGCCATGACACCAATCTGCTTAAGAAATTGGCGACCACCGTAGATTTTCTATCCAAACTAGCTCCAAGATAGTCACTATCTCGAGTAAGCAACCAAGTCTAGAGATGATTCTCTAGGGTACCATAATTCCAGATTTGGAAATGCTTTAAGATATCTGAAAATCTCTTCACAAAGCAGTCAAGTGTGATATTCTGGGAGTGACTCGAAACCTTGCACAAGCAAGCAAAACATAATATCGGCCTAGATGATGTAAGATACATCGAGAGCCAATCATAGATTCAGACATGTGCATATCAACCGCCACCACTATTTTCCTTTAAGAGTTGATGTGTAGTCTTTCAAGTAGGGGTGCTAGATGACTTTGCATCGCTGAACTTGAACTTCCTTAGTATCTCGACCACATATTTATCTTGATTGATGAAAATACCATCTGCCTTGCCGTACTTGAAGTCCCAAATAGAATGTGAGTTCACCCATAGAACTCATCTTGAATTCTTCCTTCATTAGCTTCTCAAATTCTGCACATCCATATGGTATGTCCCAAAGAAGGGTTAAGACAATCAATGACAAGAGTAATACCACTAGGTGGTTACCGATATCACTTGGAATCGCTGTGATCACTTTCCAAAAACTATTCACCCTAATGCCGGGGTATCACGAATATCTACTTGGGATAAGACCAAATGCAGTTAGAGAATTTAGGCACAATTCTATAACCCCTTCTGCCAATGAGTGTTTACGTTTTCTCAAGGTTATCATGCATGTTCAGATCTCCTATATATAGGAGGTTACTCTTGAGCTATTACAATGGAATTATGAGTATTAATCGGCCCATTAATAGCCTCATAATTATCCCCATTATAGCCGTAGTGGTTACATGACCAATTAAACGTGGTTATAAAGAAGTAGTAATCGCCATTTAGCAAGACTTTCCATAAGCATTTTCCACTAGCAAGCTTTCACTTGCGTGGAAGCATACCTCTATCGCTGGAAACACCGCTTATCAAGACTTTCATAGCACTATCGCTGGATACACCACTTCAGCGGAAACACCGCTTATCGCTGGAAACACCGCTATCGCTGGAAAACCACAAGCGCATTTCCACAAGCAAGATTTTCACCAAGCGATTTCACCAAGCACTACCAATACAAACCACTATAGAGTCGTGGTGTTCATGGACCTTATGGGTGTACACTCTGCACCTCCTAACCCATCACAAGGTGTGAACTAATCCCACAAGTGCACTAAATTTTCCAACAATCCTCCCCAAATTTAGTTCACTTCCTTTGCATGAAAAATAAACATCAATCAAAACATGTGCATAAACGAAAATGTCCCGAGGATTGAATTTCCATCTTAGTAATTACACGTTCAAATATTCGAGAATCATGGTGTTCTAAGAATTGAACCCTTCAACCCATTTGAATACCTGAAGATAAATACACATAAGTTTTCAAACACTTTAATGCTCCGACACTATACAAGCCATGTGTCCATATCCAAATTCATAAATGTTGTAAAGCTAAAAGTCCAAAGCTTCCCTCGGCGCAAAACTTCAACATATATATAGGTGGTTCCTCTTTAGTCATGCTCCTGCCAAGCACTTTTTCAAAGAAAATTAACCATTAAGAAGTAAAGACTTCATCCTCCTTTCAGCAGTTTCTGAGCACAACCTTGGGATGTAAATAAAACATGTGCTCCATCAATCAATGTTCGCTTTCCACATTGAACTCAGCCCTAAGTTTCCTCAGTGAGGAGTTGGGTGTCCTAGCATTCAAAGGACTAAGTTGGACTTAGACCCATCCCTTTAGCAGACTTTATAACCAAGTCTCTAGCTAATCCCTTCAAGTGATCACTAAGTTCTGCTGAGATCTCACAAACTCTATAGATACCACCCCATTCATGATAAGCTCACGAATCATGCTATGCCCGACACCTAAGTGTCTAGACTTACCATTGTACATTTGGCTATAAGCCTTAGCCAATGTAGCCGCACTATCACACCGGATAGAAATAGGTGCTATAGGTTTAGGCCACAATGGAATCTCAAGAAGCAAGTTTTTCAACCATTCAGCCTTCTTTACTGTACTAAAGCTACAAATTCATATTCCATTGTTGAACTGGTGATGCAAGTTTGCTTCTTGGATGCCCAAGAAATTGCACCTCCACCAAGTAGGAATACCCACCGGTAGACTAATTGTCTTCTGTTACTGATCCAACTTGCATCGCTGTAACCTTCCAACACCGATGGGTAACCAAGATATGAGAGACTATAATCCATAGTTCTCTTCAAATACTTCAACCCTTTGAACGCTTGCAAGTGATGAGCACTTGGATTACTAGTATACCTGCTCAATTTTCCCACTACAAAACCAATATCAGGTCTTGTACAAGTCATGGCATACATCAAAGTACCAATTACCCTAGAGTACTCAAGTTGAGATACGTTCTGCCATGATTAGGCATCAGCTTCTCACAAGTATCCATAGGTGTACTCACTCGAGTACAATCAAAGTAATTGAATTTCCTCAGCACCTTCTCAATATAATGAGACCGAGAGATAGAAATTCTTTTACTTTCATGTTTAATCCTTATACCAAGGATAACATCAGCCTCCCCATGTCCTTCATGGAGAACCTTGATGACAAAAATTCCTTTGTCAAGTCAACCCGATTTTGGTCAGTGCCAAAGATCAACATGTCATCAACATATAGACAAATGATGACTCCTTTACCGGATTCATCAAATTTGCTATATACACATTTGTCAGCTTGGTTAAGAACATAACCACTAGACAAAACCACTTCATCAAATTTTGATGCCATTGCTTAGGTGCCTGCTTAAGTCCATAAAGAGACTTAATCGGTTTACACACCTTGTTTTCATTGCGTGCATGATGAAGCCCTGAGGTTGGTTCATATAAACCTCATCTTCCAATTCACCATTCAAGTCAGCTTCACATCCATCCGATGAATAACCGTTGTGAATAGATGCCATAGCAATCGCCAGCCTTATGGTACCGACACGAGCCAGTGGGCATAAGTATCAAAATAGTCTATCCCTGACTTTTGTTTAAAGCCCTGAATAACTAGTCTAGCCTTGAACTTTTCAATAGTTCCATCTACCTTCATTTTCCTTTTGAAAATCCATTTGCAACCCAGAGGTTTGCAACCTGGTGGTAGATCAACCAACACCCAAGTGTTGTTGCCCATGATGGAATCCATCTCATCATTGATGCTTCTTTCCGAGAAATATCCTGACTTCACTGCTTGCTTCTTCAAATGTATTGGGATCATCCTCAACAATGAAGTAATAGGAGTATTGGTCTGAGACCTCATCCTCGTACCTTCAACTAAGTATAGTTGAAACTCAGTCCAAATGACTTTGGAGTCTCGACCCTTTTGCTTTCCTTCGAAAGCTGGTTCAGTTGTTGAACCACAACCTCATCGTGGACCCTGATGGTTCATCATCGATCTCCGATACACAGTGTCATGAGTTCAATTAGGAATCCTCTGACTTAGTCTAGGGACTGATGAGAATCTATTCTCATCAAAATGTGATCCCTTGATTCAATTATTAAGTTAACTGAAACATGTTCATTAGGTTCAATAACATAGAACCTAAAAGCCTTGGAATGCTCAACATATCCAACAAAGATGAAATCAATGCCTCTTTCACCCAAAGTCTTTTGCTTTGGATCGTGGAGTCCCAACGTTCTACAACCCCGCACTCGAGATAGTTCAGTTTGGGTTTCCTTTTAGTCCAGAGTTCATAAGGGGTAACCTTGTTCCTTTGTTGGGAACCCTATTTAATAAATAGCAAGTCGTTAACATAGCTTCACCCCGTAACCTTGACTCAGTCCTAATAGGACAACATGGAATTAACCATCTCCTTCAAAGACCCTCGTTTTTCCTTTCAGAAATACCATTTTGCTGAGGAGTATAGGGAGCAGTAGTTTCATGGATAATACCAACATACTGAAAGTACTGAGTATCCATGTACTCACCTCCCCTATCAGTCCTTAATCTTTTGATCAAAGACCCAAGTTGTAATTCAACTTCGCTTTTAAATACTTTGAATTTATCTAATGCTTCATCCTTTGTATGTAACAAATAAACATAACAAAACCTAGAAGCATCATCAATAAATGTCACAAAGTACTTCTTATTCCCCAAAGAAGAGTGGCATGCAAATCACACTGTGTCATCGTGTATCGCTCCAAGAGCTTAGTCTCACGACTAACACCCCGAAAGGGTTTCTTGGTTATCTTGGTCAACATGCAAGTTTTACACTTTTCGGTGTCCATGTCAAAAGCTGGGATTAAACCATCCCTAGACATATCTTGCATTCTTTTATAGTGAACATGACCAAGTCTAGCATGCCAAATGGTAGAATCACTCTGATCATATGTTGTCACAAAAGTTGAATAACACTGCAAGTGGTAATATTAAGCCTCAACATTTGATTACATAAATAACCAAAACCAATAAAAACACCACATTTAGAAAGAACAAATTTATCAGATTCAATAACTTGTTTATATCCATGATTATTCAAAACACTACTTGAAACCAAGTTTTTCCTTATATCGGGAACATGAATAACATTAAACAAGGTTACAATCTTTCCTAACTAAACCTAAGATCTACACAACCACCGACCATGCACCGGCAGTTAACTCATTTCCCATGTGAAGAATAGAACCATCATTCAGTGACTCATAAGTCTTGAACCAGCCTCTATCTTTACACACATGAATCATTGCACAGAGTCAACCCACCACGCAACATCATCATCCCGCACATAAAAAGATTCAGATACATATGTAACATAATAAATCTGAAAAGACTTATTAAACATATTCTCGACCTTTCAGCTGAGTTGGTTGAACCACCATTCCCTGAACCATTAGTGCCTGATCCATTGGCTTTACCACCAATTTTAACACCCCTTGTAGTCCCTTTTAATGTGACCGCTTGCTTCATTTCCAACAAGTAAGTAGGTTTGGTTTGTTAGATCCGCCTTGTGTTGTCATGATATTTGCGCTTGCCTTTGTTGTCATTGTACCTGGTGGAGTTGTTATGCTCCACCATATTGACAACAGATGCACCGGTAGCATTGCTACTCTTGGCTTGTCATTATCCCGCACCTTGAGATTCCTCAATGTGCGATGATCCCAACTCAACAGAGAGTTAACTCCTCCTTCATATGTTTCAAGGTATGCTTGAAATCTTTCCATGAAGGAGGTTTGTTGTCAATGACACGAGACTTTGATAGTCTCATCCATGTTCATTTGGTGTTGTGTAAACCTTCCAAGTATTCCAAGAAGTTCATTGTATTGTTCCATAACCGGTCTTGAATCAGTCATTTTGTAATTTGTGAAATTACTAACAAGGAACTTATTACTTGATGCATCCTCAGCCATATATTTGGCATCCAAGGAATCCCACAGCTCTTTGGAAGATTCAAAGTTCTGATAAATATCAAACAAAGAATCAGACATACCATTCAGAATAAGACCTCTACATATGTAGTCATCATTCTCCCATTTGCTCCTCCTCCGATCTCGCTCCACAAGAGCATCATCACCATCATCGTGAATAGGTGGTAGTTAGACATACACCACACTCATGCTTGACAAAGAAGAAGTGCATCTTCTTCTGCCATCTCCTAAAGTCCACTCCTTCAAACTTGTCAAGCTTGGCAAAGTTTGAAGCCATGTGTTTCATTGCAGTAGTAGCCATTGATTATCACAAATAGTTTACTTTGATTGTTGGTGGTTATGTCCCGCATCAGGTTAAGACAATCAATGATGAAGCAATACCACTAGGTGGTTACCTGATATCACTTGGAATCGTGTGATCACTTTCCAAAGTAAACTATTCGACCCTAATGCCCGGTATCACTAATATCTACTTGGGATAAGACCAAATGCAGTTAGAGAATTTAGGCACAATTCTATAACCCTTTCGCTAATGAGTGTTTACGTCTTTCGTGGTTTATCATGCATGTCTCCCTATATATAGGAGGTTACTCTTGAGTTATTCCAATGGAATTATGAGTATTAATCGCCCATTAATAGCCTCATAATTATCCCCATTATAGCCGTTAGTGGTTACATGACCAATTAAACGTGTTATAAAGAAGTTGTAATCGCCACGTTATATTTTCCATGTTACTTTCCACTAGCAGCATTTCACTTGCGTGGAAGTACATTTACGCTGGAAACACCGCTATCAAGATTTTCATAGCACTATCGTGGATACACCACTTCGCTGGAAACACCCCTATCGTGGAAACATCAAGCATCGCTGGAAACCACAAGCGACTTTCCACAGCAAGATACCAAGCAAGACTTTCACCAAGCACTACCAATACAAACCACTATAAGAGTCGTGGTGTTCATGGACCTTATGGGTGTACACTTCGTACCTCCTAACCCATTACAAGGTGTGAACTAATTCTACAAGTGCACTAAATTTTCCAACAACATCTCTGTCTTTGTAGAGCCAAAAATGATATCATCAACATATACTTGTACCAACAAGATATCTGATGATCGCATCTCTTCGACGTGTCGAAGGACCCCTTCGCCTCACCAAATTATCCAAATTGCATTAATAAGACCCAAGTCTTTCTTCATAAGTCATTGGTGCATGAAACCATTCATCATTGACATGGTTGGCCAAATGGTTCGCAAGGCCTATGCCCTTCTGTCTTCTCTGAAGATGCCAAGACAAAGAAGAACCTTGACTTGGTCTTCCCCCACGTTCCCACTATTTCCTTAGCTTTCCCGCCAAGTCCGAGATAGTGGGATGAAGCCCTAGCTTACACACAAATCGTGGGATGCCCCCATGATCTCCTAAATGTGTGCTAACTCTCTCCAAGCTATTTTCATCACCTATAAATAGGTTGGACGAGTCATTTCAATGGTATGTTCATTCAACACAAAGATTTCACATACTTCATATTATTTACAACACATATCACATATTTACTCACGAGGTGGTTCATGGTCCAACCGCGAATCACTTAACTAAGTGTCTACTATTTATTGCGAGATTGGCTACAAGTTTGGCAAGCATATCACCCCTCATACCCTTCGACACCATCGGCCCGGTCATACTAATTATTGTACAATCACATGCCATCCATGAGACCCGCTACTATTGGTCTCGTTATTCCAAACTTACACCCACCAATCACCCTCACTAGTTTTACGGCATGAATCAAGGAAGAGAAGATACACCCCCTCCGGGTTTCTCGACCTTGACACCAATCCCAGTCAATGATCCTAACAACCTACCAATATAACCGATCCACCTTTACACACCATCTCACCTAAATAACTCCCAACGACCACGATCAACTCCGGCTAACCCTCAACCAAGATCAGCCCGGCTTGTCGGCTTAATATCGAAGCTTTGGAATCTTTGTTAAGGCCTCAAGGAGGCAAGCTCGAATGTGGAGAGGAGTTAGAATACTCAAGCAATGAGTATGACGAAGAATTGAAATGGAGGCTAGGCCCTGGCTCTGGGCTACACGCCAAGCAGTTAAGGATTGGGTCTCCGAAAAGCGAAGGCCCAGGAAGGTCGGTTGGTTTTAATATGTTCCGGAGAGAGTTCACTAGAAGGGAAGGCACAATAGAAGGCTCCAATGGAAGGAGTCAACGAAGGGATACTACGAAGTTAATTTACCACCACTTTTGGGCAGCTCACCCGAAGAACCTAAGGGTTCAAGCATGCCCTTCTCACGATCCGCGTAGAGGCAATCCATCTCAAATAAATGGGGAGGAAATCTTCCTCCTCATGGTATGTACCCTCCTTTCCGTGCTCAATATTACCCTCAGGGGTTTACCCCCGCCTAATGGGCGTGTTAACAACCCTAGTTTTACTCAACCATTACGGTAGCATGCCCTATGGGCAACCTATATATCCTTCATACCCGGCGGAAGTCACCTCCTTATATACCTACTGCTTATCCTCAAGATGTTAACTAAAACCCCGTCGAATACCTCCCAACCATCGCATAATGTTGCCCCTACCTACATGCCACCTAATAATTGCCTTTATTCGGAGCCCATGGGCTCCACAACACCTTCGTAGATGGATAGAAGACTACCCTTTGCCTGATGGGTTGAAAATGCCGCACATATTGGTACTACGATGGGAAAGGGATCCGATAACTTTTACACCGCTCGGGGGCTATCGAATGCAGAGTGGGTTATGCCTCGCTGCTTGCCACATGTTTACATACACCCTACGAGACTCTGCTTGTATATGGTGGAACGGGCAAAAACCAGGTAGCATTGTGAATTTGGATGACCTCAAGGCCAAGTTCGATCACATTTACCCAAAGTAAAGTTCACAAGGACGCACCTAATAGTGCACAACATCAAGCAAAAGGAAAACAAGAGCACCGTGGCTTTCTACTACGATACACCGATGACACCTTACGATAATGGGCTTGCACTAAGACCAACGCATCTCGTGTTTCGTGCATGGCCTCACGAACAGTAAGTTTGGTTGAATTCCTTCCACCGATCTTCCCGCAACCTATAAGGGTTTGGTGGAGAAGGCTTACACCGATCGGCAAAAGAAGTGTCTACCAACGGGCTCGGTAAAAATAAAGAAAGTCGCAAAGAAAGCCCTAAGCATCCTTCGTGGAAGGGTCAAAGAACGACACAAAACAGGATGTTTACACCGTAGCACAAAAACATCAATCATGGGCTCTTGGCTAATCTGTCCAAATCTCCAAGGGAGATACTTGCTACGGAAAAGGCTGCGAAGGCTTTTGATCCTCCTCCTCGCTTGGCAAACAAGGGAAGGCCCAGAGATACTTCCAAATTCTGCTACTTCCATGATGATTACGGACATGACACCAACAATTGCAGAGAGCTCAAGAAACAGATAGAAGAGGCTTTAGTCCATGCTGCGAGACGCCTTCGAAGGTACTTCCAGGCTCACCCCATAACCGTACTTACTGACAAACCAATTAAGCAGATACTTTCGAAGCCGGAGAAATCTGGAAGGATAGCTAAATGGGCTATCGAGCTGGGAGAGCACAAAATTGAATACAAGGGTAGAAACTAGGTCAAAGGGCAAATATTGGGCATTCTAGCGTAAACACCGAGCCAAAACATGACACAAAGGTTTAAAAAGAAACTTGATAAAGCGATCGAAGGGGCGATAATCGACGGAGCTCCAGCTCGACGGTTCTCGCATGTCTCATGCTTGTTGATCCCAAAGGGAAGGAGTACACTTATGCACTCGTTCAAATTCAAAGCTACAAATAATGAAGCGGTACAAAGCCTTGCTAGCAGGCCTCCGATTGGCCAAAGACATGGAGGTAGAAGACTTGGCTATTTTCGTTGACTCTGGTGGTGGCCAACCAGATAAAGGCTCCTACGAGTCAAGACAACCTGTGATCAAGCAATACCTGGATAAGGCCAAGGAAATGCTCGAAGGGTTAGCATCCTACAACATAGAGCATGTTAGGAGAAACCAAAACAAGAAGGCGGACGTCCTTATCAAACTGGCATCAATGGCATTTGCTCATTTGACTAAAGAAGTTCTAGTCGAAGTGTTGGCAGATAGGTCCATCGTCCAAGAAAGGAGGTGTCGTAATATAGGAGGAAGACTCAAATTGGATGACTCAGATTAAAATATCTAATAAGTGGTATCTTGGGAAGATCGAGAAGTTAGCTTGAAAGGTTCGCATCAAAGCACCACAATCTGAGAATCATGGGAAATTATCTGTACAGAAGATCCTTTCTGTCCCCATGGCTTCGTTGTGTAGGACCTAGGCAAGCCGCCAACATCATTCAAGAAGTGCATGAAGGATCCTGCGGACTTCACGTAGGACCCCGCTCTGTTGTTTCCAAAATCATGAGGGTCGGATATTACGGCCGATGCACAGGGCCCTGTCGAAATCATTGAAGTGTAAAGCCTGTCAAGTTCACTCAAGGGTCCCAAGGCTACCAAAACAAGATATGACTTCCGTGACGTGCATGGCCCCCAGCCAATGGGGGATAGACATCGTAGGTCCCCTACCAATTGCTCTTGGAGGAGTAAAATTCTTGGTTGTAGCCATCGACTACTTTACTAAATGGGTGGAAGCGAAGCCTTTGGCATCCATCACAGGCAGGCACATGGAAAAGTTTGTATGGGAGCATATTATCTCGGTTCGAGTACCTCATATCATCATTTCAGATAATGGGAAGCAGTTTGCCGAAGGGGTATTCCCAGTGTTTTGCAGAGGTCTAAATATCAAACAATCTTTCACTTCCGTTTACCATCCTCAAGGTAACGGACAAGTGGAGGTTACAATGAGACATCATACAAGAGCGAACGAAGCTGGATACGGTTACTACGGTTGGGTAGATGAACAACCTCAAGTACTTTGGGCTCATAGAACGCATACAAAGTCAAGTCACGGAGAGACACCTTTTAGCTTGACATATGGTACGGAAGCTGTCATCCCTTCGGAAGTGAGCGTCGAAACAGAAAGGGTCATGAACTTCGAAGCAGCAGATAACGAAGAAAGACTCCGTAGTAACCTGGACCTACTTGAAGAATGAAGGAAATAGCCTCAATCAGAGAAGCTATCCACAAGCAAAAGATTGAAAGGTACTACAACAGTAGGGTTCGGCCTTCGACCTTCAAACCGGGGAATACGTCCTCCTACTCAACAGCGCAAGTAAGGCTGAGTACCAGGGTAAATTAGGACCTACATGGGAAGGGCCCTATGTTATTAAAGAAGCATATGGCAACGGAGGCCCTATGTTATTAAAGAAGCATATGGCAACAGAGCCTACAAGCTAGAAACTTTGGATGGAGACGCTATTGATAGAACCTGGAATGGCACTACCCTTCGTAAGTTCTATGTATGAAACTTACAATGTCCAAGGACATTCTTTATTTTTGCTTTCAATCAATGTATTTTCATTCTTCTCACTTGGGGAAAGAAGCATTAATGGTAGGCGTCTAGTATTCATTTTTTAAAATGATGTAATCCTCCTTACCCACTTAATGATATAACACATTTCCCCACTCAAATGATCTCTTGTTTCGCTTCAATACAACAAAGATTTGCCCACCAAGTCGCTTTATAAGTAAAAAAT
Source organism: Chrysanthemum makinoi (assembly GCA_910596185.1). Lineage (NCBI taxonomy): Eukaryota > Viridiplantae > Streptophyta > Magnoliopsida > Asterales > Asteraceae > Chrysanthemum > Chrysanthemum makinoi. The sequence goes on from OU343218.1 coordinate 258,159,971, forward strand.
AAGTCAATGTCGAAGGGATGTATAAAGACTAAACAACATGTCTTGCTCATATGCATAACATCCATCTCAACTTCACATTAACTTTCCTATATGGCCTTAAGGTATTTTAAGCCTTTCGCGTGCCCAAAGGATCAAGATGGAGTGGGTGGCGACCTCTCGCCAGCCAAATTATACGATGATTGCTAATATTCTTGGTGAAGTAACTACACACAATGAGGCTATGCATCTACCATATGCCTTAGGTTGTAAAAATTTTTACGCAAGTAAAATAAAAAGAGAAGAATCACACATGGCAAAATTCAAGCCCTAGTGGCTTTAATGTAGATTACTGACTAGTTTCACTAGTCTAAATAGTCGCGTAGCCTTAACGATCCATCCAAACAAAATATTGTCTTAGGCCGTAGCCTACATCACACATACCACATGTTAATTGTTTCATCAGGCATGAAGCCTGGAAAGGAACACAGACAAATTGTTTTAAACAGGGTACATACCACCCTGGGGATCAAATTACAACCACATGGTTGCCTTCATCAAACTTTGGAATGAGTGGGATCATTTGAACCTGGGGGAGGGAACCTTGGGTGACGGAGTCTTCTTGGAGGGAGACGGAGGCTGGACTTTCCTTGGCTTCTTGGCCAGCAGGTCCTCAATTGAGGCCGCTGGGTCCTTTGTCACATCTGTAAGAAAAGGGAACTCTAGAGTAGTTAATTGATTACCTGCATCATCATACTCTTTTTCATGAGTTTCCCTGTAGTAAGGAACTTTCTCCAACTTCACAGGTTCCCCAGTCTTAGCTATCTCCTCCAAAGTGGTACACTTGCCAAGGAAAATGGCCGCATTCACCACGTTCCCAATTGCAATCCCCACATCATCGCTATGGTAAAGTTCCATAGCAATTTGGGGATCACCTTGGTTACCAAGTCCACCCTGTCCTTCTTCAGCATCTTCAGACGAAGGTTTAACCCATCTACCTTTTCTCTGAGCTTGATCTCTTGGTCCAGCAACTTCGTACTCTCTTGTTCAAGGCCTCCACACTTGGATGAAAGAACAGATATCACGCTCTTTATAGCCTAGGGACGACCATTGAGCCTTCGATTGCTTAGGGAGCTGCTGCATTGGCAGCTTCACTTTCGTTGCCATTGACCTTTGAGCTTTTCATTCTCACAGAGATCTTGCACCAAGGGGTTCTTGTCAAAATCTTTCAAGGCATCCTCACACTTCTTCTCCAAGTCTGCATACTTCAGATCCCTAGCCTTCTCCCTTCTCAGCATAACATACATTTCTTCTCGAGCTTTGGTGACAGACGAGCAGTTCCCTTGTCCTAGCATTGAGTTGGTTATCTAGCATGCCTTTGTCGAACATAACTTTTGTCATGAAAGTCGCAGAGCCTTTCTATGGACATGTTATCCATCACCCCCTTCCATTTGGGTGGGATCACATGGCTCACGAGCAAAGGTGAACAAGCTAGGGGAGAGGGAAGTTCTTTTCGTATCGGGAAGTCCTCTGCAACATATGTAAATTTGTTAATATATTATTACTAGTACCTAATTTTTGTTCACAGGCAAGAAACATTACCATGGATATCATCGCCGCTAGGCCCTTCGATGGCTGGAAATTCCAGCAGCGTTACCACGGGCACTCTTTTTCCGGGTAGTTCGAGAGGGAGGAGTAGGTAGGATGAGCTTCCTTTTCGAGGCAGACTTCACAGCTTTAGCACTGGCACCTTTCCTGCTTCGGACCCTCTCACCTATGCCGGAGGGTCCTACGATGGCCAACTGTCCTTCGGAGACTGGTTCATCGAGTCGCAACATTCTCCACAAGTTGATCTTCCACATCTATGGGTTCCTTTGACGGAGGAGCGCAGACGATACAGAGGCTCGATAGGCTGGGCTTCCACATCATTGTTATTTATGGACACTGATGGGGAGCCCACGCCATAGCTTGTCTCTTGGGGATACTTTGGAAGGAAGCTTACCTCCTTCGCACCACCAGCCACTACAAAGTTCCCTTAATGACATCTGCGCACAAAGGAGCAAGTAAGATAAATATCAGAAAGATAAGTTTTTATTTCTTATTTTAATCAGAAAAAGTACATACTTTCTCCATCACAAATAATCATCCGTACCAAAGGAGACCCTCCCATCTTTCACAGCGATGCCAGCCATGAAAAGAATTGGCTCGGAGAATGCTTGGCAATCAGCTGGATGACGAGCCAAACGCTGATACAAAGGGTTTCTTCTCACAGTATAGGGCAAGGTATCGTTGAACCTTTTTTCGTCATATTGAAATTTTGGGTTTAACAATGCAGTATGCCGGATGGATAATGGTGTTACGGATATAAAAGAATTTGCCTTTCCAGATCCTTATGTTCGTAAAAGGCCTATCTATCAGAATGGGCACATCCCTTTCACCCCTCTTGGCCAAGGTCAACCATCTCCTCCGGGTATAGATTCAGAAAACCCCTAAGCACAGTCAAGGATGGTTCGAACCCATAAGCTTTGCACATCACGATGAATGTAGTAAGCTTGGCTAGGCCAAAAGGGTTGAACCTAGAAATGTGTACCTCATAGTACCGGAGGAATTCTAAGATCATAGGGTGCAAGGGTATCCTAAGATTGGAGGTGGTGAATGCATGGGTATACAGGCCTACATAGTTTTCAGGGGCATCAAATATCCATTGATTTCTACTAGGTAGCATGATTTTATGTTCCTTTGGAATCAGGTAATCATCGAGGAACGCTTTAAGCTCCTCCTTTGTTAATGTGCAACCTTGTTGCTTGATTACAAATTTTTTATTGGTCGACATTGAGCCTTCTGAAATCCACAATAACGTATTTGAAATACAGATGTGAAGGAGCACTTTACCTTGTTTGATCGAAAGCTTGATCGGAAGAGGTTTTAGTAGGTGAAAAACTTGGGCGAGAAATAAAACTTTGTTAGGGTTTTACTGTTTTTAGATTTTATATATCCTACATACGTTAAATCTTGGCCCTACACGTGTAATTACTTATCCCCTTACCACCGGATTTCAAAACTCTTTTAAATTTTGAAAAGACGTCTCTTTACTACGAGGAAAAGGTGGTGTGTTAGGATAATTATTTGCATTAATTACGGTCAATAGGTGCAAGACTTTTCATCTTCGCTTGTTTTTGTGACGAAGGGGAAGTTTCGTTCCTATTTCTGAGTCGTAAGCAATATTTCTTGTTCGTAGATATCACTTTTGAGCTGGGCTTGATGACGTACCCTCCGACGGTCGAAGGACCCCTTGGCCTCGGTCGAAATTGCATTACGAAGACCCAAGTCTTTCTTCATAAGTCATTGGTGGCGTAAAACCATTCATCATTGACATGGTTACCAGATTGGGAATTCGCACAGGAAGGCCTATGCCCTCGAATGTGGCTTCTCTTGAAGATGCCAAGACAAAGAAGAACCTTGACTTGGTCTTCCCCACGTTCCCACTATTTCCTTAGCTTTCCCGCTAAGTCCGAGATAGTGGGGATGAATCCCTAGCGGTTACCACAAATCAGGGGACGCCCCCCATGATCTCCTAAACGTGTGCTAACACCAGTGTTGTAAATATCGGTCTTGGCGGCCGATATATCAATGATATATCGCTTATCGGCGGTCCACCGATACGATATTTCACTTATCGGTCAAATTTATCGGTTGGTCAATATCGGTCAAATATCGGTCAAATATCGGTTATATCGGTCATATCGGTCAAATATCGGTTAAATATCGGTTAAATATCGGTCAAATATCGGTCAAATATCGGAATATCGGTCAAATATCGGTTAAGAGTGGGAAATACATAACTAAATGCATATACAATGTAAAATTTGTTATATTTATATAAAATATATAATTAAAAATATTAAATATAACAATAGAACTAATAAATATTTATAAATATGTATATAAAATATATAAATACCTATAAAAAAAATTAATTTCTTTATAATTTAGGGTCTCCGTTATATCACTGATATATCGCCGCCAAGACCGATATGGCGCTTGGCGGTGGTCGACCGCCGAGGGACCGCCAAGCGATATTTACAACACTGGCTAACACTCTCCAAGCTATTTTCATCACCTATAAATAGGTTGGACGAGTCATTTCAATGGTATGTTCATTCAACACAGTATTTCACATACTTCATATTATTTACAACACATATCACATACTTACTCTCACGCCGGAGGTGGTTCGCGAGGGGTCCAACCCCTGCCCAATCACTTAACGAAGTGTCTACTATTTCTTATTGCAGATTGGCTACAAGTTTGGCGCAAGCATATCACCCCTCATACCCTTCGATCACCATCGAAGGCCTGGTCGTACGAATTATTGTACAATCAATATCATTCTTGTCTTTCTTGATGAACAAAGTCTGATCTACTCTGCCTCTATGAAACCCATTTTCAAGAAGATAAGTAGTTAAGGTCTCATACCATTTTCTTGGTGCCTGATGCAAGCCATACAAAGGTTTAACCACCCTGTACACTTTGTTTGGATAGTCGGGGTCTTCAAAGCCAGGAGGTTGTGAAACATATACCTCCTCATCAATCTGACCATATAGAAAAGCACTTTTTACATCCATTTGATAGACTTTAAAGCCCATAAAAGATGCATAGGCTAAGAACAGCCTAATTGCTTCAATTCTTGCAACTGGGGCATACACTTCTTCATAATCAATACCCTCCTCCTGATTGTATCCTTGAGCCACAAGCCTAGCCTTGTTTCTTATAACAATTCCTCTTTCATCCTTCTTGTTTCTGAACACCCATTTTGTACCTATTACCTTCTTGCCAGAAGGTAAATCACAAAGCACCCAAACCTTCTGAATCTTGAACTGAAGCAACTCTTCTTGCATTGCTTCCACCCAACTTTCATCTTCAAGTGCCTTGTATACATTATTTGGCTCCATTTGTGACAGAAAACACATAAAAAGACATTCATTCTTGCCTTCATGATTCTTAGATTCATAGATTTCACTAATAAACCCATGAACATCAGGCAATATTAACTGTCTTCTAGTCTTCACTGGTGAATTTACATCCCCAATCACATTTTCAAGAGGATATGATTTATGAATTGAGGTATGGGGAGTTTGAGGAACTTTAATTTCATTTGGCATATTTGAGATTTCAACATCATTGGCTTGAGCTTCCTCTGTAACTGGAGTTGTATTTTCCACTTCGGTGGTGCAGTGGAAACTTCGGCCTAGCAAATGGAATCTCAATTTCCATTGCTTTAACGTGATTTGCGGTGTTCATATTGCCAGCTCTTCTTTTTCGCGTAATCAAGTAGAAGGTTGAGCATCTCCAGTCCTTTGAATATCATCATTATCTGCATAGTCCCAAAGTGGCAGACTGGATTCATCTTGATCATCTACTTGATCCTTGCTTGGTTCATCATCATCAAGAAACTCTTCTGAACCTGCAAAATCATAAGAAGATGTACCTGTAGAGATAGGTACATAATTCATAGTATGGGTTAGAGTATCAAGATCAAACAGCCTTTCTGGACCAGTTCCTTTGACATTTTGATAAGATCGTTTATAAGCTCAGCTAGGGATCAATAACAAAGACTAATAACATGCATAACGGAATAAACTAATCAATTCTTTGTTATTGAACAAGGTTTTCATCATCATCTCTAACTAAACAATAACTAATAATCTGCTAATCGACTAACTAACTAACTATCCCTAGGCGTTTATACACTACGCCTAGGTTACACACACACCTTTAAGTTGACTACATCTTGGAAGACATGTATGTTAAAACCTACACCCCATGTCCTCTTGATATACTAGAGGATTAGGGTTTACAATTCTCTACAAATGACTAATAAATAAAACTTCTTTTGCAAGAAAGTCCTTCCATCGTTTTGTAGGTTTCCTTCTTGTCGTATTAAGTCCCTCTTGTTTCATTCTTTTTGTCTTATCAACTCAAAAATATAATTCCCAACAATCTTCCCCTAGTTGATAATGACAAAACCATTCTTGAAACGAACTTCCCTAGACGGAGTAGAAATTGAGATCATTGATCTCACCATGAATGAAACAAGTATGTCTTCCTTTGTCTTCCCCTTAATCCATGACATGCCACTCAAACATCTCTTCCCCTTTTGTTATTATCCAAATAGGGAACGTATGCAAATAATGATCTTGACCACCACGAACCAATATCATACTTCCAATCTAAGCCGTCCAATGTTTCGAATTGCCCACCATGAAGAACACCAAAATGCTTACTAAAAATGAATCCAAAACAGTAGAAAACTCCAACTAGCAGTAGTAATAATGATCAACAGTAGTAAAAATCAAACACTTCCCCTTGAGTGGTGCATGAACATCAAATGATTCTTCAAATCTGTAAGCTCCTTGTAATGATTACTTGTGAAGAAAACCAAATATAACGAACTTGATGAAGAAGTAAAATAACCCAAACTTGTATATTATATTTTGCACTATAGATGACATTGAACGTATACATATCACCTATGTATAGGGAGACCTCAATCTCTTGACGATAATCACTGAGCACAATAACGTCACTCCTTTAAGTGTTATGTCAACTCTTTGTCATAATCATTGAGGCACGAACAAGTTACCTTAAAAGTAGCTATGATCCTTTTAAGATATGATAAAACACGTATCCAAGTAATTCCACTTTACCTTCAAAGAAGTGATAAATAATCGTCTTCGTAATCAATTATGCAATAAATCCAAATCCGAACCTTTTAAACTTTTAAGAACAAATCCAAAAACCTTGTGTGTGTGAAACAATATCATGTGTGTGTCGCTAAAAATCCATAACAATCGTCATGCTTGACTTCCCCTTAAATCGAAAAACATACGAGAACCAAAACGTACGCTCTATCCGATATAGATCAAAACTAGCAGTGGAAAAATTTATCTCGGACGACGCTTTTGTTCTCTCAAAAATTCAGTCACCAAATAAATCTCATATGCTCCAGCTTGTACATGACCAATATGACCAATCAACTACCTCTAAAAATCCAACTTTTAACCTCAAAAACCAAATCTTTAGTGTGTGTGTCCAACTAACCCAATCCGAAAACCAGATCGAACGACTTCAAAAATTCAAACATCACCTAAGCTGCCATGTAGACACAACTCATAATCTCTTCAGTCATAAACAATACCATATATGATGGTCTAATCATACCCCATTGGAAAACTTCAAGCTCAACCCAAAATTAAACTCTTCGAAACATTGAAACACTACCACTATTGAAACAAAACAATTAGTACTAACTTTTGCAACTAGTACCCATTAGCTTGAACCCCCTCGTTGACACTTTCAAAACCCAATCACATGATAACTTATTCAATACTACTGGTCCATGAGTAGAACCAATAATATTAATTCAAAAATATTTCAACAGGATGACAAATAAATAGTACTATGTGACGTCCCATGTAAACGTGTGTTCAACCAATTAGATAAGCCAAACCCCATGTGCATACAATTCAAAAATAGTCACCATCTCATGTGCAAATATCACCGACCATAAATCAATTTAATTATCATCCACCAAATAGATCCATGTGACTTTTGAATTACAATAACCAATTGAACCAAGGCAAATATACGTAGGGCAGCACTAAACCACAATGAGCAGTACCTACTGGGACCATCAGTACTTTTTGAAACACAATCCCAACATGCAAGCTTCCTATTATCCTTAATGAATAGACCAATCAAGCATGTTTCCATTCAACATATAGGAGCAGTACTTTGAACTTATATGGAGATAGTAGTACGTAACCAGAACCAACAGTACTTTGATCAAACAGTACTTTAAATGACGAGCAGTACTTTCGTCTTGTGGAGCAGTACTTTGTAACAAAGTAGCAGTACTTTCATCCATAACCTTAATCACCATTACCTTTACTCGTTACCTTTAATCCTTGACATCAGTAGCGTTACTTCCACAAATGTTTAATTAATAACATGTCTGCTGTTGTCAAAATAATTGCACCATATATATTACATCTCCCTATCATATGAGAAAGAGCATGGTACAATCCTTATTACTTTCTCCTTCGTTATCCACTCTCTCACTATCCACAACTTGCTCCAAGAATTAGTAGCCATTCACAAAGAATAGTAGCAACATAAACGTTCATCCTTGCAATAAACTTAAAACCTGTTTACTCCAACAATGAGTGGGTCACTGCTGGTGTGAGAATCATCTTGTCAAAGATGACCATGATAAGTACAATAATACCACATGTTGATCCTTGATAAAGATAAAACCATGTAACAAATCCAGTAACATAAACAATCAGCAGATCGTTTAAGTGTACCCAACAACCAGTCAAGAAGATCAAACCCTACTTTCCAAAAGTTGCTTTCTTCAATATATAATAGACAATGAACAACTTCCATAATGATTTAGCACAAAAAAACGAATTCAATAAGTTGTATATGCAGAAAACCCTAAAAATCGATTTTCTTAAAAACCCTTCAGCAGCCAAATTTGACGCCTTATATCTTTTTACTGGAAGTTCATACAAAGATCCCTTCGGTGGAAAGTTAGTATGGTATATAGAGAACATTCACAGAAAATTTCGTCCCGATCCAACGGTTAACGAAAAAGTTATCGCCTCTTGAAAACAGCCCTGCAGAAACATTACGAAAATTTTCTAGATTCGAATTTTTCTTCCTTCTTCTTCGAAAAACCTTGTAAATCCCTATATCAAGAGCTCCCCGCTCTGATACCAATTGATATGATCATTTATAAGCTCAGCTAGGGATCAATAACAAAGACTAATAACATGCACAACGGAATAAAATAATCAATTTTTTGTTATTGAACAAGGTTTTCAACATCATCTCTAACTAAACAATAACTAATAATCTGCTAATCGACTAACTAACTAACTATCCCTAGGCGTTTATACACTACGCCTAGGTTACACACACACCTTTAAGTCGACTACATCTTGGAAGACATGTATGTTAAAACCTACACCCCATGTCCTCTTTATATACTAGAGGATTAGGGTTTACAAATCTCTACAAAGGACTAATAAATAAAACTTCTTTTGCAAGCAAGTCCTTCCATCTTTTTGTAGGTGATAACATCAAATAATCCTGAATATTAAGTGTCAATTTCCCCCGATAATGCTCGTCATTTATATCATTTATATGGATTTACGCTTGTTTTCCATTGTTTTCGACTTTCAGGTAAATTACGAGCATTGGAGCTAAAGAGACGCGAAAATGGAAACATTACTAAAGATTCATCACAGTATGCCTATTTTGAAGAAGTTACGGCGTAACTCCTCTCTCACATTACGCCGTAACTATTGTGTGACTCAGAATACCAACTTATCAAGAGGTTACGGCGTAACTCTTCCTAAAGGTTACAACGTAACTACATTAGGTCAAATGAGGATCCACGCGCTGATACTTCTGCCAGTAACTACTACATCACTTATGACGTAACCGAGTTTATTGAAGACTACGGCGTAACCACTTATTAGGTTACGTCGTAACTAGCAGTCGCCAGAACCCGTAGTGCATTTACGACGGAATAGAAGGTTACGGCGTAACTCCTCTATTGGTTACGCCGTAACCCACTGTGCCTATAAATACCCACATTCCAGCATTTTTAATCATCCCATTCCATACACAACTCTCTGAGAATGTGGGAAAAAGCTCAAGGCAGGTCTAGGGGAGCATACGGAGCTGTTTCCAAGGGAGAAGTCACTCCATTACGATAAGCTTTAGCGTTTTGTATTTCTTTTACTTTCAATTCATGTATTTCGTACCTTTGAATATTGAATTGATTTGCATGATTAATATGAGCGGCTAAGCACCCTTTGGTGCTAGCCTAGTTATGATTTCTTAATTGTTTTGTTTGCATTTACCTTTACTTCCGTACAATTATTTCTAAGTGTATGCATGCATAGTTCTTTGGTAGTCACCCTTGATTCGGTAGTTTTGAATGGCGGTAGAGGCCAATTGCCTAGGAGATATGACCAACTGACCCTAGGTGAGCGGACTGAGACGGGAAGGGTAAGATATGACCAACTGACGACCCTTGCTACTTGTGCGATTTGACCAACTGATCACCTATCGTTTGGATGAACTTAAGAATTGGGGGTGTAGTGTCTAAGTTCCTAATGGCCGGGCACTCACTATTTAGAATCTAGCATGTAGCGGTACTTAATGACTTGGCTTAGGGACCAGGAACAACAGGACTTATGACCGGTGATTTCTCTGGGTGGCTTCTTTCCCTGATAGGTTAGGCGAATTAACCAAATTTTTTCCTCTCGAATTTGACCCCACCTGAAGTAATTGGAAGTAGGTAGACGTAGACATAACTAGCTAGGAGGATTGACTAGGTTAGCACCACTAATCCTATATTGATCTTTCTTTTCCCATTTACTTGCTTTTATTCTGCATTAGTAGTTTAATTAATTAATTCCCTATCGAAACCATTATTATTCTGTGACACTAGACTTAGTAATAATCCAACACACATAGCTCTTGGGACGACCTCGGCTTTACCATTTACTACACTACACACGACCGGGTACACTACCCGTTAGTGCATTAGGGTACACCATAGGTATAGCGAGACACTATAAATATTAAGACCAGGTCAGTAAAACCTGCATCAGTAGGTTTCCTTCTTGTGGTATTAAGTCCCTCTTGTTTCATTCTTTTTGTCTTATCAACTCAAACGTATAATTCCCAACACATTTACTCTGTTTTCCAGGAACTCAACATGCAGATTCTCTTCAATCTTTTGGGTTCTTAAGTTGAATACTCTGAAAGCTTTACTAACCATGGAATACCCAACAAAATACCCTTCATCAGATTTTTCTTCAAATTTGCCCAGATAATCTATGGTATTGAGAATAGTGACATGACATCCAAATGGTCTCATGAAGTCCAGGATAGGGGGTCTACCTCTAAATAACTCATAAGGTGTCTTGTTCTTTGTTTTCACCACTAAAACCCTGTTTTGCACATAGCAAGTGTTGACTGCTTCAGCCCAGAAAGTGATTGGCAATTTTGAATCTGCCAACATGGTTCTAGCAGCCTCTATAAGTGTCATGTTTCTCCTCTCAGCAACACCATTTTGTTGAGGAGTTCTAGCAACACTAAATTCTCTTTTAATACCTTTATCTCTACAAAAATCATCCATAACTCTATTCTTAAATTATGTCCCTTTGTCACACCTAATGATTTTAACTTTCATATCATATTGGTTTTCAACTTCTGTGATGAAGATCTTAAGGATGCCAGTTGTTTCATCCTTAGTGCTTAGAAAGAAAACCCATGTAAACCTGCTAAAATCGTCAGTCACAACAAGACAATACTTCTTAAGATTTAAGCTGCTCACAGATGTAGGACCAAACAAGTCCATATGTAACATTTGAAGTGGGTGAGCAATAGAGTTAACCAACTTTGACCTGCAAGAAGCTCTGGCTGTTTACCTTTAAGACAAGCAACACAGGTTTGATCATTTTCAAATCTTTTCTGAGGTAATCCTCTTACCGAACCATCTTTAACAATCTTATTAATGGTTTTGAAATTAACATGACCAAGTCTTCTATGCCATAGCATGGATTCATCCACTGTGGCCTTTGCAAGCAAGCAAGCATAATCATCTTTAGTAATAATGTTGATCATATCAAAGCTATATAAGTTGCCTTTTCTAGGAATCTTAAGAAGAATCTGACTTTCATCAGGCATCTTAAAATCCTTAGAGAGAACAAAACACATATCTTTAGTAAAAAGAACATTGTTTTTCTTGTCACACATTTGTGACACACTAAAAATATTATACTTAAGCTCTTTTACATAGTACACAGGTTCAAAATCCAAGTTACCAGTTTTGATGACCCCTTTACCGGTAACTTTTCCATTTACTCCACCTCCAAAGCTGACAAACTATCCATCATAGTGTTCATAATTTGAAAGATAGGACTTGTTGCCAATCATGTGCCTTGAACATCCACTGTCTATGTAGCCTTGATCTGATCTTTTTGTCCTTGGATGTTCCTGCACATATAAGAAAGGAGCTAGTTTCCTTTGGAGACCCAAGCCATGATTGACTTGGATCTGCCTCGTGTATCAATATAGTTAAATCTATCAAAGGTCATTGATACACCATTGGGATTGGTTGTAGAGGTAATTCCTTTAAGTTTCCATTCCCAACGTCTTTGAAGCCTTCACAGCATTGCCCATGTTACCCCTGGTCTTGTATACAACCCTTGCAGTGGGAGCTTTTAACTGAGAAGTGGTAACTGCTGATTTAGTTTTTGGTACCCACTGTTGGTTATATTGAACTCTTTTATTATTAAAAGACCGTTTCCCTGTTTGTGCAGATTTTGCAAAATTTGTTTTGGATTTTGCACTTGTAACAGGTGATTTAGAGTGAGCAGTGTTAACAATTTTAGCAGTGGCAAAAGTTTTAAGACCACTTCTTAGTTGAACTGATCTTGGGACCATTTTCTTGTTTGAATTAGGGTGTATATTGGTTTGAAACCTGTTTGTCTCCAACCTTTTATTCCCATAAACTTCCCTTCTCCCAAAATGATAGTCACAATTAGCATGTACATGTTCAAAGCTACCACAGATATAACATGATTTATTGTTCATCACAAAATCACTACCTAGTTGTTGAGATTTCACATGATTCCAACTCCTCTGGTTACCCCTAGGAGCTGATGACTTGTTTCTATACATCTAAGCATACCTTACAGGTGATCTAGGTTTATTAACTTGCTTCCTAGGTTCCTCTGTAATAGTATTTACAACTTTTGTGATAGAAGCCTCTACATTCTTCTTAACATTCTCATCAACAACAGATGAGTCACTTGCACTTTCAAAAACATCAGATTCTTGCTTAACCTCTTCCTCAGTTTTCACAAATTTGAGAGGACCATATTCACGTTTAAGATCCTGAAATTCTTCTAAGCGTGTATGAGCTAAATCTATGCCAGGAGGTGATGGAACACCCCTTAGTGGTGGAGGAACAGTATTGTATCCCATACCAGACTTAACTTTACTAATAATTTGAGCATTCCAAATTTTGTCTATAGACTTAGACTGATAATGTAAGGTGTCCACAGATAAATTGACATTCTCATTTATCTTTTTAAGTTTTTCAAGCTCTTCTTTTAGTGCCTCATTCACTGCTGTCTTATGATCTAACTCTCTTCTAAGGACAATCATATCATCATTATATTTTGACTCATTTTCTCTATAATGCTCTAGTTGTTTTTCTAATACAGATGTGCCTCTTCTAAGGTTTGACACAATATAATTAGCAGCATACAACTCTTCTCTTTCGTTTGCATATAGATCATTAAGCCTTTCACATTCTCTAGAAGCCCTACATGTTTTAGAACAACTTTCAAAGTTTTGTACCTCAGAATCAGAGAAAGCCATGAGAGCATTTTCTGTAGCAATAAAAGCACCATCTGAAGGTTGTTCCTCTTGTCCATCAGCCATGAAACTCCAATCATAGCTCACACCATCAATAGCCAACATTGCCTTTGGTTCTTCCACAATTGGTTCTTTCTTTTGCTTGTACTAAGTAGACCTGTTGTCCTGCTTCTTTGGTCTTCTGCATTCTCTAGCAAAATGTCCCAACTTGTGACAGTTGAAACACTCTACTTTCTTTTTATCGAACCCTGCAGTTTCACTACCATTGATGTGAATTGGCTTGCCAGTCTTCTTGTAAAATTTCCTAGCCCTCATGCTAAGAAGAGCTATTTGCCATTTTATGTCCATCTCCTCCAAGTCATCTTCATCAATTTGCTCTATGTCTTCATGAGTCAATATAGAGCCATTAACTTGAGTGGAGATAAAAGCATAAAAGGTAGGGTCTCCAATACCAGCAACCTTCTTCTTTGAACCTGCAGTGGTAACACTAGCATTACCAGGGAAATGTAGAACCAGCAGTGGTAATATCATCATCACTGTCATCTTCAGAATCATCATTGTCAACAGAGGTTGACAACAATGCCAAACTGCTAGAGCTTGTACCAAGTTTCCCTGCCTTCTTCAATCTTTGTTCAATGAGTTTAAAGTAATTGTAAAGATCATTGAGCTTCATAGTTTCAATCTCTGGTTTATTTTCCCAGACAGTAACATTAGTATGAAACTCAGTAGGCAAACTTCTTAGAAACTTCAAATTGAGGTCTTCCTTTTCTACCTCAATTCCAAACACAGTCAGTTGTGTGACAATCTTCTGAAGTTTGGTGAAGATCTTTGTCAAGTGATTCATTGCTTGAAGTAGAGAAGTTTTCATAACTTTGCTTCAACAATGTCTTTTGAGTCTTCTTAGTAGCATCATTCCCACCAAACACTGAGCAAATCTCTTCAAAAAGTTCTTTTGCAGTCTTGAATTTGCTGAAAGCAATGATCTGGTCTTTAGGAAGAGTCATAAGTAACAAACTTATGGCCTTCAGGTCATTCTTCTTCTTTGCTCTTTCATCATTAGTCTCAGGCACATAAATTGTTACAACTTCTTGGTCACCAACTTTCTTAGTCTTCTTCTGAGACTTGAAGGAATCACCATTTAAGATGATCTCCCATAGAGCATAGTCTTGTATGAGAAAGTATTGCTCAATCATTATCCTCCACATCTCAAACTCATTAAGTTTGAGCTTAGGAAGCCTTGGAGCAGAATTGGACTGGTTTTCCATCTCCATTGATTTGAGTGAGTTGGTTAAGCTTATTCCTTGGATCTTCTAAATCAAAATATCAGAACCTTCGCTCTGATACCACTTGATGGATCTAAACACACACCTTGTGTTAGTGATATTTTGAGTTATATTAATAAGCACGCGGAATTTACTTAGTAATACTTAGAAGACGGATTATATGATGTATTGTAAGTGAGAACAGTTTAACACAAAGCTCCAATATTATTAAGAATAATACGAGTGATATTGCTTATCACTAGGATTACACCTTGAAGCTTACGTGAGTTTCTAAGTACCTTAAACAATGACCTAGGATCTCCTTTTATAGTACAAGGAGTCCTTTACAAGATAAGTATAATGCTAACAATATAGAATATACACGAGATCTTTTCTATACTTATCAATACACGGTTACATAACAATTATCCTAATAGCAGTGGTAATATTTGTACTAGTAGTGGTAATGTGTTTCCACTGCTAATGCATTCTTCATCAGTGCCTTCCACAAGCTTATCAGTGATAACTGTTAGCTTTATTCCCAACATACTCCAAATCCAAGCTAATGATCTATACAAATCATTTCTATAAAAGATATCTATATTCATCATTTGCCAGCTCCAAGAATATCTTAAGTATAGACTACATTTCCTACTTAACTAGAGTGGGCTTGTTATGATTGATTGATTAGGGTGATACAAGCCCAAACAAATGATACAATGTGCATTAAATTATGGGAAAAAGGGCCTCTAAAAATCGTATAATGTTTCACTTCACCAAAGGTGCCATTCGAACCTCAAGGTATCCCACATAGTTGTTGTTAAGAGAATTTTCACATACCTCAAAGGAACTTCAAGTCTATGTGGTTGTCAGATTCTTAGAGAAATGCTGGTATATGTTGAAGTGCTAAGAAGCACTTATTTTAAATCTTTCTAACAACTATTTGAACAAAAGTTTAATTTCAATCTACATAGTTTTTATTGAAACAACTAAAGATTTGAGTTAAGTTATATTTACACATACCTCTACTAATAAATAAAGATGATTTCGGTTTTGAATTATAATATTAAAATATAATGTAATATGGTATACAAATGTTTTTTTGGAATCCAACGAAAGGCCAACAATCAAAATGTATTTTCAACTAGTCATTAAATGGTACATATTCAAGTTACTATCAGATGAGACAAAATCTTGCACCACTATTTGTTATGTCTAGATGAATAATCAATTTTTCAAGTCATGTCATTTTGTAAGCTTTCAACAATGAAGCAATAATGGATTTTATCACTTGTGATTTGCATGGGTAATTACAATCATCGCAACTTGACGTTTAAGCATAAATATAGTCTCATACATGTGAGCTGGTTAGTATTTAGCTAAACTTCAAAATTAGGCTTTGAAAGCAGGATGAAATTTGTTTAGGTCTAACATGCATACAATGAAAAATCCTAAGAGGTAATTTGTCAATCTAAAGTTATAACTGTTTAAAGATGATACACTTATGCATATCAACTATATTACTGAGTCAACCAAATACAATATAATAGTAATACGAGTGAATTACATGTATCCTTATGTTGAAACAAAATATGAGGCATTAGAAAACACTTGACCCAACCAGTGTGAAGTTATATCTTTAAATGCCAAGCAACACAAAGGGATAACCGCAATCCCAAGCTTTCCATTCATAAAAGCTATATAAAAATTCAAATAACAAACTGTAACTCCCTCAGTAGACAACACACATCGTTTCAGGTTTCAAAAGAGTGTCATTATTAGTGTTGTAATCAACAAAAGAACAACAACTGTTGTTTCAAAAGAAGCCTGATGATTTCAATTTGATATTGAGAGTTTGTGTTGAGTAAATAACTAAAGAATGATGCATATATAGTTTCTTTTCATGTATTTCTGGAAGGTGTTTTAATCTGTTGTAAGGAAGATGGTCACTAAGTTGATTTTAAGACATGTAACACTCTTCCATCAATTATAATTCTCCAACAATGCATGCAATATAACTATAAATGTAATTACGATATACTATTAGACTCTGTGTCCTCATAATGTGACTAGAGGCTTCCGACCAAGAGAAATAATACTGATTCCAAAAAAGGTGATATCATCCTTGATCGGGAAGTTTAGGTTGATGAAAGTAGATAAACATGGTTAGTTTCTAAAGTGAGAAAGGTGAAAGAAATAAAATTGTTTTTATTAAAAGAATGATGTTACACTAATGATTTCTCACACCCCTCACGGAGAGTCATGAGAGATATTTATAAGCTCAATACAATTATGGTTTTCCTCGTGTACATAATAAGTCCATGCGGACACAACTATATTACGTAACTAGTTCAATTCACGTGTAAGACAATATATTCACAAAATAGCAAAGCTAAGAGAAGGTTATCAACACTTGAATATTTTTTTGAAGACCCCCATGAAAGAGTAATGATAGCTATTTCATGTACATCTGTGACATTATTGTTGAAGGCTTATAGGATGATATGAATCATGAAGTTTTAAAAGAAGAAATGTATTATGGGGAACATAAATTTCCACAAATTAACATATAGTTGGAATTTAGATTTTTCTTTCTTTATCTTTTATTTGGTTTTGTTAGTTTAAATGATTGTAAGGTTTGTTAACACTTTTGCATCGATGATAATTTTTCAGTTACACAAAAAATACAAAATAGGACCGATAATTTAATTCTTACTTATAACCAACGTCCCCATTAAATGGCTAGAAACTCACAATAAAAAGTAGTGTACATTGGTTGCACTTATCCATTTAAATCACCAATGAAACATCCATTATCTCCTTACTGTTGGAACGAAGTTAATTGTCTATTGTCGTGGTTTCATATTATTGAGTTCATAAAGCTTTTGTGGTATCAATGATTTGTGTTTCTGTTAGAGATTTGAGAAGATGGAGACTATCTTGCTTTGGTTTTTAGAGGTCCACTCTCTGTCTTTTCCTTTTGAAGTTTAGTCCATAATTATGGACAAATTGCCTGGAAGTATATGGGTATTTTTTGTTTTTCTAATATAAGTGTATAAAAACGAATATAGCTTATCTTCTGCACTGTCACTTTGAACACCAGAATGCCCTCCAACTGGCTCATTGTGGATTTGTGAGAAGATTTGTCATCCCTTTCCGTTTTTAAGTACCAACTGATCTTTCTTGACAGATATAGCCCTACGCAATAAACACATTTTCCATTTACCTTTAACCAATAATTGAGATCGAAATCACAACCTATTTCTCTAACTCTTTTTTTTCTTCATATAGATATTACTTTCTTCGATAAACTAATCTAAGTATTGAGTACCTTTGGATGTTTACGTTATAGAGTTGAGATCAATATACATCTTATATTTACCATAGATCCAATAAATCAATCTTAGCCATCTATTTTTTTTATCAAATTTAATAAATAAAAAAATCATTTTTCATTTTTTTTTAAAACATCATATTTTGCAAACAGTAAATCTTCAAACTATAAAAAATACACAATCGCGACGAGAATTAAATTATCTTTCTATAAATATGCACATTTTTATACTTTCGACAAACATTTTGTTTTAAATTCCGCCTAGAAAAATCATATATGATTTTTAAAAATCGAATCATATAAGATTTTCACAAATCATATATGATTTTTTCAAATCATATATGATTTCAAAAATCATATATGACTTGTAAAAATCGAATCATATATGATTTTCACACATCATATATGATTTTTATTAGCCAAAATTTAAAAAAAAAATCGTTAAAAATATATAGTAGTGCATATTTAGAGAAAGATAATTTAATTTTCGTCGCGATGGTATAATTTTTATCATGTAACAATTAACGGTTTGCGAGATATTTAATTTTTTAAAAAATGGTGAAAGTTTATTTTAATAAAAAAACGAATGACTATTATTAATTCATTCGATATATGATAAATTTGAGATTTATATTGAACTTTTGTCTTACCTTATATTTGGCTAACTAATTTAATGCCTAGTTTTTTTTAAGAAAAACGTTACAACCATTTCCACGAATGGTGGTACTTTACAAAACATTTTGCACTATAGAGAACATACCTTTATATCCTATCAGTTACTGTCTTCTCACAACATCCGGCCACCAAAAACCGTGGCACACCTTTCACCACCAGCTAAATCTCACCCGGTACCGATAAGTCTATCTCATTGTCACGACGCTCCTAGCTTTAAAATAAAACAAAGCATACAAGTTATTAAAATTGCTAACATGAAGTGTTTTGGACTAATGAGTATGGCAATTTGAAACAATGAGGGATAATTGGTACGGAGGAGATCAAAATATTTCGGGTGTTTGCAACGTTTAAATATACGACTAATTAAGTTGGTTTGGGATTTAATGATAGATAAATACGAAGTCAACAAATGTGATGAGAAATTTATAATGGGGTACTGGAACAATGGAACGTACGAGGAAGGAAAGTAACTTGCATATTACTATTAAATAATGGCAATAAAGTTTATGATTTATGAAGTTTCAATTAATATGAGGAAACGTTATTCATATGGATTCCGTTACTTTTTTTTTTAATTATAAATTTGTTTTTATTATAAAACTACGTAATTAAAATTGCGAAACAAAAAATATAAAGTTTGATAAATTAAAAGTATTAAAAGACAAAAAATACGAAACAAAAAACGATAAAAAAACTGTCTTATGATGTCAACACAGAGTAAGTAAACGTGAGTTAGAGGGGAGCCACTATCCACTAAAGGTACCAATAATAACACCGTCTTTAATAGTAGAAAATTTTAATGTATTCAGATTTTCAGAGTCAATAGAAAATAAAATTCATTTTCGTTTTGTTTAGAAAACCAAACTTGGGACCAACATTGTAAATGTTGCAGCAAAGAGCCTACCAACCATGGCCTATGGCATCAGTCAGTCAGCCAACGTCAATATACCTCATTGAGTTTCGATTTGATGCCCTAGTGATGATTTCGACATATTTATGGCTTTTCGGCCACATTGATATGTTGTACAGTAATAATCATTTTGGAATCCTCATTACTCATTTACGCACCCGCCCCCAGGCCTGAGGTTGGGCCTAAAAAGCTTAACTCGATCGCGTTGTACTATCTCACACCAGCGTCCTGCTTCGAGCCTTCGAGTGCTTTCCCATTTTGGCTTCAAAATTACGGGCTTAAAGGGGCTAATATTTATGAGAATTGATACCTACACCACATCTTTTGATGCATGTATATCAATTTGTGCATTACAGTTTGTGTCATTACAATATTGTAATGCACAAATTGTGATGCATGTATTGAAAGATGTGATGTGAGTATCACCCCTAATATTTATAGTGTTGGATTCTTTCTCCAGTAGTGGACCAATGCTATCTAATTATATGTAACAGTTTATCTACTAATTTTATGAACTTGTTTGGAAATCAACCCCATATGAATATATACATGTCATGTATCGTCAAACAATTCATCTATGATCTTTTCTTTTTACACTATCACGCTCACAACAAAAAAATATGAATATTAGTGACATAAAGTCCGAAATATAACTGTTAGTAAAGGCATTTCAATACATACATACTCGCTACGAAATTAGTCACACATAGCCTAAAGGCACAAATTATCTATATGATTAATGAAACTTATAGTCAGTAACATTTATAATATCCATTCATGCATGGTGTATATATATAACGAATACATAATCCATCCAGCAATATAGATACAATCATACATATATTGAAGCCAGTGAACTTGGATAATTATAAACCAACATATCCATAATAAGTCACAAATGTGAAGAATCAAGTGCTTGCGAAAGGAAAATTTCAACTGGAGCTGCATAACTTATAACGTTCACACCTGTTGGTATCTATTCACACGCCTAAACTCGTGCCAATTCTTTTGCAATACGTGCTTGTAATTAACCATTTGATTCGTGTGTATGTGAGACTAAAAAGTAATGTAGAAACTGAAATAATGTAAACACTGTTTGATTGATGAATGAGTGTTGGGACTTTTGTTACATTTGACTCAATCTATCCTATATATAGTTTATGAAACGACATGACTATGGATGTCAACCATTGTGTCGTTTCATATGTAACCGACTCTAACTGTCAATATCTTAACTGCCAAACCGAAAATAACAAACTAACTAAGAGGCTGTTTGGGTTAAGTTTCAACCCAATCCATTACATGTGCCTTTATTGACCCATACGACCCATAACCTACTTAAACATAAAATTAATTGTTCATTTAACATTCTAAGACATTAACAATGCTACATCTCCTTCGGCATGCTTGAATGTTAAAGTTTCCATGCTTCTTGGTTCTTTTTCTTCAAGTGATGATAATGAAATCACCACTACTTGACGTGCTTTCTTCCTTTTCTTTGTTTGTTGTATCTTCCATGTTGCTATCCATCTTGACATCATTCTTGCCAGTCTTGCATCTCTTCCTTGGAGATTCTTCCTTTGCACCATCTACTTCAACATTTATCCCTACAAAACCTAATGGTTCTTTTACACAAGCAGTCTCACTGCTTTTCTCAACCATTTCATCCCTTGGCTTTTCCTGCTTGGATCTCTGTGTTTCCTCATAGTATATTTTCACCAATGCTATATATTCCCTATAACATTCCTTGACTGCTTGCTCGCTATCTTCTGCCAATCCCAATTATTTTGCAACATTGTTCCATTTGTTGTTGAATGTAACATTCATGTATCCACCCAAACTATCCACAAACTTATATAAACCCAACAAATCTACCTTTGTCACCCTAATAACCGGTGGCAAATCTCCTAACACATCCTGTCCCAAATAACCTTGGTAGAACCATTCTAGCATATCCATGAATTTCTTTCCCAACACTTCCCAATTTCTATATACTAACTTGTCAATCTTAATTAAGTCCAAGAAAGACAAAAACCTAGGGAAAGTGTTTACCTTCATGGAGTATAGCGTCCCATTTAAACTCAAGTACTCATCATCAATGTAATCTTGAACATCTTCCTTGTCCATCTTGAGATCCTCCATGCCTTTTGATCAACAAGCACTCATCTTTTGGATCTATAGACTGAAAATACTCATCTATAAATCTGTTGTGACTCGACACCATGCTTCCTTCATCTTCTGCCATCATGCCAACATCTTGCACTTCCAATGGCCTTTTTCCATTATCAAACATGTACTTCAAACTACATGTGCCGTTACCATATGTCACAATAAAACCCTGGTCTTCTAACTTATCGATGCTTAGAACATTCAATGTAATCTCCGGTGTGTAGAGTACATTGGGTATCACCAGACTTCCCCCCTTTGTTTCTACTGTAGCCTCACCGACACCATAAGAAAAGATAAATTTCTTTTCTTATTCTTCAGTGCCTTCCATCTTGAACCTGTTTAGCGTCCGTTTGAATAAAGTCCTTGTGGGACTCATATGCCTTTTGTAAGTACTACTAACGAACCAAATGTCATTCCAACTTCCTTGATCCGAACCCTCAACCATATAGTCCGTGGTAATGTGTACATTATCCGGCCCATATTTGAGTTTTTCTTGTACTTCTGATGTCATTGGCTTCATCATGCTTGGTTCCTGATTCTTGGTTTTACTCTTCTTATTCGTGCACTTCCAGTAAACGTGTCCACGTGTTTTGCACATATAACAACGTGTATATTTCTCCTTTTTGGATAACTCATTGCCTTTTCCTATTTGTTTGCAAGTTGGTTGTGCTTTTGAGGAATTGTAGGACAAAATTTCCTCCACTTTCTGTCTTAATAACTGCTTTCCTTCAGGGGATAACGGTTTTTTCTGTTTGCCCCATCGTGGCGTATTAGGGGGGTTTCTCTTTGCAATAGCTTCTTGTTGAGAGTAATTTTAGCATGCCTTTGCATCTGCTTCGTCCAGGCATCAGAACCGAGGCTCTGATACCAATGTTGGTATCTATTCAAAGGCCTAAACTCGAGCCAAATTCTTTGCAATACGTGCTTGTAATTAACCATTTGATTCGTGTGTATGTGAGACTAAAAAGTATGTGTAGAAACTTAAATAATGTAAACACTGTTTGATTGATGAATGTTGGGACTTGTTTACATTTGACTCAATCTATCCTATATATAGTTTATGAAACGACATGACTATGGATGTCAACCATTTTGTCGTTTCATATGTAACCGACTCTAATTGTCAATATCTTAACTTCCAAACAGAAAATAACAAACTAACTAAGAGGCTGTTTGGGTTAAGTTTCAACCCAACCCATTACATTTGCCTTTATTGACCCATACGACCCATAACCTACTTAAACATAAAAGTAATTGTTCATTTAAGATTCTAAGACATTAATAATGCTACAACGCCATGATGATGCCTAATAGTTCACTAAAGCAACAGTAGGACTCCGTAAAACCTGCTTAATTGAGTTACATGTTATAATAGAATTACTTAATTGCGAAAGAAAAAATTAAAATGCACACTTCTCCATGTTTTGCTGGAAATGAGTGGAGCAACCACAGTCCAGAAGCCGATTGTAAATCCAAGAACAATGCTAATGACAAATCCCCACATCAGTACGTCTGATTCATCATCGTTTTGGTCTTGTTCGCCTCGTGTATTTGTCTCTGGTTTCTTGTTGCATAGCACTACAAGTGGAGGCCCACATAGCAAGTTCCCCATGAAGCTTGTGTCATTTAAGTTCTGGAGCTGAGTGCTTGTTGGGATTTGTCCTATCAAATTGTTAAAAGACAAGTTCAAAGAACTTAAGAAGCTCAACCTTGATATGCTCCAAGGGATCCTACCATCAATGTGGTTCACAGACAAATCAAGAGATTCAAGTAACGTCATTTTGCCAATCTCTTCTGGAATTCTTCCTGTTAAATGATTTCCTGACAGATTCAGCCAGCGCAACCCTACCAAGCCCATAAGCACTTTTGGAATTGGACCTGAAAATTTGTTACCCGAAAGATCCAAGGTTGTGACCAAATATAGAATGCTGGAAAAATTTAACTCTCTTCCTTTTGCAACCAGAGATGCACTGCCAATAACTTGTACCTGAAATGGCACATCATATAGCACGAACGGACTCAAGTCTCGTTTCTCAAACATGCTGCTGAAGTTGTAGAAGCAAGTTGGTAGAGCTCCTGAAAAATTGTTATGCGCAAGATCCAGTATCTGGATAGAAGTTAGACAACAAAGTTCAACCGGGATTTCACCTTCCAGCTTGTTTGACCTAAAGCTAAGTAGCTTCAAGTTCGTTTCTTCTCTTTCTATCAACAACGGAATCCTTCCATTGAAAGCATTCTCAGCTAGCTCTAAAATTTGTAAGCTTTTCAAATTCAAAAGAGATGCATGTATTTTTCCTGAGAGTTTGTTGTTGCGGATGTTGAGTGATTGGAGAGAAGGCAACTCAGACACAGATTGTGGAATTTCACCTGAAAAATTATTGTTCTGAAAGCTTAAAACTGCTAAATTTTGCCAATGCCGCCAACAATCTGGAATAACACCTGAAAGGTTGTTATTGGATACATCAAGAACCATTAGGGATCTTGCTTTTTCTAAACTTGGGCATAGGAATGGCTTAAGAGACCCTGAAAGACGATTGTTTGATACATCCAGAAAAACAAGGCCATCAGCTTCATTGAATTTTTGAGGTAAAGGACCTTTAAAATAGTTGTTGCTTAGATCTACCACTGCATCTACTCCAACAAAGCTTAGATCCCGAAACATAGGCCCTTTGATACGATTGTGGGATACGTTCAAGAAAGTAATTTTAAAAAATGTGCTCGGAAACCAACTAGGCATTGTATCTGAGATTTTTGTGTTGGCTATGTCCAAATCCCACAAATTTGTTTGTGTTTGAAGCCATGAAGGAAAGTGGGGGCCTAAGTTCCAGGATCCTATTCTCAGGATTCCAACTTTGAAAGGCGGAATCCAGTTATCAACACTCAGCTTTAGTGTTAACATATTTCCCTCTGCCCTTAATGTGTCCAATGCCTCGAGGTTGGCAAAATGATCTTCAGTTACTACACCTGTCAAGGAATTGTGATGTACACTCATGAAATTCAAATTCTTCAGCTTTCCCAAACTTCGAGGTAGAGTTCCACTGATATTATTGAATGAAATCTCTAACCATTTCAAAGATGTTAGGTTTCCGACTGAATCAGGAAGCTGACCAGATAGTGAGTTGACATTGAGAACCAAATTCTCTAATGAGGACAATCTTCCTAAAGAATGTGGAACGATACCAGAAATGTAATTGAATGCAAGATCAAAAGTGACAAGATTTTGAAGTTTTCCTATTCTATTGGGAATACAACCATAAAGGCGGTTTGACGAACATGCTATGGACTTCAACTTAGGAGATTTGCATTCACAGAACTTGTTTAAAAGATCTGATACATTTCCGGTAAAGAAGTTATCTCGGAGATCAATAAAAATCAAATTGCAAAGGTTGACAAATGAGTTTGGCAAGATCTCCTTGATTTTATTTTGTGACAAGTCAATACTAACAAGAGAAGGCATGTTCTGAAGATCACTAAGAATCGGTGTTGAAATGTTGCAGGTATTAATATCAAGGACCTCTAGAATAGTTAGGCTCAACAAGCCCCTCAAAACTGATACTGAATTCATAAAATCATTTTCAGAAACACGAAGAACTTTTAAATCAGTCATATTATGAAAACCGCTGAATGTATCATGTGCTGGACCATGGAAAAGGCATCTAGTCAAATCCAAGGAAACTAGTTTACTTAGACTAAAGATCCACCTAGGCATGGAACTGTTAAAAAGGTTATACGAAAGATCAAGGATGGTTAGTGAAGTAAAACTAACTTTGGTTAGCTGACCAGGGATTGAATTCAGATTACATGATATCAAGTGCAATTCTATCAAAGATGGAAGGGTGTTGATCATTTGAAGCCAGTCAGAGGCACTTCCAAGATCGTGACCAGACATGTCTAGATGCTGCAACAAAGGGAGGCCGGGAAGCCAATGCAGACTCTTCACGGGATAATCAGTTGCCCATCGCCCATTGTTAATATCAAGGACAGCCAACATGGAAAGATTACCAAGTTCATAAGGGACTCCACCTTGGAATTGTGACATTGAGAGATTTAGATATCTCAAATTCCCAAGAGAGCCAATGAAACTGGGAATTTGGATCTGTGAAAAATCATTGCAGCTTAAGTCTAAGTACTTAAGCTGGTTTAACAACAGCAGAGAAGGATTTATGTTACCTCTTAGCATTTGAGCTGATGCTTTTTCAAGATCAGGATCAGGTCCCCGAAGGTGAAGCTCTAGGACATGACCGGTAAAGTTATCACAAACGATTCCAGCCCAACCACAACAGTCAATGTTCTCGCTGCTCCATGAAAAGAGCTGGTTGGCATCATCTACGAGATCATGCTTAAACTGAAAAAGTGCCAGTCTCTCATCTTCAAAGCACGAAACTCGTCTGGGATTTCCATCACACCGACAGCTATTACACACTATCGAAATAATTAGAAGCGAAAAGAATGTGAAAGAATTCATATGAAGTGCATATGATTATTAATATTATGAAACTGTGATTATATCGGATGTTTCCAGGTAAACATATATAGCCAGTGTAATGAAGGGAATGGCAAGAGATATATGTCAACTGAATGATCCACTTGCATATGCAGACACATGCATGCAGGTACAATTAAAATAGCATCAGCAAGTGGTTATTTGAAACTAAATATCAAATATGCTTAAAGACTCATTCCCTTTTTCTCTGTTTCGAAAATTAAATGTTTGTACTTTATTCCACCAAGGACTAGGATAAATGCCTAGTCAAATGTGGATGCAAAATCCGGTTTGATGCATACAAAGGTTTTGTGTAACAACAGTTTTGCAACAAAAAGTAGCTAAAAGCATTAATGTGTAGTTGCTGCAATCAAATTATCTAAAATTTGTTAAGTTCCTCTAAAATTGTCGAGTTTGAATTGGATCTCATTTTGTTAATTATTGGTTCCGGTCCTACTTTAATTTACGACGTGGGTATGCAACAATAAAAATATACTATTGTTTTACAAAAAGAGATTCATACACCTACTAAAAATCTAAGCCCTGACTAAGACTATAGCCCACATACCGCTAGGCCAAAGGTAATTTTGACAAATTACTATAGATGCTTCAATGGATCGACTAGTAAGAATCTAGCTACAATACGAAAGTTTATTTAAGTATTAGTGTTTTATTGTTTGTATTCTTGTAAACAGCCACTTGATAGAAATATAAACATTATAGTAGACTCACCCCACACATAATATTCTTTAAGACTTTGAAATATATCAATAGAAGTATATATAGGGAATCTCACGTTTTTCAATATGGGATTTGATCCGCATACGTCGCTGTTCTGATCTTTTGGAGTAGACATTCTCCTTCCTGCTTTTCTTTTCAAAAGGTTTGAGAATCAACTTTCTACGGGTGTGGACCATCAGATTAGGGTTCAACTGTTCCATCATTTTCTATGACTTTTAATAAAAGAAACAAACATATATACAGAATCTTCCAAAAACAATCATGATGAACCATAAATGCAGTTGAAAAATCGAGTTCTAAGGCCTCATAGTATGTTTGATTAGGTAAAGATATCTGATACTTTGCTATAGCAAAGTATAAACATATTCAATTCAGAACAATTTAAAATCTTGAATCTATGTTTCCACAACAAAAGTGTAAATTAAATAGGTTCAAACAGAATTTGAGTTGGAGCTATTAGAAGTTAATGACTATTGAACCTGGCATCATGTTTGCTGAAAGCATACTTATTAGTATAGTATGTGCTCTTGTAACATACTCTACTAATAAGTATTGTGTAGCCATCCCCGCCGTAGTTACCTTCATGATCTATTGGGTATTCATTTGCATACCTAATAACTTATTAGAGTACTGTATCATTCTATAGATTTACATTTGCCACTAACTTCTATATTGTCATTTTGATCCACTAATCTTGTTTTTATTATACTCTAAATCATAAGAGCTGTCACTAATATCCAATGGCTTTTGAGATAGAATAAGAGACATTTTGATGTTGATGTGTGGTATTATAAAGATTTTCGTCTTAGTTGAAACTTGAAATCGAGAATCCTAAAACAGAGGAAATAAGCTTAGGGATTTTACCTTATGCCATTCATCTAGCATCAACTCATGATGATATTCCATGTTTAAATGATTTCTTGCGATTACTTTTTACTTAGATATGATGACACCATATATAGGCCATAGTAAATCGTCGTCTTCCACTCCATAAATTAGGTTATTTTGCAAAATATGTTTCTATGTCATTTGCCTGAAAAATTTGATGTAAAATGCAATAACATGATTTTTTTTTGAACTCATAAAAAGGTGAATGGTGAAATTAATCAAGGGACTAGAATGACACAGCCCAATTCGATATTTGAATGGATTTGGATCAAAATTACACAAATTGGGCCCTGGCCCAAAAGCACTCACCCATGTTTCTTTGCATGGTTTGATTGAATGGTGTCAGATTACGGTATGTTTAGCGCGGAGCGTTGTAGAGCTTTTTGGGGCGGTGAACGGTTAGCAATGAGCATTTTGAATTTTAGTAGTCATTTGGCAAAAGAGCGGTGAACTTTGGCTAATTTTTAGAAAGACTAAATTTTTAATACTTTTTTAAGAAGCTGTGAGTCTGCTCATCGTTCACTGCTACTTTTAACAAACACAACGAAATCACCCATATCTAAATAACTTTAAACCAAATGTTCAAAAAATCTGAAGAGAGGACGATTGTAAAAGAAAAATCCCCCCAAAAAACTTGAAATTCACATGTGACTAGAGAAAAAAATCATATGTGATTTTTACCAAAAATCATGCGAAAACGCCTATTTTTACATGTGACTTTGTGAAATTACATGTCAAAAAAATTTGAAAATTTTTCACAAGACGGAGACTATTGGATATAGTCACGACTCTTTTATCACTAGTACACGCACCCTATTCAATTAAAATCATTAATATGAATCTAAAGAGTAACAATGAAATTAATTAAGTTTATTGAACACAGTAGTTACTAGTTAGTCCTTTTTTTTTTTTTAATTAATCCTAAACTTTGTTCTTAAACCAAGGTCGTTATGGGTATTTTTCGAACTTTAATCATATCAGAAAATAAAAACTTATTTCGGTTTTGGTGGCTTCAACTATAACCCCAACTCTCTTTATTGGTATGAGGAAGACTTATTATAAATTCATTGAATGAACAATTCAAAAAAGAAAACTATCACTTATCTTGTATTATATTTATCTTGACTGCTGGAATTATTCAGTTATGTTACAATGAAAAGAAAAAGAACATCATACCAGGTTAGACTAAAACACATTACATCAACACGTTTTTCATATCTTGGAAAACATGTTGCAACAATACTTATCGATAGCATCATAAACCTTATACCCGAATTCACGTACGTAATGAAAATATATGATCCTCCATGATTTGCTTACTAACAATGGAGCGAAAACAACCCAGAAACCAGAAATGAATCCCAGCACAATGCTAATAATCAAACCCCAATTTGCCACGTGTGATCCACGGTCTTCTTGTTGGTGTTGTGTATCAGGTACTTCAACTGTGCAACGCTCGGTGAGAGGAGCTCCACAAAGTTTGTTGCCAATGAAGCTGGACTCGTTTAAGCTTTGAAGCTGTGTACTTGACGGGACTCTTCCTGTCAAGCTATTGTTGGACACATTGAAGCTACTCAACAAAGTTAAGTTTGACAAGCTCATGGGAAGTTCCCCATAAAGCTTGTTAACTGATAAATCACAAGATACAAGTGCTTTCATGTCTCCAATATTTACCGGGGATCCTTCCTGTCAATTGATTTCTTGACAAGTTTAATGATTGTAATGCTACAAGGGCCGTTATCTCACTTGGGATGTCACCAACAAAATTGTTACTCGAAAGGTCCAAAATCACCACCAGACTAAGAATAGTGCTATATGTATCCGCTCGTCCCTTCATCACCAATGTATCACTATTCAGAACTTTTCTTGTATACGCCACATGAGAGAACGCAAATGGATCTTTTGATGCAGTTTCTTTCCCAGAAAGAACATGAAAGTTGTTGAAGCATTTTGGAATATTTCCTGACAAGTTGTTATCAGCAAGATCCAAGATCTGAATATGTTTAAAATAACAAAGCTCGTGAGGAATATTTCCATCAAAATTGTTCGATCTGAGGTTCAGAATTTTTAGAGAGGGGAGCTCCTTCCCGAACCATTTTGGAACGCCTCCAACAAGTTCATTTTTACCAAACTGAAGGACCCGTAACCTTGTCAAGTTCATTAAAGAAGTTGGTAATCTTCCCGATATCTTGTTCCCATGCATTTTCAGTGTTTCTAGATTAGATAAGAACCCCAAAGTTTTCGGAATCCCACCAGACAAGTTATTGTTCTCTAAGTTTAAGAAGTATAACCAGGGCCACTTATCCCAACATTCAGGAATAATACCTGACAGATGATTATATCCTAATTTAAGAACATCTATCCCAGTCTCATTAAAGGGACACAACAAATGTTGTAAAGGTCCCACAAAGAAATTATCTGATACATCCAGAAAATTCAATGGACTGTCTGAGAGATCAGGTAATTTCCCTGAAAATTCGTTAGAACATAAGTCAAGTCTACCAAGTTTTGGAAGCACAATACCAAACAATGTTCCTCGGATATGATTATACGACATATCTCACGACCATAAGTTAGGGAATGATCTCCAAAATGACTCAGGCACGGGTGCTGAAATGTTTGTGTTGCTTATGTCCAATTGTATTAAATCCTTCTGCAATTGCAACCATAGGGGAAAACGATGCCCTAAACTCCAAGAGTTTAATAACACATATTGCAGCTGGAAAGAAGGGGGATGCCAGTTTGTGGAACGCGGTTTTAGGTTTAAGTTGTTCCCACTTCCACCTAGAAATACCAAACGCCCAAGTTTAGCAAAGTGTGCTTCTGTCACCACACCACTTAGAAAATTGTTTGAAACATCAAAATGAATCAACTCAGAAAGTTGACCAATGCTTTCCGGAAGGCTACCATTCAGTCGGTTATATGAAAGATCTAACACCTCCAACGAAGATAATCCTCCAATCGAGTCAGGAAGGCTGCCATTCACTCTGTTGGAGTAGAGATCCAACACCTCTAGCGATGACAATTGTCCAATGGAGTATGGAATAGGCCCAGAAATTAGATTTTCAAAGAGTTTTAAGGTCCTTAAAGAAGATAACTGTTCTATGGAGTCTGGAATTATGCCAGAAATATGATTATGTTGGAGTTTCAGGTGTTCCAGATGTATGAGGTGTCCAATTTGGTCCGGTAATGGACCATAAATTTTCGAGTATTCCAAGTATAATGACACCAGACGTGGTGATTTGCACTTGAAAAAACTTTCAAGAAGGTATGTTAAAGTAAATTTAAGAAAACTGTTAACTGACATATCAATGTTTTCTAAATTACAAATGTTACCCAATGATTTAGGTATTGGCTTGGTGAGATGATTTTCTGACACGTCAAGGATGAGAAGAGAGGTCAAGTTATAAAGCGAATCAAGAACTGAACTCGAAACACCACAAGAACCAATATCTAACAAAATGAGTTGACTACCTACAGTTCTAGACAACCCTTTCAATAGTAAAGGAGAATTAATGAAATTATTCCCAGAGACATGAAGAAATTTTATAGAAGTCAAGTTGCGGAAGCTATCAATACCCCTGGGAATAGGACCATCAAAATTACACCCGTGCAAATTCAATGACACCATACTAGTGATACTGAATATCCATTGTGGAGCACGAGTATACCAAAATGGTTTAAAGAAAGGTCGAGAATGGAAAGGGATGTGAGATTAAGACTAGCAACATTGGGATCTATAGTTGATAGCCGGCAACGAGACAAATGTAGTACAACCAAAGAAGGAAGTGTATTAGTAACCTGAAGCCAATCTATTGATTTGCTAAGGTCTACACCACTCACATCCAAATGGTGCAACATACGGAGGCTTGAAAGCCACTGCATATTCACCATGCTCGTTGATTCAAAATTATATCGAAAATTTCCAAGACAATTAAGGATGTGCAATTCTGAAAGATTCCCTAATTGAGTAGGAATAGTTCCACCAAATTCTGAATTCGATAGATTAAGATACCTTAAGTTTTCAAGATAACCTAAAAAGCTTGGTACACGGACCCCTCCAAAATCATTGCAGCTTAAGTCAAGATGCATGAGTTGCTTCAGATGCAACAAAGACGAACTTAAATTCCCTTTTAACATCTTATATGAGATATTTTTGAATTCATGGGCATATGAATCGTCATAATGAACAAGGCAATGACCATCAAGCCCACGAAGATGAATTTGCTGAACATGGCCAGTGGAATTATTACAAACAATCCCAGCCCACCTGCAACAGTCTCCATCCTCGTCAACCCAAGAAGCAAGCCGATCTGCTTCATCAATTAGGCCTTGATTGAACTGGAGAAGTGCTTGTCTCTGTTGGATAATCTTGATGGGTCATGGTGCGGGTCAGTTTAGTCACGGGTGGGTAGTTAGTTGCATGGTTTAATATGTGATAAAAAGATACCGATATGCTTGGCAAAGGACCAGGGGGTTTAAAAGTTAGGTTTTACTAGTTCTTGGGTTTACCTATTATTATGGAGATCATGTAGAACATGTAGTACACTCTACACCCACGTATTCTTTGCTTCTATCTGTTTAGTTTGGTTAGCCTGTAGTCTATAAATAGGTAGTAGGTTTCCTATTGTATGTAAGTATTCTGTTTTCCCTTTTAATATACAAACAGTTAAAACCCATCTTGCTGTTTTGATTAGCGTTAACAGGGGTTGTGTTTTCGGGTTAAAGGGGCTGATAACCAACAGTCTCTCCACTTCAATGCATAAACCATTATCCAAGTTTTTATTAGATAAGCATAATTGAAACAACGTCAAAACAAGAAGTGAACACAGGTAACAAGAGGAGATATAAGAAACTGAGAAAACGGTACTCATGCTGGGTGATTTTGAAAGAATAAAAATCTCTTTATATTTTGTTTACAATGGGACTTGACCGGATCCTAACATTGAAAAATCAAAGCAAACAGATCGAACTAGTGAATAGCAACTAGTAAGAAAACATCTGTGTGTGAAAATCATACATGTGTTGTTGACTTTTGATCCAAAGGCTTCATTATCTAATGAATCTATTTCATTCGAAAATGACCCAAGTCCAAGTAATCAAAAAAGTCAACAACTGAACCTTCACGATAACTTGAGAATCAGTCTATGCGGAAGAAAAATGAGATCTTTTACTGAATCAAATCAAACCAATTTTATTCTAAGTCAGGGTCAATTCAGCATCCAAAATTTTAATCATGTAAAACAGCTTTGTCTGATTGTTATATTACTAGCCATGTAAATTACGACACCTGTTAAGAAGTTATCATTCAAGTCAAGATTATATATCTTATCTTATCTGAGAACAAGTTTTTAATATCTATAGATGATGTTGCAATATAAGGTTTCTTAATTGGAATAGTAATCCTATATATTTTGCATGACTGATACTATAATTTTATAAAGAAATAAAATCATTACGGTGAACTTTGTGATTATGGCACAAAGCACCGAAATCAACAAGATATAATCTGTTTTCAAGAAACCAAGATGAGTTTCCAAACTTTTATTTGAATTTATCTCATCTATTGTTAGAATTTTTGATAAAAGGTTGGTTGCTATGTACGTGTGTGTGTGTATGAAGTACAGAAAAGTAGCGGATGATGGGCACAACAATGCTGAGATACTTCTATGCATAGTTTCAATAATTTTGTAAATAAGCAGATAAACAGCCGAGTAAAATCCATTTATATAACAAATAAGGTAAAGTCCAGTTATGAATCTGCTGAAGATTTATGAACCGTGGAGATGAGTATATGAAAACTAAGAAGATTTCAGGCAGTGCTGAAGTGGTAATATGCTGATGAAACGCATTGTTTACTTGTCGCGTTAACCTGAGATGGAGTACTTATTCTCAGAAACAGGGGAAATTTAGCTAGAACAGCATATCATGTTATGTTAACAAACCTTAGTTAAGGATGGCTACATATTCAATGAACTGATAGTAAGAAATACATTTTTTTTCCCTCAATTGGGTGGCAAGTAAAAATCACTAATTAATATGACAAGCATTACAAATCTTTAACCACACTTTTTGGAGAAAATAAAAGAAAGACTGTCTCCATGCTTTGCTTGCAACCAAAGGAGCAACAACAGCCCAAAAACCAATTATAAATCCAAGCACAATACTAATGATAAGACCCCAATTTTTTCCATCTAATCAAACCCATGTCTGATTCAACTGCACACAACAACAAAAAACATGATGTAGACAAGACTTCTGAACACATTGGGAGCAGAGATTCAAAGTCAACTTCTCAAGGTACTCCTCCCCTTACAATACTTCGTAGACCCCTTATCCCTAATGCCAGTCCACCTAATCAAACCCATCAAGTTTATTCCCCCTTGCTCAGCCCAATACCATCAATAGCCCAAAAACAATTCATACCAACAATAACTTGAACAACCCAAGTAGATCACGCCCCATATCAAGACGTTCTACTTCTGTCCCTATAACAACCCAACAAAAAAACATTAAGATGAGAAGAAAACGTTTTGCATCATTAAAACTCTATGCCCCCCTTACCCAAACCCAGCCAAAAAAAAGAAAAAATAACAAAAAGCCAATCACAACATCACAACAGAGCCTCCCATCTTCATTCTTGTCTTCAAATAATATCGAAATATCAAACTCACTATCCAATATTGAACGGTGTAACAAACGTATCCTATCACAACCAACAGATTCAAACAACTCTGGTTCACAAGAGGTGAATAACACAATCCTTATTGGAAATCGTGTGGGTTTCGACATGAAGGGTAGAGAAGAAGAATTGAACCTTCTACTTAACTGTGGTGATCATAAAGGTAATCCATGAATGTTCTATCCCTAAACATAAGGGGCATCGGTGAAGACCACAAAAGAAGTTGGTCAAAAAGACTTTGTCTTGAAAACAATGTTAAATTCCTAGGCCTCCAGGAAACCTTGTCTCATGAGAATAACTCTCTATCTTTACAATCTCTATGGAAAAATACCCACTTCGGTTCACACTCAAAAAAAGCTGACGGTAAATCGGGAGGGATCATAGCTATGTGGGATCCGTTGTATTTTACCCCTTCTTCAACTATGGACGGGGACGGGTATGTGGCTATCCTAGGAAAATGGCTTGAGATAGACACACATTGTCTAATGATTGTGGTCTACGCTCCACAAGACCAGAGTAAGAAAGACATTCTGTGGCGTGAGTTAACTAATATCATCAATCTTTCTAATACTCTCTCGATAGTATTAGGAGATTTCAATGAGGTTAGAGCTGCATCGGAAAGAAAGGGATCAATTTTTGATGCTCGAGGAGCTTTAAAATTTAATGAATTCATATCTAACTCGGGGCTTTGTGACCTTCCTTTAGGCGGAAAACGTTTCACAAGAATGGATAATATTGGCTCTAAACTCAGTAAGTTGGATCGAATTCTTGTCTCTAAAGATTACATTGATCGTTGGCCTAATTCATGCATCTTGGCTTTGCCAAGAGAGTTCTCGGATCACTCACCCCTCCTGCTTTCAAACTCGTTTGCTGACTATGGACCGATTCCATTTAAACTTTACAATTCCTGGCTCTCTAACAATGAGTTTGGGTCATTGGTCAATTCTAGTTGGTCCTCGGTTGGGGGCCATCAATCAGACTCCCCGGCTGTAAAGTTTAAAACCAAACTTCAGTTCCTCAAGTCCAAGATCAAACAATGGCGATCCAAGGTCAAACACGACCAATCTGTTGCCACTGTTACATTAAGAAACAGTTTGGATTCCCTTGATAGCAAGGCTGAGATAACCCCTCTCACATCATCAGAAGCTACTGAGCGTATCAACATAGTTAAAAATCTCACTGCCCTTGAACACAGTAGAATCCTTGATCTCCGTCAAAAGGCAAAGGCACGTTGGACGATGGATGGAGATGAGAACTCACAGTTCTTCCATGGTATGATCAATTCCAAATACAATCGCTCAAGAATCAATGGTCTAAATATTCTTGGTTCATGGACAACAGAGCCCTTTATCATAAAAAATCATATTTTCCATTCATTCCTTTCAAAGTTCAAGGAAAGTAATCATTCAAGACCCTCATTCTCTTGCAATTCTTTTAAACAACTTGATTTAGCTCACTCAATATACCTTGATCAACCCTTCACTCATCAAGAAATCAAAGATGCGGTTTGGAATTGCGGGAGTGACAAAGCACCGGGCCCGGATGGATTTACTTTTAAATTCATCAAGAAAAAATGGGAAGTCGTCAAACATGATATTTTTGCCTGTGTTAAGGACTTTGAGACTTCGGCCTTCATTCCAAGGGGTTGTAATTCTTCCTTCATTACTCTCATCCCAAAAGTAGATGACCCTCTTGTAATTGGTGATTTTCGTCCGATAAGTCTTATTGGATGTCAATATAAAATCATCGCCAAAGTCCTCGCTAATCGTCTTGCACAAGTCATTCACTCGGTTATTGGAGAAGTTCAAATGGCATTCATAAAAGGAAGGCAAATTATAGACGGACCCCTCATCGTTGATGAGATTATTTCTTGGGCAAAGAAGCATAAAAAGAGACTTATGTTTTTAAAGGTCGACTTTGAGAAGGCCTTTGACTCGTTGAATTGGTCTTTTCTAAACTCTATAATGACTCAAATGGGGTTTAGTGTCAAATGGATAAATTGGATTTCATCTTGTCTTAACTCGGGATATGCTTCGGTCTTAGTCAATGGATCACCAACAAAAGAGTTTAAAATAGAAAAAGGCTTAAGGCAAGGTGACCCCCTATCTCCTTTTCTATTTATTCTTGCAATTGAAGCTCTCAATGTCGCTCTCGTTCATGCTAGGAATAATAACATCTTTCAAGGAATAAAAGTGGGAAAAGATAACATCAATGTCTCACACATTCAATTCGCGGATGATGAATTGATAATGGGGGAATGGTCGTTAATGAATGTAAGAAACCTTTCCAGAATATTGACTTGTTTTCATCTTGCATCCGGGTTAAAAGTTAATTTCAACAAGAGCATATTGTTTGGTATTGGGGTCACTAACATGGAACTAAACTCACTAGCCTCCACTATTGGTTGTCTTCCTTCACACTTTCCTTGCACCTACCTAGGTCTTCCGATAGGAGCAAAAATGTCTCGATGTGCAAATTGGAATAATCTCGTTGATAAATTCTATAGGAGGCTCTCTATATGGAAAGCGAAATCTTTGTCAATCGGGGGAAGACTCACTTTAATAAAGGCCGTTCTTGGTAGCCTTGGGGTATATTACTTCTCAACCTTCAAGGCTCCTACAACAGTAATTGACAAACTTGAAGGAATTAGAAGAAATTTTTTTTGGGGAGGATCAATGGATGGTAAAAAAATATTTTGGATTGCTTGGAACAAAGCTACCTCACCTATATCCAAAGGAGGTCTCGGCATTGGTGATTTACATTCGAGTAACCAAGCAATGCTTTGCAAGTGGTGGTGGAGATTTCACAATGAAGATCATGCACTTTGGAGTCAAGTAATTCGATCCATACATGGTAGAGATGGTGGCCTCAATGACATATCTATCATCAAGTCTAAATCAGGTCCATGGTACCGAATTGTCAAGCTCAAAGATGAGCTCATGAAAATCGGTATTCACCTCCCCTCAATCTTCAAGAAAAAAATAGGAAATGGACGTAATACTTGCTTTTGGCTTGATAACTGGTTAGGAGGCTCTTCTCTAAAAGAAACTTTCCCAAGACTCTTTCGTCTAGAAGCCAATCCATCATGTCTCGTAAGTGAAAGAGCACCTTTATTTCATCATCCTATTTCTGTTCCTATAGCTACTGTTGCTGCTCCTCAACAAAATACTGGTCCTGACAA
Source organism: Chrysanthemum makinoi (assembly GCA_910596185.1). NCBI lineage: Eukaryota > Viridiplantae > Streptophyta > Magnoliopsida > Asterales > Asteraceae > Chrysanthemum > Chrysanthemum makinoi. The sequence goes on from OU343218.1 coordinate 258,197,742, forward strand.
CTTAATAGGCCTCGTTTTCAATTGGTCATGGACCAAGCCAATAAGATCTTCTGCTGAATTTCAAGAGCTCTCAGATCTCTGCTCTTTGGTGGCCCAACTTCGCCTATCCCTTTTTCCTGATACTTGGGAATGTTTGGCAAATGATACACGGGCTTTCACAGTTAAAGGCATGAGAGCATACATTAGCTACAAGGCATACAACCCTCATCCGTCCAATATCCCTACACGGTGGAATAAAATTCTTCCATTGAAAATCAACATTTTTACTTGGAGAACTTCCCATAAAAGGCTTCCCACAAGATCAAACCTAGACTTAAGAGGAATTGATCTTCACTCCATTCGCTGCCCAATATGTGATGAGGCGATTGAGACAGAAGAGCATCTATTCGTGGAATGTGTTGTAGCAAAAGATATTTGGAAAAGTATCATTGACTGGTGGCAAATTAATAGCATCTCAATCACTACTCTTCAAGATGCGATCACTCTTTCAGATACAGCTCCTGTCCCTGGCAACCTAAAGAACTTCTTCGATGTAGTGGTGCAAACCACTCTTTGGTACTTATGGAGATTCCGCAACGACATGGTTTTCGCAACCAAACGGCCCAACAAACAGCTCATCTTAACTAATATTAAGCTCTCCTCGCACAGTTGGATCACGTTTAGGCAAAAGAAAATCAAACCAAACTGGATTGAATGGATTTGTAACCCTTGTATTGCTCTTTCTAAACCCATGTAATTTTTGTTAGCTTCTTGCTAGTTCTATTAAAATTATCTTTGCCGTTCAAAAAAAAAAAATTTTTCCATCTGATTCATCATCATTCACTTCTACTTCACCTCGTGTACTCGCATCAGGTGCGACCCCTTTCCTGTTGCATAGAACTGCAAGCGGGGGGCCACAAAGTGAGTTCCCCATGAAGCTCGACTCACTAAAGCTCTGAAGTTGAGTACTCGTTGGGATTTCCCCTGTCAATTGGTTGATAGATAAATTCAGCCAATTTAAGGTTGTTAACCTTGACATGCTCCAAGGAATCCTCCCATCAATCTGGTTAACTGACAAATCAAGAGATTCAAGTAATGTCATTTTACCAATCTCCTCAGGAATTCTTTCCGTTAGATGATTGCCAGACAAGTTCAGCCACCTCAACCCTAACAAGCCCATAAGCTCTTTAGGAACAGGGCCCGAGAATCTGTTACCTGAAAGATCCAAGGTTGTGACCAGATAAAGAATAGTGCTGTATTGAAACTCTCGTCCTTTACTAACCAGCGATGCACTGCCAATAACTTGCACCTGAAACGGCACATCATATAGCACAATTTCACTAGATTGTTGCCTTCCAGACATGATACTGAAATTGTAAAAGCATGTCGGAAGTGTTCCCGAAAGATTGTTATGAGCAAGATCCAATATTTGGATGGAAGTGAGACGACATAGTTCAACCGGGATTTCACCTTCCAGTTTGTTTGACCTGAGGCTGAGTAGTTTCAACTTTGAATCTTCTCCCTCTATTAACAACGGTATGCCACCAGCGAATTCATTCTCAGCAAGCATGATAATTTGTAAGCTTTTTGAATTGAAAAGAAACGCAGGTAAGTTTCCAGAGAGCTTGTTGTTCCGGATGTTGAATGATCGAAGAGAAGTTAAGTTCCCCACAGATTGTGGAATTCCATCTATGAGATTATTGTTCTCAAAGTTTATGACTGATAATGCTTGCCAATTCATCCAACAATCAGGAATAGCACCTGAAAGTTTGTTATTGGCCAAATTGAGAACTTGCAGTAGTCTATCTTTTTCTAAATTAGGGCATAAGAAATTCTCGAGAGATCCTGAAAGATTATTGTTTGATATATCTAGAAGAACAAAGTCGGCATCATTGATTTTTCCTGGTAGTGGACCTTCAAAATGGTTACTACTTAGATCTACGACTGCATTTGGTACAAGTATACTAAGATCTCCCACCATTTTCCCGCGGATATTATTATTAGATATATTCAAGAAAACAATATCAGTAAACGAGTTCCAAAACCAGCTAGGAATGATATCTGAAATTCCCGTGTTGGCTATGTCTAAATCCGTCAAGCTTTCTTGTGACTGAATCCATGATGGAAATCGAGGGCCTAAATTCCAAGAACCTATTCTCAAGACACCAAGTTTGAAAGGTGGGACCCAGTTATGATCGCTTAGTTCTAGCCTTAACATGTTTGCCTCTGCCCATATAGAGTTCAATGCTGTGAGATTGGCAAAGTGATCTTCAGTCACATCTCCAGTAAATGAGTTGTGATGTATAATCAAATAGTTTAGTTTTGTTAACTTGCCTAGACTTTTGGGTAGACTTCCATTGAAATTATTAAAAGAAATTTCTAACCGTTCCAATGATGTTAAGTTCCCGATTGAATCAGGGAGTGGACCAGAAAGTGAGTTAACGTTAAGTATTACCTCCTTTAAGGATGACAATTTTCCTAATGAATTTGGAATTGTACCTGAAAGGTAATTATATGAAAGATCCAGAGTAGATAGTTTCTGCAGTTGTCCTAATCTCTCTGGTAAATGACCTGTAAGGAGGTTAGCAGTGATAGCCAGATACCCCAATTTAGGGGAATTACATTCACAGAAATTATTCAGAAGCTCTGACACACTTCCGCCAAAATAATTAGCTCGAAGATCAACGTAAGTCAAGTTGCAGAGGTTACCAAATGAGTTTGGTAAGGTCTCGTTAATTTGATTCTGTGAAAAATCTATACTAACAAGAGACGTCATGTTCTGAAGACTGCCAAAAATCGAGGTTGAAAGATTGCATGTACTAATATCTAGGGACTCGATACTAGAGACACTCAACAACCCCTTTAAAACTGATGAAGAATTCATAAAATCATTTTCGGAAACGTGAACAACTTTTAGATTCGGCATGTTTTGAAAACCACCGACCCTACTAGAAACTGGACCATGGAAAAGGCATCTAGTTAAGTCTAAGGACACTAACTTACTGAGACTAAAAATCCACCTAGGCATCAAAGTGTCAAAAATGTTGAAAGAAAGATCAAGTAAGGTTAATGAAGTAAAATTAACTTTGGATAAATGTTGAGGAATTTGAGAAAGATTACACGAAGGCAAGTGCAATTCCACCAATGATGGAAGGGTGTTGATCACTTGAAGCCAATCAAATGCACCGCTAAGATCATAGCCTGACATATCGAGATACTGCAACAATGTTAAATTCGACAACCAACGAAGATTCTTCACAGGAACACTACTTAGCCATGGCCCCATTCCGATATCAAGGACAACCAACTTGGACAGATTCCCAAGTTGATGAGGAACTCCGCCTTGGAACTGTGACATTGAGAGATTCAAATATCTTAAATTCCCAAGAGAGCCGATGAAACTAGGAATCTGGATTTCGTTGAAATTGTTGCAGCTCAAGTCTAGGTACTTAAGTTGCTTCAACGAAAGGAGTGAGGCATTTATGTTTCCTCCAAGCATCTTATCTGACGCTTCTTCAAGGTTACAATTAGGGCCTCGAAGGTGAAGCTCTTGGACATGACCAGTAAACTTATCACATACAACTCCAGCCCATCTGTAACAGTCGATTTTGGCGTTGTTCCATGAAGAGAGCCGATTGGCACCATCTATGAGATCACTCTTAAACTGCAGAAGGGCTAGTCTCTCATTCTCAACACACAAAATCCGCTTTGGGTTATCATCAGAAAAACTAATAGTACAAAGCCCCAAAAGAAATGTAAGCCAAAAGAGCCTTAAAGGTGTCATATAGAGTATGTGCTTATAATTCAGAATGTTTGATGATAAAGAATGTTTGAGGCACCAAATGTATATGATACTTAAATTTACATACACACATATATATATATTTGCATCCACTTGTAAGTTGTATGCTGTAAGCTGTAAGCTGCAAAGTTGTTAACATAAGCTATAAGCTGTATCTTTTTTTTAATAAAAGTGTTTGGTAAATTAGCTGCTGAATGTAATTATAAGCTGTTAACACTTATTTTATGTTTTAACAGCTCCGAGATATTTAAAAAGCTTCATGAATCAGCTTTTTATTTTGGAGATACTTGTTTAAAATAAAAGCTTGAAGTTGATTTATCCAAACGAAGCTACTTATTTTGGAAGAGATTATTTTTGTAACAAAAAGCTTACAGCTTCAAAAAAGTTGCGTACCAAACAGCCCTATTGTGTGAAAGATCTAAAACATATATATCAAAAAACAATTACTAAAAAATTGAATAGTTATGAATCATATAAGCTAGTGAGACAAAAAAAACAAGTGGCTAAAACCTAAAAGCATCATTTCCACTAGGAAGGAAACTTCGTTACAGAAGTCACCATCAAGACTTTTTGGTGGATTATTTGTCCCACAAGCACTTAGTCCTAAGAAGATGCCATCTTTGTTCTCACCAAACAACCTCACTACTACAACACACTTATGTTATCTAGAAGCATTTAGCAGCCATACATGTTTTAATAAACCAAACACTCAATATAAGCACACAAAAGTCTCACAATCTAAGCCTTTAAAAGTCATTAAGAAGATTTGGTGATATGTATAAAAGTATTCATTAGACATTTAAATACTCAATAAAAATGAAAGGATGAAAATATGTTTACCAAATTTAGGCGATTTTTAAATGCAGTTTTGATATGATGACTTTAACAAAGACATGGGAAATTGGAAATCCTACAAAAGTACAAAGGTATATAAAAACTGGTTAGTGATGGATTCCTGGATTTGGTACTTTCGGAGCAAAGTTTGGGTCATCAGGCCCAACTAGCCATATAGCAGTAAACTTTTTTTCAAGTTTATTACTCACATGGTTTTAGATAACATTATGTTTTATACTTTTCTTAACCATACTTGTATGTTAAAATGATAATTTTTATTTATAACCACTAAGGTTTATCGCTTTAAATAACTGTTGATAGATCATTCATATATAGGATAGTTACAAAATGTACTTGATTTAAGTTTGAGTATGTCTATGAATAGTTGTCTTTGTACAAAACAATTAGAAGTTATTCATTTTTTCACTATAGGTTAGTGAAGATTGGCGAATATCAACAACTAATTATAACTCCTTATGATCACTTATAGAAATCGGAAATCGTGTATTTTCTCTTGAAGCACCAGCGAGGGAGACGAGCTAGGGGTTCCTGAGTAGAACCCTGGATTTTTAAATGTAGTGTTAATTTTTGAAAAAAACACTGATTTTTCCTAAATGCATCTTAAATGCACCCGGTCCTTTGAAATGTGTTTCCAGTATTACAGTTCAAAAGATTTTGTGCACCCAGTCATATTTGGTCATGGCTCAGGTCGCAGCACCGTGGTACATTAATATTTTAGTGGTAACTTAACAAAGTTATCGTACTAACTTTGGTGTTGTTCACTAACTTGTTTTGCAAATATTGTTTGATTAATTGTGTGTTATGTGTGTGTTTTAGTGGGTTTCATTTCCTAATATCACAATTACAAAGTAATTGTGAAATCATTATCTTTTTAGTTTCATGCTTATGTGATAACACATTTAAACAAGGTCTTACCACAATGGTCTTTACATGTTTAAGCTCATATTCATAAATCTCCAATCATTTTTCCTCCAAAAATTATAAATATAGTCAAACTCCTTATCATCATTCATAGACCATTAATATACCCAACAAACTATAAAATTTATATACAACAATCTTGTATCGTAAACTCATTATCCGATTTATCAACAAACACTGTTACACACTAGTTATGTGAAATTTCTTTCACATTTACAGTCTTATGTAAAAGAAGATTTCTTCTTTTTCAAATCACAAAACTTGCACCAAACATTAGACAAAATTTCAAAATACTTAGTCCTCCATAGCTTGCTACTGATCAAAGGAGCCACAATGACCCAAAACCCGACAACGAACCCGATCACTATACTTGCAATAAGTCCCCAATCTGGCCCATCAGACCCACCATTTCCTTTTTCACCGCCATCACTCACCCCTACGAGTTGGTTAAGTGGAGGTCCACATAGCTTATTTCCGATAAAGCTTGAGTCTTGAAAGCTTTGAAGCTGAGTACCTGATGGGATTCTTCCTGTTAAATTGTTGTATGACACGTTTAGCCAGTTCAAGAAACTTAATCTTGACATGGTTAAGGGGATTGTTCCGTCAAGTTGGTTACTTGATAAGTCTAGTGATTCTAGAATTGCCATGTTGCCGATTTTTTCAGGGATGTTTCCTGTTAATCGGTTGCTTGAAAGATTTAACATTCGGAGCTCTACTAGCTGTGTTATTTAAGCTTGGAATGAGGCGGATAAGTTGTTACCTGATATATCCAAAAACGTGACTAGACCAAGAATGCTGCTGTAACCGTTAATACGTCCCTTCATTTGCAGCCACGCTACTACCATGAATTCATTGCTAGCTAAATCGACTCTCTGATCTGGATCCACTTTTCCAGTCATGACGCTAAAGTTGTTGAAGCAGTTTGGCATATTTCCCGAAAGGTTGTTATCAGCAAGGTCTAGGATTTGGATGGAATCAAGTCTGCAGATTTCGTTCTGGATTTTGCCGTTGAGTTTGTTTGAGCGTAGGCTGAGAAGCTTCAAGATTGAAGCTTTTTCACCTGTTGGGATTGGTAGACCTCCTGTGAATTCGTTTTCTGCAAGGTCGATGATTTGTAGATTCTTGGAATTCATGAGATTTGCGGGTAGTTGTCCGGAGAGTTTGTTGTTGCGCATGTTTAGTGACTCTAGCGAGGATAAATTTGCTAAAGTTTTTGGGATTTTGCCGCTGAGATTATTGTCTTGGAGGTTTAACATATTTAAGAATTCCCAGTTAGTCCAGCAATCTGGAAGAACACCTGAAAGATTAGTACTCCCGAGGTTCATATATATAACCTGTTTCTGCTCTGCATCTGTTTTAGAACAAAAGAAATCATTTACAGACACTGATGAGAAATTATTATCCGAGATATTCAGATACCGCAAACTCAAAAACGTATCCCAAAACCAATCGGGAATGTTATCTGAAATCCCTGTGCTGGCTAGATACAAGATGAATATATTCTTCTGGTTTTGAAGCCAAAATGGAAACTTTGGACCAATATTCCATCTATTCAAGCTCAATATTGTGAGTTGGAAAGGAGGTTCCCAGTTATCAGTGGATACCTCGAGCCTTAACATGTTTGCCTCTGCTAGTAAAGTTACTAGACTTGTGAGATTAGCAAAATGGTCTTCGGTCACAACACCTGTTAGCAAATTGTGTTCAATGTTCAGGGTCATCAGCTTCGTGAGTTGACCAATACTTCGAGGAAGACTTCCATTGATCTCGTTGTTCGAAAGATCCAACTTCTCCAAAGACGATAGTCGTCCTAAAGAATCTGGAAGTGGGCCCGAAATGGAGTTGTCAGGAAGATACATCGATAACAAAGATGATAATCTTCCAATCGAGTCAGGAATCGGGCCAGAAAGTAAGTTATTACCGACCTCTAAAGTTTGTAAAGATGATAAATTCCCTAAAGATTTGGGAATTGGCCCAGAAATTGAATTTCCGTTAAGATCAATCTGAACCAAGTTTCTCAGGTTTCCGAGCTGTTGTGGTAAATTACCAGACAGCCCACTTGATGCAAACTTTAAAGACTCGAGTTTAGATGATTCACATTGGAACAAACTTGTGAGCACCTCTAAGAGACTTTTCCCATCAAATTTATTCCAAGTAAGATTAATTTCAACTAAGTTACAAATGTTTTCTGTAGACGAGTTACCCGCTGTTTCAATACCCGTAAGCTGATTATTAGACAAATCAAGGGTAGCAAGGGAAATAATGTTCATAAGGCCAGAAGGAACTAAACCGTTAAAGTCACAGAAAACTAGGTGTAAGGAAACTAGACTCTTTAAACTAGTAATCCAACTAGGTATTGAGTTAGTACTGAAATTATTATAAGAAAGATCAATAACTGAAAGTGAACTTAAATTCTGTAATGAAGGGTTGAGTGTTCCTCTAAACCTTTGTATTGACGCTTCTGGGGTGTCATAGTTAGCCATGTCATCAGGCCCAGGAAGGCGCATTTCACTGACTTGGCCTGTTTGATTGTTGCAAGTGATTCCATACCATTTGCAGCAATCTTCATTGCTACTGTTCCATGAAACGAGGCGGTTTGCACCATCAACAAGGTCATTCTTGAACTCCAAAAGCGCGGTTCTCTCGTACCCAATACATTGAATGTTTGTTTGGTTTTCAGCAGACAAAGAACAATAGAAGAATGTAAAGATTGTGAGAACACAAAGGAATGAGAAAGAAAATGTGTGGGAACTCATTGTTAGATGATCAAGAATCTGTAATGTGAAAAAAAAGGGCATTTGTTAAGATTTTGTAAAGAGTGGTTGCTGGACACCAGCTTTGACTTAAGTAAAAAATCAACTAAATGAATTCATTTCAGTAGGCAAAAAGGATAAAACAAAGTGTTCCCATTACTATAAATTATGGGCTCAGCCGACTTGGAGATTTTTGAGGATGGTATTCAGTTTTTTTGTTACCATTTATAGAAGCCAATAAAAAGTCATAAAGTCAGCAACTTGATTCTCCAACCATATCTTTAGATGTGTGATGGCTATAATAAATTGCATGAATAAGCCAAGCAAGTGGATAAGCTGTAGCTTCATGGGGTGGTTTCCTGAGCCCATGGTTTAGACTTTACACTTTTCATAATTTTGTCTCTTTGGAATATTTATTAGGCCAAGTTGGCTATTGGCCCATGCATGGTCCAAAAACAGAAGATTAAGTCTTAAAAAATCGTTCATACACAATAAAATAATAATAATTGAAAGAAGTACGAAAGTTCATGCTACATTCAAAGAAAGTTCACAACTCTAACTATTTGTTTACATATAATTCAGTGTATATAGCGGTATAGGGGGTTCATTTCCGTGAAGCACCACTAGCCGAATCTTGATCTTGCCATGATGCTTGCCATTGTTTATCATAAAATGTAGCCTCATCTGCTAGATTCTTGAGGTCCTTTAGAGACTTGGTTTGCCTAAATAGAACTACACCCAGGACTGTCGCGAACAAACCAATCTTGCATATGAAATTACCACTTTGCCCGACGACATCGAGCCCAGTCAAAATGTCCACAAGATAACCCAAAAAGAACCCAATCATTGCTGCTCGGCCTAAACCATGATAAACATGTCAAAAAGACTAATATTCAAAACCCGTGTAGAAAACCGGGATTTAAATAAGTACAAATATGTTTAGAAGATCTATCGAGGACTAACCGTTAAGCAACTCAGCCTCAGGAAGGTGAGAATGTGTAATCCAGGCCCACCAAGGTATAATGGAGGTTCTAAACAGAACAGGCTCTTCATTTGTTGCTCCTTCAGGAAACAATTCAAGAAATTTTCGCCTCTTTGCTTCTGCAAAACCGAAAAGGGTCAACATTTGACTTTTAGTGTAAAATTATAGTGTTCCTTTTCATAGTTCTACAAAATGATGTTATAAAGTAAAAAAGATTTAAAAAGTAAAAATATGCAAATGAATGAGAATTAATCACCGGCAACAATAAGAGCATCCCAATCCATCTTTCCAGATTTCACAAACATATTCAGATCCCATGTCCCTTGTTTCCATCGCTCATCAACGAATTTGACACTAGAAGTTTCTGTCTCGTGACCATTTTCGGGTACATTGTTCTTTTCTTGTTTTTGGGGTGTGATTAGAGCGTTTTGGCCTTCGACATTCAGGGATACCAATGTAGAGGCCTGTTTGGTTCCTAAAGAGCGTGTGGCTCCGAGCTGAGATGGTTCTTTTGTTGGTTTAATGGACAATAAATTAATAGTTGTGTGTTAGGATCGAACTCGAGACCTATGGGATTGCACGCGTTGCGTATGAGATTTAATTATATTAAGTCACAAAATATTTATATGGTCGAACTAAGAAAAAAGAAGGGGTTGAGTGTCGAGTTTTAGAATTTAAGGAGTGCTTGCATGACTGTTAGACAAGTTTAATGCTATATATATACACACCCTTTTGGTCTTTTGGTTTGAGATATACGGAGAAGAAAAGACGATCGACAATAACTCTTTATTTAGATATACTATATGTCGTACAGTAATCATTCGGTGTACATTATCATACATGCATGCATGGCATGCATGAGATTCTTATTTTTGTTTCTTCACTGAATTGATGTCGACAATATATATATACATATAAAATAAAAGGGTTTGACCCGATTTATTTTATTTAAAGCTAAACATTGTTTTGTGCTTTAATGACTTGAACTAGCATTCTAATTAAATCGCTAACAATGATGTCGCGTGCATGCATGTAGAGAAATCCTACTGTGATTTTGGTGATTTACACTATTCGACTTTATTAAGTCGACTAGCACTCCAACCCTAATTAGGGTTTATCTCAATTGCTAGTTTGTGGATTTGATTCTTGTTTGGCTAGAATCAAGAAAAGGTACGCATATTCTTTTATGTTAATTAATTATTCGTTAATCTTTCCTATACGGCTTCGCACTTACTTTGATGTTTATTGTTTATATTTATGATTAGTCATGTTATATAATTCCAAACAAAGGCATCACGAGTCATTGGTTTTAATGAGTAATTAATTACTAAAACACAAAAAGCGGATATTGTATTGTGTTCGATATGATTTATTCTAGGGTTTTGGTTATGATTATATAAACCCTAATTTTAGGGTTAGGGCTTTTGCCCTAATTTGGTTTAAAAATCTATTATGGATCGAAAATTTTTTATGGGTGGAAACCCTAAAAAAAATTTTTTAATCGATTTCCTTAAATTTTTTTTAGGGTTTATATTAATTGTTATGTTATCTATATCGAAACCTAGATTTAATATATTTGTTACGTGATAAATTCATGAATAAAGTGTTATGTGACATGGAATTGTATGCGATCTTGTGACTATTTGTATAATTGTTATGATGTATCCATGATTATACATGCATGTTAGTCATGGATAAGTTGCTTTGAATATTTAATTGTTAAGATTGGTTATGCGATATTAATTGTTAAGTTTTATACACATGTATATTTATGATAAATCTTGAATTGGGGAAAACTCAATTATATACATTAATGAATCAATTATGTGCAATTTGGTATATCATTAATTATGGGTTTACTCAATCGATTCGTCGATGTATGTGGCTCACTTTCAATTGAGAGAGTGAAAGCCCTAATTAATATATACGTTAATTTAATCTAGACATTGATTATTAATAGGGTTTTATCGAATAAGTTGCATGTGGCTACTTGTTTACACGAATAAATTGTTTATTATGTGCGCATTGTTTTTTAGTAGTTTATTTTTATTTGTTACTTGTTTGTTTATTATGTGCGCCAGTTTTAAGCAAAGGGTAATTTTGAATAGAAAAATAATACGGACTAAACAATGGCGAAATTTGATTTGTTTTGGAAGAGTTAAGTTTTCAATAGTTTAATTGATTGGTGAATTTGGTACAATGAGCGAATCTCACCCATTAGAATGAACTATAAAGGGGTTATTTAAGAAGTCATGCACACTTGAAAGGATGTCTAAGGTTATGCTTTTGCGCTTACCGGTCCTCGCCTCTGTAAATTGAATGGAGCTACTTAGTAAGCCATAAAAGTACAAGCTCATCTTAAGGGCGAATTAGTTTTAATTCCATGCGCCACTTCGGTGGTAATTATCCAAACACTAAGTGTTTACACTTATGCAAAAGTACGGTATAATGGACGATAATTAACACTAAATTCCTTGATTGGTGAACCCAATACCTCAATCAAAACTTTGATAATTTGATCTTTATGAATTGGTAATAAAAAGTTTTTATTAAATTTATGCTACAAGATGAATGCATGACATCTTTGTACATATTTGATTTGACCACATAAAATCAAAACTAGTACCCTTTTAAAATTAAGTTATATGCCATCTAATTAAAGGGACACTTGAAGTTGCAATTTACGTCATGACAGTACTTGGCGAGATTGTAATGGAAAGGTAAATCTCTATGTAAAGTCGGACCTTACATGGACATATTTGCAGTTCTTTAAGTTAGACACTTAAGTTGAGTAGGAAGTGAGACACTCAAGGCATAAGATGGGATGAAACATGTTTATATTTGCAATAGCGTTGGAAAATATAAATCCCATAATGATCTAGGAATTGGAAATTGTTTGCCAATTATTGTTAATGACAGCATTACCCCTATTATGTGCTTTCGTTACTAGCAGATCAACTGATGTAATGGAACTACGGTAATTTGGATCCTAGTTTTCAAGAAAATTCTATGGTTATATGAATATTACCTTGGGTATTTTATTTTCTTGAAAAGTTTAATTATCGAAAATACTAAAATTGAATTTTGTTAATTCTTTAAATGTATTAATGCAACATTAAACCGTAAACGTAGGTTATTCCAGTATTGGTAAATTGATCTACACATGTAAGGGTTTTGGTAGAGTCAACTTTACTAAAAGAATAAACCTAGTCCTCTTTTCATAAGAAAGAGTGAGATTCAATCCTATTTCTTTTCATGAATGAAGAAAGGTATGATAGGACAAATTAGAATTGTCTAAATTCTAAATACATAACTCGTAAGCAAATTTTAATAGTTAAGAAAATTGCATGTTTTATGAGTTATTAAATTAGAAGCTAGACTAATTACTGTATAATTGGTAAAAGACAAACTAATATATTTTATCTAGTTGTTTTGTTTTGACCATTTAAAAGTACTACTTACAATTGTTGGAATAGTATAACTATTAAGAAAGAAATTGCATGCCCAATTTTTCAAGTTAATAGCATTGATGGATAGTTCATCATCTACATAGTAGAATGCACTCTTTTAGTACATAAGTAATTGTTATGTATGGACTTTATCAAAAGTGTATGGAAGTAAATAGAACACTATTTTATTTCACTGGTTAATGAAACACTTTCAATGTTGTCAAATCCAGTGGGAGTGTTGTGTTCTTATTAATGAATAAGGAATTAATGTAATGATCTCTAATTCGATGGGAGTTACAAGCTATGTCATATTGGTAGTAACTCAGATTATCTCTAGAATGTCTTAAGATAATTACTTTCCACTTGTAGACACTTATGTTTTCAAGGATAGTCATGTACGTTTCCTTATTAGACAATGAAGTGGTTCTACATCTACTAGTTATGCTAATATCAATGACACAATCATATTAGTCACATAAACAAACATATGTTGTGTTGTTTATCTGCTACATGATGTTGTTCCATGCACAAGTGGGAGAAATCTATATTGTGTGCAAGGTACAACATATAGGTATATGATTTAAAGGATTCTTTGGCTGCAAGGTAAGAGATTAACATTCTAATATAACTTGTACATATCTAATTCAAGAAACACTTGGTGTTGCAATTTCGTCATGTGAGAACTTGGCGAGATTGTAACAACAAAGTAAATCTCTATGTGAAGTCAGACCTTGCATGGACATATTTGCAGTTTCTTAATTAGACAAGTATTTAGAATATGTGTTAAGATGATATAAGACTACTTCAAATTAAATATTTATGTATTATTAGAATGACATAAATAAATGAAGTAATCTAATACTACTTCAATTTGTTTATTTATGTATTTTGGAATGACATAAATGAAAAATAATGTAGTCCTACATTATTATGAAGTAATATAAATTAACTTGAAATTATAAATTGAAACCAAGAGTTGTGTTCATAATTACTTTAGTTAAACATGTTTATGATTCATTGTAAAGACATAAACATAAAGTCTTTTAAGACTTATAATAAAGTAAGACGTTAATTTGTTATGTTTTTTAATTAAAGACATATACAAGAAGTCATTGAGTTGATCAATGATTTATAACGTATAATGGGATTATAACAGTTTATGTTTCTTGTTGAGACATGGATATGAAGTGACTTGGTTAAAAGGTACTTGTGTTATAAAGCATGTAATTGGCTTGAAAAGTCTATTATACCATTAAGTTGACTTAGTTGGTAAATAGGTAAGCCAAAAGGAATATGTTTATCTTATATATTGTTAGATTGTCTTACAATATTAAATTCTAATGAATACCACAAGTTGATGGTATGTTCAGTTAGGAGAATCAAAGTATATTTGAGTTGTTTGATTCAAGATAACCATAACTTCTTTCTTAAAAAGTAACAAGGTTAGAAATTGAGTATGGATTGAATATACTCAATATGACTCCAACCTAGAAGATTAATAAAACACCATTTCATTATGGAATGTGATGAATCACATTAAGTTTTAAAATTGAAGATTCTGAATTTGTTAAACTACTTGTGAATAGGTTATTAACAAAGTAAAGTCATGAATTATCAATGTGTATTTGTAATGTCCCAAAAAGATAACAATGTAGTTTTGCTCTAATTGCTAAGTATATATAGATAGTCTATATATTACAAAAAGCAAGTGGGAGTTTTTTTGAAAGATAAAATTACAAGATACATAATCTTCTAAAACACACTAGTATATATCATGATGAGGTTAGACATGAAAATGATAGACCTCAAGATGATGGAATTTTCATTCATAGATGCGTAGCGATATCTCGGATATTTGATTTATATCTTGAGAAGAACATGAGTTACTGGGATTATAGTAAGCCTGTTAATCATTATGATGGATTACCAAATATTGAATTGGGTAAATTACTCATACTATGAATGTTAAAGATGTTTTCCATAAAGATAATCAATTTTGAAAATTTGGTTTATCTTAATAGTTAGACTAGAGAATGGAAATGAGTTTCTTCAAAGAGATGAAAAACCCTAGTGGTTTGAATTTCTATGTAGAAATCATATGGACAATATCGTACACATATTTAATGCATGTCTTATGACAAGATTATTAATCATATTTAAGCAATTAATTGTGATTGAATATTCTTTTCTAGACACATTAAATATATAAAGATGATAATTGTCATACTTGTTTTCATTAATATGAAATATGACAATGGAATATCAAAACTCTTTCTTGAGAAATTACTTGAGCGAGGACGGTAAGTAATTGAAAGGTTTTTTGAATTCATATAATCTTTGAAAGTGTACGAAGTGCAAATAATTCATGAATGGATAAATGCATGCATCTATGAAATTATTCTTATGTTTAATTATTAAATCCCATTTTCGATTTATAATTGAAATAAGATAAATTTTAAGTATTCCTGAAAGCTAGTGGGAGTATTATGTTAAGGTTTTTAAATCTTATATGTTGTATAACATATAGGAAGTAACATTCCTTGTAAGCTAAATGTTAAGTCTTAGATTGGAATGAAACTTCACTTATAAGATTTAAGAATTAAAACATATAACCTTGGAATATATGTTTATTATTAATAAACATGTGCAGTAAAATAAATGATTCTAATAAAACATGATATATCATTTGGGAAATGGATAAATATCTTTTGACAAGATAGAACATGAATGAAGTCTAAGTTTGACCTGTAGATTCATCATGTACATCATGTTGTGTATTAAAATTGTTGTATCATTCTTAAATAAGAAGTGATTTGACAACATTGATATCTAACTAAAAGTTATTAGATAACTTGTGTAATGAATATTCTAAAAGAATTACATCCTTAGCCTGGAATTGCTCCTAGATTCTATGGATGAACAATATGTCAAATGTTGTGAAAATTGTCATCAGCTTTAAACTTGAAAGTTAGGAAAGCATCAAACATTACACAATAAGATATTAAAGTTTACGGGATTTTAATGAGCATGTTGTTGTTTGTATACAATGATTTGGTTTAATTGAGATGACACTCAATACTAGTCATGGTAGGATTTCATCCTTGTTAATGGACATTTGAACTAGTTGTGCTACTTAGAGCGCAGTTGCATTATACATTAAAAGAATAAGAATACTTTAAACTTTAAAATGTTTGAAAGTTTAAATTGTCATAAATTGGTGATAGAGGATGTCACACATGAAATTATTATGTGGATTGGTGAATGCACACATACAAGGACTTCATTAATTGAATTCTTGAAATAAGTATTCTCAAAATTACTATAGATCAAGTTGGTTGATTTATGCATTGTCAACAAGTATGATTGTCATTACTTGAGGCATAATTCATCAACTGGAATTTTCATGCATTGATCTATTTGGTATTTGGATAAGGGATGTTAAACAATTGTTATAATAAATCAAATACTTGGTATGTTTGATTTTATAATATATTGTATCCTATATTTGCATGTTTAATCCGTGAGTAAATTTATTTATTCTAAATCGTCCGTTGTCGATTAATGATATGGGAGTATCGTTAAACTAAGACAAATCTGAGAGATATGGTAGAATATACTTGAAAGTATATTGATAAGAATGCATACCAATTTCGGATGATATTCAATGAATTGAATATAGGACTTATCCAACTACATAATTTACTTTGTGGATATTGTTATAAGTAAATTATGAATAGTTATCCTCGGACTTGAGATACCAGATAAGTGTCATGAATGTAGTGCACTTCTGTGGAACAACTTAACGCTATCGTGAATCGGTAGTCATAAGGGTTATTTCCTGAAGTGTTGCAAAGTTTGTGGGTTATTCTCGTAGTCAAGATAGAATTTGTTCCTTCAAATTTATTTTGGAGTTTAATCTTCTGGGCCTCGTAGGGTTGACAAGATGTTTGTGTGGCCACACCCAAAATCTCCCCTACATATGTTTAGAAGATTTGGTAATCTTGTTCAATCACTAATAACGAAAATTGAATGGTTGAATAAATAATTACTTAATTCCATATCTTTATTTAACATGGTATTAGAAACAAAAGGATAATAATAATGAGAAATCATTAAAAGGTTTTTTCCAGGAGACCTT
Source organism: Chrysanthemum makinoi (assembly GCA_910596185.1). Taxonomy (NCBI): domain Eukaryota; kingdom Viridiplantae; phylum Streptophyta; class Magnoliopsida; order Asterales; family Asteraceae; genus Chrysanthemum; species Chrysanthemum makinoi. Next base: position 258,214,618 of record OU343218.1, read on the forward strand.
ACTCGAGTCGTGCTAGAGGCATCGAAGTGTTGCTAGACGCTAACCGATGTGATCACACTATTAAGATATATCCAAGTGGGAGTTGTTGGTTTAATGGACAATAAATTAATAGTTGTGTGTTAGGATCGAACTCGAGACCTATGGGATTGCGCTTCATATATGAGATTTAATTATATAAAGTCACAAAATATTTATATGGTCGAACTAAGAAAAAGGAAGGGGTTGAGTGTCGAGTTTTAGAATTTAAGGAGGTGCTTGCAATGACTTGTTAGACAAGGTTTAATGCTATATATATACACACCCTTTTGGTCTTTTGGTTTGAGATATACGGAGAAGAAAAGACGATCGACAATAACTCTTTATTTAGATATACTATATGTCGTACATGATAATCATTCGGTGTACATTATCATACATGCATGCATGGCATGCATGAGATTCTTATTTTTGTTTCTTCACTGAATTGATGTCGACAATATATATATACATATAAAATAAAAGGGTTTGACCCGATTTATTTTATTTAAAGCTAAACATTGTTTTTGTGCTTTAATCGTGACTTGAACTAGCATTCTAATTAAATCGCTAACAATATGCGCGTACATGATCGTAGAGAAATCCTACTTTGGATTTTGGTGATTTACACTATTCGACTTTATTAAGTCGACTAGCACTCCAACCCTAATTAGGGTTTATCTCAATTGCTAGTTTGTGGATTTGATTCTTGTTCGGCTAGAATCAAGAAAAGGTACGCATATTCTTTTATGTTAATTAATTATTCGTTAATCTTTCCTATACGCTTCCGCACTTATTTTGATGTTTATTGTTTATATTTATGATTAGTCATGTTATATAATTCCAACATCTTTCACTTCTTTGGTGGCTAGGTGAGGAGAGCTGCAAGCTCTGTGCATTGCAGCATTGATGCCGATAGAAGCCATAAATGATGTGTTTCTTAAAAACACTATTTTGTATATAGTATGATGCTCTATTTATTTGAATAGCTTAATATAGATGCTTTACATTAAATAGAAAAACATGTATTTGCAGCTTGCAGCCCATAACTTGATATATTGAATTGAAGCTTATCTCTTGATGTTATGGGAAGATTTTGTCATGCACTTTTTTTGTAAAATTCCTCCACCTTTTGCTATTTGGGTTTATATTTTACAAACCTAAAATATAATAGTAATGGCATTCTTAGTATTTCTCCTTTTCAAAGCATTCATATTCCATATAAATCAAACTTCAAACTTTCGTTATTTTGTACTAGTAGGTACTAGCGATGCACGCGGATACCGAAATAAAATTTTCAATAAACCATCCTTTATAATCTAAAACGTTTTATGTGACGATAAATTTGCGGATGCCAAAAGTTTCATATCGCATATTTCAACTCTTTAGAATATTATAGTAGGGTACCCACGCGTTGCGATGGCGGGTATCAAGTAATAAAATTTTCGGCAAAAAATGTTTTCAATTTTATGTTTTCTCTTACAATAACTTTACCAATAGCGAAAACATAATGAGTTTGAGTAACTTTAAAAAAAGTGATGGATAATATCAAACTAATTTATATAAAAACAATTGAAAGTGACGTGATTTTGCGTTACGATAGTCAATAATGTTATGAGGTTATGGTCAAATTAGTTAATAGTGGTCCGTAGTCACAAGTAAGTAGAAACATTTTTTTATGAAATATATATATATTTTTGAACATGTTTGTATCATTAATATTATTTATTACATTTGTCTCATATAGATAAAAGATATAAATAAAAAAGTACTTATAATGTATACATCTTGTAAAGTATATATTTATAAAAAAATGTTTGAATCATTAATATTGTATATAACACTTGTCTCAAATAGATAGAAGATATAAATAAAAGAATTCTTATAATGTAAAGAAAACTTACATGTTTAAGCAATCATCTTCTTCATCTAATAACTCTTCTGAGTTAGCCGCTCCGATAGCCGCTCTAACGGACGCCATCCGTTGTATGATAAAAGATGTAAAGGAGATCAAAAGCGAAATTCATAAGCCGGAACCAATCAAAGCCGTAAACAAGGTGTGTGAAACTTGTAGTGGTCCACACGCGTATTATGATTGTCAAGCAACCGATGCTTCTTTTACCAAGCTCCGTAGCCGGTAAACCACAATCAATACCGACCACAAGCTGATCCTCACTAACGTGCACCTAGCGGTATGACACCACCTGGTTTTCCTCCTGTGCAAAACCATGGCAATCAAAAATCGCTTTGTTCCGAATCAAGGACAAAATTTCAATAACTCTCAAAATTTCAATCAAAACCGAAACAATTTCAACCAACCTTATCAAGCTCCAAATCATCAAAGTTATCAACAACCTTCTCAAGCTCCTATGCCAAATGACTTCATGAAAATTACTGATTCAAGCATACGTTCAATGCAAACTCAGATCAATAACATGAGAGTTGAGCTAAGAAAGGAAATTGATACCACATTGTCTCGGCAGGCAAATGAGTTGAAGAATATGATGAGCAGTTTCATGAACATGAATATGAACAAAGCTTCGTCATCTTCGGGAGGACTCCCAAGCAATACAATTCCTAATCCCAATGCCGAGTTGAAAGCCGTCACCACTCGTAGTGGTAAGACGCACAATGGACCTTCGACTCGAATGCCTCCTCCACCAGGAGCAATGAGTCAAGTTACCAAGGAAACAACGGACAAGGTGCAATTCTCAAGCCCACATGGTACCGCACACGTCCCCACCTTCGGTAGTCAAGCTTTAAGTCCCGAACCGAAGTTCGAAGACAAATTCGAGCCGAAAACACTTCCATCCGGCTCAAAGTCTAGTCACTTCCTTACCCATCAAAAATGAATGATGAGAAGCTCAAAGACAAAAACAAAGAGCAAATGGAAAAATTTTTCCAAATCTTCAATGAGCTACACTTTGATATAAGCTTCGTTGATGCTCGCGTTCTAATGCCTAAATTTGCATCAACGCTTAAAGGCTTCTCGACCAACAAAGATAAGCTATCCGAGATGGCTAAAACCCTCTCAATGAGCAATGCTCACGGGTCCTTCTCAAGAAGCTTCCCAAAAGCTTGAAGACCCCTGGCGATTTCTAATCCCGTGTGATTTCTTGGGATGGTTCAATGCTTCCGCCTTGGCGATCTTGGCGCTAGCATTAACCTCATGCCACTCTCGGTATGGAAAACGTCTCTTCCTAAACTTTCATCCACTTGTATGACACTCGAGCTAGCGGACCGCACCATAACTCGTCCACTTGGGATAGCCGAGGATGTCGTGATGAAAGTGGGAAAGTTTCACTTTCCTCCTGACTTTGTTGTAGTAGACTTCATGCGGATCCTAGAGTTCCCCTCATCTTAGGGAGAGCTTTCTTGAGAACGAGTCGTGCTCTGATTGATGTGTTTGTTGAAGAGTTGACCATACGGGTTGACAACGAAGAGCTCACATTGAATATCAACCAGAACTCCAAACCTCTGTCCAGACAGAGTGTTGCCACAATTGATCAAAGATCCGAAAGATTCAATGCAACACTCTCAAATTTCACGGTTAAGACGAGTCACCAAAACGTCTTTGAGCTAAAAGCTTTGAAAATCAACCCCGGTTCAAACAAATGGTTTGAAAGGCTGGGGAAGTCAAGAGTGTCCTTGATGATGATGATGATCTAGAATCGGAGAATTCATCGGAAGTGGTGGAAATTGCTAGCTCTAAGAGCACACCACTTGTCCCACCTCCGGAATCGGTTTGTCGCATCGAGTTTGTTAACTCTGTGGATGAAACCAAACTCTCTTCAGTTTCATCTGAATTGGATGATGATGATTGTGATCCAATGGGAGACATCCTTCCCATTGATGAATTGCTCGAAAATGATTCATCATCTTCTAGTCTTATTATTCCCGACTCTTCCATCCCTTCTCTCACTCGATGAGGACGACAACTTTTGGAATGAAGTCGATGCATTTCTTAGTGATGAGTCAATTCCAATAGGAATTGATAATACTTACTTTGATCCGAGGAGACATCCTTTTTCTGGAAAATCTGTTGATTGAAGAACCGTTTCCCACCCTCCCTCTCGGACATCTTGTTGACAATCACCATATAAGCTTCCAGTTTAAGCTTAAAAATGTCAAAACTGGTGATTTGCTTCTCTCTGATGAGGAATGGACTTGCATTTTCAATTACGTCTTTATTCCATTCTTCACAGATGGTGTGGTTGCTCTTTCCCTTTCTCTTTCGGGAATGAGGACACCATCTTTGACCCCGGTATCATCCCTTATAGTTTCTACTATTAACAATACCGCTGTTGTATCTCGTCGGTGTGGAACTTTCTAATGTTCATATGTTTATTAACATTGTGAACGAAAGTCCGATCGAGATTGGTTTTCCACGTTACTTTCCCATGAACAAATGAATTGGTCGAGTCAAGCTAGCGACTTCGGGAATCAAAAACAAGAGCATGCCATATGGGTTTTCACCCATATTTCTGACTACTTTCTATTTTCTACCACCCTAGTGTGGGGGTTACCCCACATGTTGTATATAAGTTATCTCAAAAAAAAAAAAAAAAAATGGTTGTAGTATTTCCCTTTTACGTTCTTTGTTTCGGCATAACCGCCGGTACTTTGAATATTGAGGGCAATATTCATTTCCAAGTGTGGGGGGGAATTCTCACGAATTTTATCATGTAATTATCCACCCAATTCCCCCGTTTTTGGCCAAAATTTTTTTTGGAGTAAGTGTTTTACACTTACTCAATTGGTTATCAATCCGCCTTGTCTAATAAACAAAAGGATTGGCTAATCCGAGAGCAAGCGGCTCTTGGTAAAGATATCTCAAATCCGTTGACGGCTTGCAATTTGCCCAAAATTGTATGGTATTATTTCCACCATATCTTTAATTAGTAAAGAGTTGGCTAGCCCGCAAGTTTATGGCTTGTGGTAAAGGAAGTGGAAAAACCATAATTGGTAATCGACTCACCAAAGATAATATTGATAATTTATCTAAGAGTTGGCTAGTCCAGAGCAAACGGCTTCGGGTAAAGACAAATCAAATTTGGAAGCGGTTTGGTTTGCTCAAAATCATATGGTTATCGGTGTACCATGGTTCTTACTTGAATTGAAACATTTGGCTACTCCAGAAGTAATGGCTTTTGGTAAAGAGATTCAAATCCATTAAGTTTTTTCAAAAGATTGCTAGGGACTAGCAATAGTTTAGTGTGGGGGATTGATTAGTGTGTAAATACTCATCATTTTTGGTTAAATCTAACCGCAAAGCGTTTAAAATGCTCGGAAAAACATCAAAATACTGAAAATATTCCAAAATTGCATTTTATATGTTTCAGATGCAAAATGTTTAAAATCGATTAAAAATGAGCTAAGTTTGCATAATTGGCGTTCCCCCCAAGTTTCAAAAATTGTCGAAATAGTCCGAGCACATAATTTCAAAAGAAAAATCACCAAAGGTCCTTTTAAAATCATAACTTGTCAAAATTAGTCCTTTGGTGAAAAATGTCAAAAGTTTTGAGAAATTACAAAATTGGTCCTTCAAGTTTGAAAATTGGCAAAATGGTCCTTGGAAAATTGGAAAATGTCAAGTTTGATCCTTGTACTTTTGGAGATTGTCACTTTTAGCCCTTGGAACAACTTTGCATAATTGAGTGATTGGTCCTTGAATTTTCAGAATTGGCAACATAAGTCCTTGTGTTATTAACCCTTTATAAACCCTTGGACCCCTGTCAAACCAAATTGGACTCTGCCTTTTACCTTTGGACCCTTCCCATTTGACCCCCTTCATAATAATAACCCCGGTCAAACACTTAAGTCAAACCACCCACGCGCGCCTTTTTCCTTTTCTTCTTCTTCGTCAACAAACAGCCTGCAACACTCAACACTCCCACAGCTCCAGCTCATCTTCCACTCCCCTTATCCCTCCACCTCCACCAAACTCCAAATAGCATTTAATGCTTCTTCAATCTCACACTCAAAACACCCCAACTGGCTTATTTATGTTTTGGCGCCAAAATCCAAATAAACGGCCAAGATCATTTTAAGCTATCCAATGGCTATCAATTGAAGTGGGAATCAATCAGAGAGAGGAGAGAAGTTATTTTGGGTATAAAAAAAAGCAAGAAGAAAGAGAAGATGTAGTAGCACTTAGTTTAATTTTCCAATGTATTTCGTTTTTAAAACTCTTAAGCCTTAAATGAACTCTTAGTTGTATTTTCAAGTTTCATTGTATGAAGTTAACTTATTTCAGTGTACTACAACTCTTTACAAGCATCAATTTCAGTTTGTGTTTACAATTCATGTTTTATGTTCCTTTGTTTCAAATTGCACTTTCAAAATCTTATGTACAAGTGTTTAGTAGTTTAATTTTAAGCTCAAACAAGCTTGTATAAGCTTGTCATAGCTTTTTGTAAGTTTGCAATCAAGTTTCAATCAATTTTGGATTCTGGTCAACAAAAGTCAAACGGGGGCCAAAATGGAAATGGAATTGGATCTGGGTTGAAGCAGTGTTGGAATTGGGTTGATTCAGAGTTATTGGGTTGGTTTAGATTAGGCTAGTGGTCCTTTTGATTCTTTGGCAAGCCACTGTGGCTAAGGGACCAATTGTAAGTCATTTTCAAGTTTCATGTGCATAATCTGTAATTGTAGTTATAAATAGTTCTATCTTGTTCAATTAGTTGTATTTAAGTTACCTAAGTTCAGTTTGATCATTAATTTTAGCTAGTTAGGTGTTTAGATTAGTTTTACTTGCAAATTAATATTTAAAGGTGTGTTTGGATTTGGTACTTAAACTGTGTTATAGGATTGTGCAGTGGGTAAAACCTGTTGTTTCATGCTTGTTAAGCTCATTTGAGCCCATTGCATCAATATTTTGTGCTCGCAACTCTCAATAGTCAAAATCTTATGTCATCTGTCTTATAAGCAAATCTGTTGTGATTTTGATAATTCAAAACCTTGTTTTGTGTTTAAAATTGAGAGACATTGCTTGCAGTAGCTTCATTTCTTCATTATACATAACATTCAATCCACACATTGAGCTCAAAGTTCATAAAAGTCAACAATGCTTAACTGCTTTCAAAAGTCAAAACTGAAAAACCTGTTTTATGCCCAACTGAGTTGATTTTTAGTAGCTTCATTTTATGTGTCAAACTTAGTGAAACTTATGGTTTTAAAATCTCCTGTTGGTCTAATTTCTTATTAGCATTTTTGTATAATTTTGTGAAATTTTTATAAGGCCCAAAATTGCTTGTCAAAATGGTTGTAAATGCCCTGTACACACTCAGTATTAACTGAGTGTGCACAGGATTCTAACAGTCCTTGCACCAAGCTCACCTTAGCTCATCTTGGTCTGATTTTTGGTTTACAAACTCTTGGCCAGGTCTAGTGTAGGTTCCAAGTTATTGTTCTTGATTTCTAGCTTATTTGAGTGCTTATTCTGTGGCTGCAACTGAGCACCTCAAAACTGTTTTTGCTCATATACTCAATTCATCAAATCTGTTCAAATAAGATCAATAGTAGTTTAGGACAGTTGTGATAAGTTGCAATTGGGTAGTTTTAGCATTTTGTAGCTTCTGTTTCAGTTTGATCCCCAGTTGTGTGCATTTGCTTATTCAAAAGTGCTTATTTATAAGCTACTTACAATGTAGCCTCATCTTCTTGCACACAACCCCTATTTTTTATATTTTTCCCAGATTCCTAATATTAAATTAGACTTTTCTTGAATTTTTCACATTTTTCTAAGTCAGTTTAGTATTTTTCTTGATTTAATTCAGTTTTTAGGCCTTTTTAATTAGCTTTAAATACAAATAATTCAGAAAAGTTTCAAAAAAATAATTTTTCAATTTTATTAAGTTAAGATAAATATAAAAAGACAAAAAAATATTTTTCTAGATTTTTCTTAGTTAAATTTGTATTTTTAAGTAATCTAAGTAGTTTTAAATAGTTTTTAATTCATAAAAAATCCAAAAATAATCAGAAAAATACAAAAATAGTTTTGAAAATTCTCTTTTGATATTTTAGCTTTTTCCAAGTCATAATTTTATTTTTCTAGCTTTATTTCATATTTTCTTGTATTTTAGGCTATTAATTAATAAGTAAAAATAGTTTTAAATTAATAATAATTAGATAAATAGTTTTAAAAATAATTTTCTTTTTCTAAAAAATTTCTTTTATCATTAGGTTTGTAAAAATGTTATTTTCATATTTTTAGGATTTATACTGCTTCAGTATCACATTTTCTATGCGTCAGTAGTTTTTAATTCAAGTTTTATAAAAACAGAAAAATCAAAAACATCATTTTGCAAATAGTGATAGCGTTTATTTAATATTTTTTATCTTTTTAATTTTCTTTAATTTGCATTTAAGCCCTTGTAGTTTATTTACTTTTCCTTTAGTTATAATAATTCACAACTCTATTCCGTTCAAATATCTGTTCAAATCTCTCGATCACTATACGTTTGGTGATTCTTCGCATAGCTCGCTGGGACATAACGACCCGGGGAATCACTATACTCCCCAGATCTTCATTGCATTCGTTTCTGAACCGTTTTAAGTTTTTACGATTGGCCATTCACAAGTGGCCGATTTGTGTGAGAAAACTTGACTGTTCAGGAGCGAATCAATGGCAAAGAGTTGGTTAGTTCAGAATGACCTGACTAACTGAAACCATCAATTCATGTTCATTAATACCACAAGATGCCACATAATGCCTTGGCATCACATAATCTAGAATTACAGCAAGTTTCAACATGTGGTTGCATCAGAATGAGCATAAAGGAGTGAACCACACTTGCTGTAACAGTCAGTCACCAAACCACATCCATACTGCTTGTGCTATGCTTGAAAAGTTAGTCCAAAACCAAGAAAACACAATCCAAGAGATTTTCTTGACAATCCGTATTAACTTTACACTAGCAGTATTAACTAGATAACAATCAGTACTAACCATCAGTTTACAAAACTTTACAAAATAGAGAGAGATAAGACATATTATGGATGAAGCATTCCAATACTTGTGACCAAGTACTGAAACCTTCCCAATTCAAAAGCTTTTGTTAAAAAATCTGCAACATTAAACTCAGTATCAAGCCTATCAACCTGAATGAGTTTCTTTTCATTACAATCCCTTATAAAGTGATGTCTTATCTCAATGTGTTTAGTTTTAGAATGAGCAATGGATTTTTATAATGCATATAGTATCGTTGTTATCTATGTAAATGACGATGCCTATGAAATTATACCCATAATCAAGCACCCGATTCTCAATCCATAGGACTTGACCACAAAGAACTTGCGGCCTACATACTCATTTCGGTTGTAGAGTTTTCCACAATTATTTGCTTCTTGCACTGCCATGAAATCAACCTATCACCAAGAAACTGACATCCTCCTGTGGTTGACTTCCTATCAAGAGTCACTGTCAGAGTAAGCTACCAGATCAAAGGAAGAATCTCTAGGATACCAAAGACCTAAGTGAGCATATCCTTTCAGATATCTAAAGATCCTTTTAACAGCATGCATGTGCGAGATCTTTGGAGAGACTTGGAATCTAGCACAGGCACATACTGCAAACATGATATATGGTCTGGAGGCAGTCAAATACATCAATGAGCCAATCATTGACCTGTAGAGGTGTTAATCAACCTCTTCACCATCAAAGACATCCGAAGTAGTGGCTTATTATGATCCATAGGAGTGCTTGCAATCTTTGTATTTTCATAGCCAAACTTCACCAAAATCTCCTTGACATACTTATCCTGACTGATAAATATGCCACCTGTCTTCTACTTGAACTGTAGCCCCAGAAAGAAGGTGAGTTCTCCCATAGAACTCATCTGAAACCTATCATGCATCAATTTTTCAAACTCTTTGCATAGATCCTGCTTGGTGGAGCCAAAAATAATGTCATCTAAATATATATGAACCAACAGGATATCATTCCTCACATTCTTGATGAATAGAGTTTGATTAATCTTTCCTATTCTGAAGCCATTGCCTAAAAGATACTTGGCTAAAGTTTCATACCAAGCTCTTGGGGCCTGATGTAGACCATAGAGTGCCTTCTGAACCTTGTATACTTTGTCAGGAAAGTTGGGATCTTCAAAGCCAGGAGGTTGACAGACATATGTACCTCCTCCTCAATCTTCCCATAGAGGAAAGCACTCTTCACATCCATCTGGTATACTGTGAAGTCCTTGTATGATGCATAGGCCAGGAATAGTCTGATAGCTTCAATCCTTGCCTTTGGAGCAAAGAACTCTTCATAATCAATCCCTTCTTATTGTGTATACCCTTGAGCCACCAGTCTAGCCTTGTTCCTTATTACCACACCTCTTTCATCCTTCTTGTTTCTGAAAACCCATTTAGTGCCAATACCTCTCTTGCCATCAGGAAGATCCACCAGAACCCATACATTCTGAAGCTTGAACTGGAGAAGCTCTTCTTGCATTGCTTCTACCCATGATTCATCTTCAAGTGCTTTGTAGACTTTCTTTGGTTCTGCTTGTGAGACAAAACAAGCAAAGAGACATGTTTGTGTGTCCCCATGAATCCTTTCTTCATAAATGGCACTGAAGAATCCAGTCTCACTATGCTGAACCTTAGATCTTGTAGTTCTTTCAGCATGAACATCCCTAATGACATTCTCCAAGGGATGATCCTGATTAATTCTTCTGTGTAGTGTAGCAGGAACAACATAAGATGAAACTATATTAGTAAAATCAATCTCATCAGCTTCACTATAGGGATCAGGAACCTCTGTATTAACTGATGGAATAGAGTGGGACCATCGATACTAAAATCGGCTCAACAAGTACTAACATGTGGCTTATCGATTATTACCACATTAGTACTGATCACTTGAGTTTCTACCACTGTATCACCTTCATTGGTTACCCCTCCTTCAACATTAGAATCATTGGTCTTTAGAGGCTGATCATCTTCTTTGTTTGCCTCCCCTGAAGAAGTGCTTCCAACTGAGTTGTCCTTCCAAATGGGCAACATAATCTGATCATCATCATCATCATCGAATCGCATCGGGACCTTGCTTTTCTCCGCAACAATGTTAGAATCCACGAAGCAGGCACATAGTTCATAGATTGGTTAGCATATCAATATCAAAAAGCCATTTTGGTCCTTGCCCCTCTTCACTAGGTTTATCTTCAAGAAACTCTATGTGCAGATTCTCCTCTATCCTTCTGGTTCTAGAATTATAAACCCTAAAGGCTTTACTATTCAAGGAGTAGTCAACCAGATATTCACTGTCAGATTTTCCATCAAACTTACCTAAATGGTCAATGGTATTGAGAATAGAGACATGACACCCAAAAGGTTTAAGAAAGTCTAAGGAAGGCTTTCTACCTAAAAACAACTCATAGGGAGTCTTGCCATGAGGCTTTACTACCAAGATTACCATTACGATCATAACAAGCGTATTAAGCGCCTCACTCATAATGTTGTGGGCAACTTGGAATCGCTAACATAGTTCTAGCACCTCTATCAATGTCCTATTTCTCCTTTCAAAGAACCCCATTTTGTTGAGGAGTCCTAGCTACTTGTATTCTCTTAATACCCTTAAGTTGACAGAAATCATTCATTACTTGGTTTTAAAATCATCCCATTATCACACCTAATGATTTTAACTTTCTTATTAGCAAGGTTCTCTACTGCAGTTATGTATGACTTAAGTATTTCACTGGTCTCATCCTTAGTATTCATGAAGTAAACCCAAGTAAATCTGCTAAAATCATCAGTAACAACCAAACAATATTTCTTAAAATTCAGGCTGCTAACAGAGGTAGGGCTAAATAAGTCCATATGCAGCATATGAAGTGGTTGGGTGATAAAGTTAAAAACCTTGGGCTTACAAGAGGCTCTATGCTGCTTCCCTTTGAGGCATGCAATACATGTTGTTTATTTTCAAATCTTTTTAAAGGTAAACCTCTTACAAAGTTATTTTTAGCTAAAAGATTTATCACCTTAAAGTTCACATTACCTAGCCTTCTATGCCATAACATAGATTCATCCAAAGAAGCTGTAGCAACTAAACATGTAAGGTTATCTTTGGGCACTATGTTTTTCATACTTACACTATACAGATTGCTTTTCCTAGGGAATTTAAGCAGTACCTCATCTTCACTAGGCAACTTAAAGTTTGGAGATAAGACCAAGCAATCAGTATCTTTGAACAAAACAAAATTCTTCTTGTCACACATTTGTGACACACTGAATAGATTGTATTTGAGTTCTTTCACATAGTACACATCTTCAAAGTACAAATTACCAGTCTTGATTGTGTCTTTACCAGTAATTCTTCCTCCAATACCACCTCCAAATGAAACGTATCCTCCATTCAAATCAGTGAAGTCTGAAAGGTAGGATCGATTTCCAGTCATGTGTCTGGAACACCCACTGTCTGAATAGCTAATATCATCATTATTGTTTGAATGTCCTGTTGAATCGTTGTAGCTCGAGGTTGTTTAGACCTCATATTATCTAGGAACAATAATTAATAACAAAGGCGGAATATTCAATAAGAATCAATTGCTATCAATAACAAGGTTTTTCTTTATTCATTACATCAGCCTCAATATCATACGGTTACACAATTGTAACAGGGATCAAAGATCCAAAGATCCTTGAGACTTACAAACCCTAGGCATCCATTAGAGGACTTGATGCCTAGACACACACACACACTTTTCTTGAAGACTACATTGTGAAAGACACGTATATAAAAACATACACCCCATGTCCTCTTTATATATTAGAGGATTAGGGTTTAAAAATCTCTACGAAGGACTAAATAATAAATCTTCTTTTACAAGCAAGTCCCTCCATCTTTTTGTAGATTTCTTCTTTGTCACTTTAAGTCCTTGATGTTTCATTCTTTATTGTTTTGTATCATCAAATCAATAAACCCAACAATCTTCCCCTATTTGATGATGACAAAACAATCACAGTTCTTGTACGAACTTCCCTAGACGAAGTAGCAGAAGTTGAGATAATTAAATCTCACCATGAATGAAACAAATCTTGTCTTCCTTGTCTTCCCTTTAATCCATGCCATCGCACTCCAACATCTCTTCCCCTTTTTCTTATCAACAAATAGGGAATGTAAGCGGTAGAAACTTCCCCTTGAGTGGTGCATGAATATCAAATGATTCTTCAAATCTGTAAGCTCCTTGTAAGTTAGAAATTTGCAACAATGGGTTATAAAAATAGAAATATACTAGTAGTTAACAAGCTTTCCGTGGCCGCTTGAATACTAAAAACGGACATATGGTGAATAAGTTACGACTATTTAAAGTTTCGACGAAAATATAAATTTGTGCAGATAAATGGGTAAAATAATCCAAGGGTCGGATAAGATTTTTATGAGTGAGCATGTTGTGAGCTGTTTTACGTGAGTCTAGATTCCGAACTGGAAAAATTTGCACAAGGAGTGTTTTGTAGTACTCGAGGCCTAGTTTTCAAAACGTCCAGAATCGAGGCAAGCAGAGTTATACTGAAAAAGTTATACTCATAAAGTTGACCAAAAATTACCCGTTTTTGTCGAAAACAGTCTGACCTGACTACTTAATGGCCATTTTTAAGCATGATAGAGTCTGTTTGAGCTGTTGGGTCAGGGAAGCACAATTGTAGTATTCACAGTCTACTTTACACACGAATTAGAATTGGTTAAAAATATTGAACGACGAAGAAGTTAAAAACCGTTAAATTTGGACAAAAAGTCATTTTTGAAACTTGTAGAAAAATAATAATACTTATTAAACTTCGACGTAAAACATATTTTTCTAATAAAACTTAAACGCAAACATATTTTGGTGATAAAAACTTATAAAACTCATATACATATAGTACATATCGAAGCGATCCTAAGACGACTTTTTTCTTAGGTCGCGATTAAGGTTTCGTTGCGAGTTGGACATTTCTACTTTCTTGGCTTTAATACTTAGTTGAGGGGAGTTCTCGTAGCCTTTTTTTACTTATTTTCTTGGAGGAAAATGATACTCAAATTTTATTTCAATTGCTTTATGTTGTACTAAACTATTTTATTTCTTTGGACAATATATGTGCTTATAATTGCGTATTTGAGTGCTAGTATACGTGATTCCTATGTTGATGACTATGTTAAGGACTAAGTTGATAACTATTGAGCCAACTGTTTAGCTCCAGATGGTAGGCGACGTGTTTGGAAATCTAAAAGCGCTTGTGACACTATTGATTTGGTTGGATAACTATTTGTACTACTTGCTATGCGCCATTATTATGCACTATTGTCCTACCTGTATCTAAGTATGGCAAATGTGTTATTACTTAAAACTACAAGCTCGCCAACTTTATGTTGACATTTTCTAGTATCCATTTTCAGGTGATGACATTAATAATGTTTAAGGAGGATAGAGCTTCCTAGTTGGCCATAACAAGACCTAAGACTTACCCTCGTGGGTCATTTTCGTTGTCCGATTTGCATTATAAGAATATATTGCTTATTTGATGTATTTGGGATTTCTAGAATTGTATTTTTCCCGTGTTGCGGGAACTCTTATGTATGACATTTAACTATGTTGTCGTGATTTGACTAGTCATGACACAAGTTTCAAATTTGTGTCGGATGACGTCATGGCACATTGTATGGATTCATTTAGTATTCTATATGTTTGTACCAATGTGTTATGACGATAACCTTTCCGTCACACCTCGTGTTTCCGCCTTAGACGGGGTGTAACATAAACCCTTTAGGGTATTTGACCAAAATTTAAAGTACACAAAACTGTGAATTTCATTGTGTTATTCGTGAGCTTGAACTAACATTCAAGCATACTACCATGACGTGTTGTGTATGCAACCATAGAAGTGACTTCCTTCAGTTGCTAAAGGGTTTCATTGAACTCAAGATCAGAACAAGTATCTTCGTTGATCATTCGTACAAAAACCAAAAGGTTAGTAAATATATGTATATATTGATGTGTTAACTTATGTACATGAAATGGGATCCCTTTGGGACGTTTTCTATTGCGTATACTCGTTAATAATATATTATGAGATCATTAAATCCAAACAGATACTTAGAGGCGGCCTAGTGGCGAAGGGTGGTGGTGATGTACATTTTCCAACTAGTGTGGAGATGTCTATTGGAATTGAGTTTCTTAAAAATATGAAAATTACCACCACAACAACAATAAAGCATAATCATTTTCATTCAAAAGAATCAACAAAACACTAGATCTGATGATCCTCAAACACACACAAACCCTAGATTGGGGAAGGAGTTGACTGGGGTAGATAGACGGTGGTGCAACAAATAGGTTGGTGCCCAAGGACGGTGAGGTAGTGGAGATGTCGGCCAGTCGGGGTGGAGACGGGGTAAGATAAAAGTGGATGGCTTTTGTTTTGTGTATAATTATTTGATTTGTAACTTTTAGTGAATAAAGGTTTGGTGTTTGTAGATGTTTCGATATTTGGGGAAACAAGATTTGGGGAAATTATGAATATGTGTTATATTAAACAATAGCCGTGTATATATATATATATATATATATATATATATATATATATATATATATATATATATATATATATATATATTTGTAAATGTGTTAGAAACTCTCCTGGAAATTTTTAAGATGAAAATGCACTTATTGTAAGAAAATAATTCATATGGAAACTAAAAGGGAAAAAAAGACATAGGGTATTTGGTCATTTAACTTTAGTAGGGACGAAAAATGCCTCAAAGGTTTCCTACAATGACGATATTTGTAGTTTCGAAATAGTTGGGACGAAACATGCCGTATTGTCAAACATCAGGGACAATTTATGCAATTTACTCATTCTTCTATTATACGAAATAATATAATTTTATGAGTTTTGATATTCATGCTTAATTAATAGACCTACAACTATACCTAATTACAAGGTTTTCAGGATCGGGATCCTACCTAGGATCTTTTTCGGCTTCACAAGATTGTAATCGTAGGATCGGATCGGGATCGTAAGATCCTATTAAAATGTATATATTTTTGTGTAGGGGTTGTAGTTTTGTACTTCTATATTTTTCTATATAATAATTTATATTATAAACGAATATAAATGGATCATAAAAGAAAAAGTTATATGTTCAAGTACTGTAGTAGTAGAACATTAAGAAACATGAGCTTTTAGTAGAATCAGATCATTTATGATCCTACGATCTTGTGTTCGATCCTACGATCCTACACCGATCTTGCTCCACTTGAGATAAAACATGCGCTTGTATTAGGATCGGATCGTTTACGATCCTACAATCATGCGTGGGATCCTACGATCCTAGACCGATCCTGATTAAATTAAGATCCTACTACGATCCTGCTCGTTTTTATATGTAGCATCATAGGATCGTACGATCCTACGATTAGGATCGCGATTTTGACAACCTTGCCTAATTATATTAGTAAGCCACTTGTCATCACTGAAGCGTTTTATTAAATTATTTTTATCATTCCTAGTATGCCCTTGTGAATTAAATCCTTATTAACTGCTTCAAGTTCTTTTATCTCGATATCTAACTGTGTGCTATGATCTCCGTGACTCTTTCGATCCCAATATTATGAATCTTTTTCTCCCAGTTATTTCCTTAGTATATTTAACTTTTATTTTTTACCAATGCAAAAAGTATGAGTGATACATAAGCACTACTACATCTATCAACACACATAAAATGATTAAATAATAAGTAATCTTCGTATGCAAAAACAAAAAGTACACATGTTCTTTTGCACAAACATGTCACTCCATTCTAGGATTATAATATCCATAAATAAAAAGTGTGTATCATGGTGGTGATGGGACCGCTGGTAATAGCAGTTACCAATTAAGAGAAAGATATAATTAAAACATTTTTTTAAGGGGGCAGTTATTAATACGGTGGTTATGTTTTTATTCATATACGGCTACTTTTTTTATTTTATTTTTTTATTTTTTATTTTTATAATTTTGTTTATATCAAAATATAAACCGAAAATGCGGAACTGTTAATATAAAGTTTAATAAGCCAAACGCTTAAAACTGTCAGAAATACGGAACAAAAACTGACAAAAAACTGTGTTGTACTGAAAAAAATGAGGTGACAAAGGGAATATTCCCAAAGGAAAAGTTCTTGCTAGGGGCATACCAGATGAATAGTATATCCCTTTTTTAAATGAAAAGGTATATGAGGAATGAGAAAGAGTGTTTACTTAATTTCTACAAATTAACCAATCAAGTTTTTAGGTATATTAGTAGGTATATTAATTAGTTACAAGTATCAGTTATCTAATTTTATTACTTTATTCATAAGTAATGGCCGGGTACTCGCGCATTGCGATGACGGGTAACTGTGTAACCAAATAACCCACAATAGCATACAATTGAAACATCACAATCATCTTTATACATTATAGTAGTACATGCACTATGCATCGAAACCAAAAAGGGAGAAAGCAACAATAGTGGTGCTTTGGTACACGGTAATAGTGACGACCCGTCGTAGTTGGTGATAATGTGAAGATAAAAACAGTGTCAATTTTTAGTATTGCAAAAATATCGTGGTTTACTTCACCATCTCAAGACAACATCTTTTCTTTCACCACGTTATCAAATTGTATACAATCGCTCTGTAAAATGAATCTATCATCACTTCATAGTTCTTTTTATACTAAAACAAATAACTTATAATTTAATGTGAAATTTATAATTGTGTAACCGAAAGTTAATAATAGTTATTTACTTAATTATATTTTAAATGTTTTCGGTTACAATCATTTATATTATTAAGAGTAAATTACACCGTTCGTCCCTGTGGTTTGCTCCAAATCACACCTTAGTCCTCGTTTTTTTGCTTTTTGCTCCCTGTGGTTTACATATTGCACGCTGTTAGTCCTTATCGCTAACTGCCGTTATCTTTTTCGTTATCTCAATGGCACCGTTAGTCCTAACTAAGCGATCACTTGCGGCGTTAGTCCTTTATACTAACGACCGTTAATAACTCCAAAATTTTATTAAAAAATAATCTTTTCTACGCGGTTTTATCGTTTTAAGCCCGGTTTTCTTACGTTTTCATGCGTTTTTGTCCGTTTATATACGTTTTCGTCTAATTTTTCTACGTTTTTCTTACGTTTTTGTCCGTTTTATACGTTTTCCTTACTTTTTTTACGCTTTTGTCCGTTTTTCTTAAGTTTTTATCGTTTTCCTTCGTTTTTTACGCTTTTGTCCGTTTTCTTACGTTTTTGTCCCTTTTTATACGTTTTCCTTCGTTTTTTTACGCTTTTGTCCGTTTTCTTACGTTTTTGTCCGTTTTTATACGGTGTAATTTAAAAAAAAATGACGTTGTTTTTAATCTGATTTTTTTTTCCGATTTAAAAAAAATACGTTTTTTTATAAAATAAATACGTCATTTTTTTTTAAAAAAATACGTCATTTTTTAAAAAAAAAATACATCATTTTTTTTTTCCGATTTAAAAAAAAATACGTCATTTTTTAAAAAAAAATACGTCATTTTTTTTTTAAAAAATACGTCATTTTTTAAAAATATACGTTTTTTTGATTTAAAAATACGTTTTTTAAAAAAATACGTTATTTTTTTAAAAAATACGTCATTTTTTTCCGATTTAAAAAATATGTCATTTTTTAAAAATACGCTTTTTTTCGATTTAAAAAATACGTTTTTTATTTAAAAATCGTCATTTTAAAAAAATACGTCATTTTTTTAAAAATACGCATTTTTTTCCGATTTAAAAATACGTCATTTTTTTTAAATTACACCGTATATAAACGGACAAAAACGTTAGAAAAACGGACAAAAGCGTAAAAAACGGGAAAACGTTCAAACGACAAAAACGTAAGAAAACGGACAAAGCGTAAAAACGAAGAAAACGATAAAACGGACAAAACGTAAGAAAACGGACAAAAGCGTAAAAACTAAGGAAAACGTTTAAAAACGGACAAAAACGTAAGAAAAACGTAGAAAAGTAGACGAAAACGATATAAACGAACAAAACGCATGAAAACGTAAGAAAACGTAAAACGATTAAAACCGCGTAGAAAAGAATTTTTTTTAATAAAATTTTGGAGTTATTAACGGTCGTTAGTATAAAGGACTAACGCCGCAAGTGATCGCTTTAGGACTAACGTGCCATTGAGATAATGAAAAAGATAACGGCAGTTAGCGATAAGGACTAACAGCGTGCAATATGTAAACCACAAGGAGCAAAAAAGCAAAAAAAAAAGAACAGGGACTACCGGTGTGATTTGGAGCAAACCACAGAGACGAATGGTGTAATTTACTTTATTATTAATTACATAAATTAATCTCATTTTAAAAAACATAGCAGTTACTAATATTAATATTTGACCAAATCTTTTCATAATAGGCAAGTGTGTATGCTGAATTTTTAGGCCTTTCTATTTAAAGAAATACCTAAATGCTTTATAAAGTAGTATACATTATATGTTTTCAGTTACAATCATTTATATTATTAATTACATAAGTTAATTTCATAATAAAGAACCTGTCGGTTACTAATATTAATATTTTATCAAATCTTTTCATAGCAAGTGTTTAGGCTGAATTTTTAAGTTTTTTTTTTTTTATTTCTATATGATTTATAGTAGTATAGATATATGAGTTTTTCTAACTTGTGCCCTAAGGTCACAAATTAAGCACACCATAAGTACATCAAAAGTACACACGGACCCACATAAAAGGACAACTGTCTGTACTTTTATGTGAATCCCGATACTTTTTCGTAGGCCTCTATATACTTATAGTGTGCTTAACTTGTGCCCTAAGGGCACAAGTTAGTAAAACCCTAGATACATTAACTGAAATCTGTGAGATGCTCAAGCCCATTTCCCCATTTTGTATGAAGCCCAATAGTTAGCCCATGCTTTTTAGTTTTAACTCTTAAACAGTTTAACGGCAACCAAACCAAAATTCCTCAAATTGGCTTCACTTTTAAACCACCCCCCTCACAATTACCCGCCACAAAAAGCATTTAATACCGGGTGTTGATATCGACTGGCGAAGCTATCGACGCCAGAAATAATAGCTTTCAAAAGAGCTAATTTCTTTATGTTAAGCTTAAAATTCGTTGTAATTATGCCAATTTTGTAATTTAGAGCCTATTTCGAAATATTTTGCTTTATTGATGTTAAAGTTTGGCTAATTGTGCATACTGAAATGTTATTGGACCAGTATAAAAGAGGCTGTGCCTATATGCTTACTGTGAAATGCGTGTAGAAAGGTGTGTGTTATGTTTCTTTGTGAAATTTACATAATATGTTAGAATTTAGAAGATAATACTGAGTACTTGTTTATATTGTATTGACATAAAAGTTATACTCCTATGTTTTATACATTTGATTAATAACTATAGTGCAGCTTAGGTACTATATAGCATTCAAATATTGAATTACAATATTCCTAATTTCATATTAAAAATCCTTCGCACGATGCTTTTGTTTAAGAGGTTATCCGACAATTTTAAACAGTTACTGTGCTAACGCAGATGAATCATTTTACTAACATTACAACATTTTTCATCACTTACGAAAGATGTTATACCCAAAATGATAGTAGTACTTTACGTCACAAAACATATAGTAATTAGGAACAAGACTAGGAAGATCCAAGTTATAACTTTAATATGGAAAGCACGTGCTTTTTTATTAGGAAATCCAATCATATTACTACAGTCCCGCATAATTGATCACTTATGAAACATTTTATAACCTTATTAATGAATGCGATCATAAAGGATATACGTCAAATTGCTCACGAACCGGAAAGGTGCAATCTGCCTTATTCTTTCAACCATCAATGGTGCCACAGCAATCCAAAAGCCAACCGCAAATCCGCATAATATGCTAATAATCAAACCCCAATTCACTCTATGTGATCCATCGTGTTCCCCTTGGTCTGTACTAGATGCTACTTCTCCACATCTTTCAGTCAAAGGAACTCCACATAGTTTGTTGCCGATGAAGCTCGACTGGTTGAAGCCCTGAAGTTGTGTGCTTGATGGGATTCTTCCGGTCAAATTGTTGAAAGACACATTGAAGCTACTCAAGAAAGTTAAACTTGACAAGCTCACTGGAAGTTCCCCCGAAAGCTGGTTTAGAGATATATCAAATGATTCAAGCAATTTCAAGTCTCCAATTTTCTCCGGTATCCTTCCTGTCAACAGATTTCTTGATAAGTTTAACGATTGTAAAGCCTGAAGGGCCATTAGCTCACCTGGGATGCTACCAGAAAAATTGTTACTCGAGAGGTCCAAATCCATCACCAATACAAGAGTAGTGCTATATGCATACTCTTGTCCCTTTGTCACCAACGTATTACTTCCCATGATGTCTGTATTTTCATACTGTAAGAATACAAATTGATCAATTGCAGGGGTTTCTTTTTTGGACAGTACACTGAAGTTGTTGAAGCATCTTGGAATGTTTCCAGATAGTTTATTATGAGAAAGGTTCAAAATCTGAATAAATGTGAGATAACAGAGCTCATCGCTTATATTGCCATCAAAATTGTTTGACTGTAGGTTGAGAATTCTCAAACTCGAGAGCTCTCTCCCAAACCATGTAGGGATACTCCCATCAAGTTCATTTCTAGCCAGTTGAAGTATTTGTAAATTCGTCAAGTTCTTTACAGAAACTGGCAATCTTCCTGAGAGCTTGTTGCCACACATGTTCAGTGATCCTAGTGAAGACAAAGATCCCAATGTTTTTGGAATTGGACCCGACAAATTGTTGTTTTGCAAGTTTAAGAATGTCAAACTCGGCCACTTCATCCAACACTCAGGAATGAGTCCTGATAGATGATTATCTGCCAGATTAAGAACTTGCATACTTTTCCCACCATAAGGACACATTAAATGATCTAGTGATCCCACAAAGGAATTATTTGACAAATCAAGGATCATTGCAGATGAACCATTTGAGATTTGAGGTAATTGCCCGCTAAACTTGTTAGAACTTAGGTCCAGTACTTGAAGTGATGCAGGAATATGAAACAACTTTCCTTGAATTTGATTTTGTGACATATCCAGATATTGTAGATTGGAAAACGATCTCCAAAATGCTTCAGGCACACTCGATGAAATACATGTGTTGGACATCTCTAAAAGCTGTAAATCTTTCTGCAGTTGCAACCACAATGGAAATTGAGGCCCCAACTCCCAAGAACTTACAGATAAGGACTGCAGCTGGAAAGAGGGAATCCAGTTTGCCATCCGCGGTCGTAAGGTTAAGCTGTTCCCTAATCCATTTAGGTACTTCAGTCCGGTTAGGTTGACAAAGTGAACTTCTGTGATGATACCTCTTAACAAATTGTAAGAAATGTCCAATTCATTTAACTTTGAAAGTTGACCAAGGGTATCAGGAAGGCTACCACTCAACTGGTTAGATGAAAGATATAAAAACTCCAGTGATGATAATTCTCCAATTGAATTTGGAATTGGACCAGAAATATGATTTTCATCAAGATCTAGTGACCTCAGTACAGATAGTCTTCCTATTGATTCTGGAATAACACCAGCGATATCATTGTTTCCTAGTTGGAGATGCACCAGATTCCTCAGTTCGTTGTCCAAGTTGAAGTGGTAAATGACAAGAAAGTTGTGATGACTCGAGAGATAGTGACTCCAAGCTCGGTGATTTGCACTCAAAAAAACTTTCAAGAATGCTTATTAAACTAGTGTTTGGAAAACAGCTATCTGCTAGATCGAGATGCCTTAGATTGCAAAGGTTGCCTAGTGATTTAGGTATAGTCGTGGTGAGCTGATTATCTGATAGGTCAAGGATAAGAAGAGAAGTCAAGTTGTGAAGGGAATTAAGAACTGAACTTGAAACACCACAAGCGCCAATATCTAAAGAAATGAGATTACTACCTACCCTAGACAATCCTTCTAATACTAGTGAAGAACTCATAAATGCATTCCCAGAGACGCGCAGAAACTTGAGAGAAGTCAAGTTATGGAAGCTGTTAATACTAGTAGAAACAGGACCGTGAAAACCACTCGAAGTTAAATCTAGTGAAACTAAACCAGTTTGACTGAAAATCCACGGTGGCACGAAACTGTTACTAAAATTGTTTCTAGAAAGATCAAGCAAGGAAAGGGATGTAAGGTTAAGACTAGCAACATGGGGATGTATATGCCAGAGTTGACTATTACAAAGATGTAGTTCTAACAGAGAAGGAAGGGTGTTAATCACCTGAAACCAATCAATTGCTTTGCTAAGGTCTACGCCACTCATATCCAAATGATGCAACATACGGAGCCTTGACAACCACTGAAGATTCATCACGCTTGTTGATTCACGTGCATCTGTATCAGTGTAAAAACTTCCAAGACAGAGTATGCGCAATTCTGTTACATTCCCCAGTTGAGGTGGTATAGTTCCACCGAATCCAGAACGTGAGAGGTTAAGATATCTCAAGTTTTGGAAAGAACCCATAAAACTTGGAACTTGGATTCCACCAAAATCATTACAGCTCAAGTCTAAATGCCTGAGCTGCGGTAGATTAAGAATGGAGGGACTTAAATTCCCTCTTAATTTTTCCTTTAAGGCTTCTTTGTATTCTTTAACTGTGCTGTAAGCATAAGAACTTCCTGGAAGATGAATGCGATGAACATGACCGGTAGAATTATCACAACCAATACCAGCCCATCTGCAGCAGTCGCTCTCCTTACCAACCCATGAAGCTAGCCGATTTGCTTCATCAATGAGACCATGCTTGAACTGAAGAAGGGCTTGTCTCTCATCATCTCTGCATAACATAGCATTAGTGTTTGCATTGGATAACCAGGAATGAAATAAGGCCAAAAGAATTAATCTGTAGTAGAAGGAAGATATATAAGAAAATTGGAATTCAGCTCTCATTTTGTTCTGAAGAGAATATATATAACAGTCACTAGATCTTGATTTAACTTGCTATTTAACATATAGCCTTGAAGTATAATTTTAACACTGAATTGTATCATGGAAATATCATGAAGATAGCAGGATTACAAACAATGAAGAGTCACTTTCTCAACCTGCACAGCTAATTTAATTAAGATAGATGGGACCATATTTAGTGCCAATTAGTCAAGGTCAAATGCTGATCCAGAATGTATCTGGTGTAAGTATATTCCTTGCACGGCAATTATGTTGCAACTTAAAATGAGACCAGTTAGGTGTTGCTATTACCAAGTCAAAGTCAATTGCTGATCCAGAATGTTTGGCTGTGTTTTACCCTTCATTTTTACACCATAGTATCACTATCACAGAATTAGCGGTAGGTGTTTTAGCTTTAAGTAACTTAAACCTATTATAAAAATTTATCACTTGTGTGCATGTCCTTGCTTAGTCGGCCTAATATGCTTGCTGGTACACTAATAGACTAGTGACTAAACAAGTTTGCTGTATGTATGATCTTTGATATATTGATATTTAATCTGAAAACTTGTAAAAAAGTCCCATTTAACTTAATAATATGGAATACACCCTGACAAGTAGTTGCTGTGATATTCAGATTCTTTGATTGAATTGTTCCCTTGATCCTAGGACACAAAATTTCATTAAAAATTTCTGAAACATGTGTGCTTGAAAAACAGATCCGAGCTAATGTGCTAAAACAGATGTTTTTTTGATAATTATATGTATGGTAATAATTCAATACATAACAGAGTTGCAACTCAAACGCATTTTCTTTTTGTCATTTTGTTAACAATAGTGATGGTTTTGTACATTAGTTGTGATATTGTTCACGTGCTTTAAGGTTTTGTTCTTTGGCATGTAGCCTTATTAATGTCTTGTAATGTTAAATGGACAAAGTTTATTTATGTTTTTAGTCGTATGGGTCATTAGAGGCATTTGTAATGGGTTGGGTCATGGCTTAATCCAAACAGCCTCTTAGTAGTTTGTTTAGGTTTCGGTTATGTCAGTTATGGGCAGTTAAGAAACGGTTAAAAGGGAATCGACACAATGGTTGACTTCCAAACTTGTGTCGATTCATAAACTATAAATAGGTAGATCGAGTCTTATGTAAACAATCTCAATTCCAACGTTTATATATCATATCAGTGTTTACATATTTCCTATTTTCTACTCGTACATATATTGTTCTTTTAGTCTCACAACCATTCGAATATAATGGTAAATTACAAGCAAGTCATGCAAAGGAATTGGCTCGAGTTTCAACCTATGAAAAGTTACCAGCATTGGTATCAGAGCCTCGGTTCTGAAGCCTAGAGCGAGTCGATTCAGAGGCATGGTCAAGTTACTCTCAACAATTTTGCAACGGGAAAACCCCTCAAATTTGCCACGATGGGGCAAACAAAAGAAACACTTATCCCCTGAGGGAAAGAAGTTACTAAGAGATAAGGTAGAGGAAGTTGTGTCCTACAATTCTTCAAAAACCCAACCACCCTGCAAACAAATAGGTGATCAGGGCGCCAGTTTATCCAAAAAAGAAAAAAGGGCACACTGCTTTATATGTAAAACTCGTGGTCTTGTATACTGGAAGTGTACAAACAAGAAGATCAAAAACATGAATCAGGAACAAATCAAGATGAAGCCAACATCATCAGAAGTGCATGAAAAACTCAATTATGGGACGAACAAAGTGCATGTTACCACGGATTACATGGTTGAGGGTTCGGATCAAGGAAGTTGGAATGATATTTGGTTTGTTAGTAGTGCCTATAAGAAGCACATGAGTCCCACAAGGACTTTATTCAGTCGAATGATTAACAGATTCAAGATGGAGGGCACTGAAGAAAAAGAAAAGAAATTTATCTTTTCTTATGGTGTTGGTGAGGCTATTGTAGAAACAAAGGAGGGAAGTCTGGTGATACCAAATGTGCTCTATACACCGGAGATCACATGAAACGTATTGAGCATCGATCAGTTAGAAGATCAGGGTTTTATTGTGACATATGGAAATGGCACATGCAGTTTGAAGTACATGTTTGATAAAGAAAAAAGGCCATTGGAAGTGCAAGATGATGGCATGATGGCAAAGGATGAAGGAAGCATGGTCGAAAGTCACAACAGATTCCTAAAGGAATATTTTCAGTCGGTTGATCCCAAGGATGAGTGTTCGTTGATCAAAGGCATGGAGGATCTAAAGATGGACAAGGAAGACACTCAAGATTACATTGATGAAGAGTATTTAAGTCTAAATGGGACGCTATACCACATGAAGGTAAACACTTTTCCTAGGTTTTTGTCATTTTTAGACTTGATTAAGATTGACAAATTAGTATATAGAAATTGGGAAGTGTTGGGAAAGAAGTTTATGGAATTGCTAGAATGGTTCTACCTAGGTTATTTAGGTCAAGATGTACCACCGGTTATTGGGGTGATAAAGGTAGATTTGTTGGGAATATATAAGTTTGTGGATAGTTTGGGTGGTTACATGAATGTTTCATTCAACAACAAATGGAGCAATGTTGCAAAGTTATTGGGTTTGGCACAAGAGGACGAGCAAGAAGTCAAGGAATGCTATAGGGAATATATAGCATTGGTGAAAATTTACTATGAGGAAGCACAAAGATCCAAGCAGAAAAAGCCAAGGGATGAAATGGTCGGGAAAAAGGAACCATTAGGTTTTGCAAGGATGAGTGTTGAAATAGAGGGTGCACATGAAGAATCTCCAAGGAAGAGATGCAAGACTGCTCAAGGTGATGTCAAGATGGATAGCAACATGAAAGATACAACAAATGAAGAAAAGGAAGAAAGCACATCAGGTAGTGGTGATTTCATTATCATCACTTGAAGATCAAGGACCAAGGAAGCGTGGCAACTTTAACATTCAAGCATTAGGAGGGAGATGTAGCCTTATTAATGTCTTGTAATGTTAAATGGAAAAAGTTTATTTATGTTTTTAGTCGTATGGGTCATTAGAGGCATTTGTAATGGGTTGGGTCATGGCTTAATCCATACAGCCTCTTAGTAGTTTGTTTAGGTTTCGGTTATGTCAGTTATTGGCAGTTAAGAAACGGTTATAAGGGAATCGACACAATGGTTGACTTCCATACTTGTGTCGATTCATAAACTATAAATAGGTAGATCGACTCTTATGTAAACAATCTCAATTCCAACGTTTATATATCATATCAGTGTTTACATATTTCCTATTTTCTACTCGTACATATATTGTTCTTTTAGTCTCACAACCATTCGAATACAATGGTAAATTACAAGCAAGTCATGCAAAGGAATTGGCTCGAGTTTCGACCTGTGAAAAGTTACCAACATGGCATGCTTTTCAAATCGATGAAGAATAGTGAAAAACAATAGGTTAGTGATGAAAACCCGTTGGCTTGTGCTCGTGTTTATATAAGATTGAATCTGACATAAGTTTGTGTGAGTTCATTAGTGAAACTAAGCCATTAAAATTCAGTAAATGCGTTGACTAAAGCTAGCGCATCACTTGTAGAATTGCATACAATGCCGTTATAATAGGGGTAAACCTTTTGATTGCTGGACCAAAATTTATAAATTTATGGGATTAAGATTATTTCACTTATTAAGCTTGGAATGAAGATATATATATATACACATTGTTCATGTACTCGATCAGCTAGACAGATAGTTGAAAAGGTATTGTGTTATCTCAAAAACTCACAAAGTGTAGTTGTGTTCATTTATAAGCTCTAAGGTTAGAAGAGGAGTCATACATACATGTTTCGTGGGGTGCAGTCTGAATCTAATGATCGAGGGTGACAAGATCACCTAAATAAAAGATACAGCACACATCGACAATAAAAACATGTACAAGGACAATGGTCTATTTAATCTTAACATCAAGGGTTCTAATGTAATTCCTCAGAGCTTGGTTTCTAAATTTCGAAATGAAAATATGTCCTCAAAGTTAGTTATGTTAGTTAGTTGCATGTTGAATGGTTTGAATGATATTCCCTCTTTCACAACATTCTTTATCAACCAATTTTCTTCATTTCCTCAAAGCTTTTGGACTCTTTTTTTCCCAACGTTATTCTCAACCCATCTAACATCACGCAACAATCTTTCCCTTCAGGCACGTCTACCAGATTGTTTTCTAATAACTCGACAGAAAAACCATCTTTTACGCAATGAAAGCGATAGAACACGATATATCAGGGGATCATTACTCTAAAGGTCGAATTCTTCTTGGCCTCTGGATTTTTGCACTTTTTACTTTTGTTAGTATCTATCTTGGATCAAACAAGGATGGATCGGTCTCAATAGCAAACATAACTGACAAGTTTTATCGTTCAAAATCAATACCATTCATATTACCATTATCACCACCGCCACAATCACCATCATCCCAGGTGAGCATCATCTTAGTGTATAATCAATCCCTACACGAATTATAAATTATGTTAGCCATCAGTTTGATGGTATATGTTTCATCCCAAGATATAGGTCTGAATTCCATGTGTACATCGCATGTCCTAGACCAGATAATATAACATTCAGTTTATTGTGTAATCCAATAATATCCAAGTAATCTCATACATTTATAGTTAATTAATATTTAGAGATATATATGTGAAATTTCTATGAGATCACATGTGAAAGAAAGAAATTCTGATAGTATATCTTTACCCTCCTTCACGAATATTCTGGCTTTGATCCTTAGCATCTTAACGATTTATGCTCATATTAACATTTTGCAGCCCAATGATAAGGAAAAGATATATAAAGATGACTTAGAAGCGGCATTAGCAGGAGCTTCAACCGAGAACAGCACCGTTATCATAGCCGTTGCTAACCAAGCCTACACGGAAGGAGATAAACCCATGCTTGACATATTCCTAGACGGGTTATGGCTAGGAGAAGGCACTCAGAAACTTAAAGATCATCTTTTAATCGTTGCAGTTGATCAAACTGCATACGACAGGTGCAAGTTTCTAAAGTTACATTGCTACAAGATGAAAACCGATGGTGTTGAATTCGACGGTGGAGAGAAGCTTTTCATGTCGGATGATTTCATAAAGATGATGTGGCGAAGAACGCGTTTGCTTGGTGATGTTCTTAAACATGGCTACAACTTTATTTTCACGGTAAGCTTCTAGGTACATTTTTTCTTAAATTAATATATGGATAATTTATGCACAGCTAGTTCGCCCCATTTAAAATATCAAGGAACTAACGTTCAAGATATGTGTTTATCAAATTTACAGGACATGGATATATTATGGGTAAGGAATCCATTTCAAATGCTAATGTTAAATGAAAGCTTGGATCTCCAAATCAGTGTTGATAAATTTAACGGTGATGAGTGGTCAGAAAACAATCCGATCAACACGGGCTTCTACATGATCAGATCAAATAAAAAAACCATTTCATTGTACGGCGAATGGTATGGACAAAAAGACAATTCAACAGGGAAGAAAGAACAAGATGTTCTATACGAACTGATGAGAGGTGGGGCTTTTGAAAGATTAGGCCTTCGAGTTAGGTTTCTAGACACACTATTTTTCAGTGGATTTTGTCAAAATAGTAAAGATTTTAAGGAAGTTACAACAGTTCACGCGAATTGTTGCCGGAGTATTAAAGCTAAAGTCCACGATCTGATGGAAGTTCTTCATGACTGGAAAAAGTTTAAGGCTTCCTCTCATGATAATACGACACAATTTCAATGGTCCGATCACACAGCATGTTTAGATTCGTGGAAGCAACAATGAACTAGCTCAATATATTTTTGTAATTTTGTATGTATCATAACAAGATTAAGTTCATTAAGAGTGGTAAGAAAGTTGTAGTAGGTGTTGTAGAATGATTTTATCCTTACGAGATACAAAAATAATAGTGAGACAATATATTATAAGTGGTCTATCTCGCGATGTCATATTCTGTAGGGGTTGGATCTTATGTGCATAAGTGCATTATCTCCTCAACAAGGCCCACAAAGCATTTATATGCTATTTGCATCGTGTGCTTGATGATCATTTGGCCCATGTGTGTGTCCTAAAATGGAAAAGCCACCAAGGATTAAGGAAGCAGCACTTAGCACTATGTCGAACAAGTAGGGTTGGATCAGTTGGAAAACCCCTTGCCTCTCAACCGAGAGGTCAGGGGTTCGATCCTCACTCCCTACAAAAGGCCGGAGGTCCTTTCTACCTTTGGTAGAACTGGAAGCACCCTCTCTACTTTAGGTAGGGGTAAGGCTGTCTACATCTTAAGCTCCCCCATACACCGGAAACGGTATTGGGTACCCATAACCCGTGGAAGACGGCATTGGGCATTACTTTACTTTACTTACTTTACTTAGCACTATGTCGACTGCAGCAAATAAATAACTTGTTACTTGTCTAAATAAAAAACACATTTACTATATCGAATATTATATGAAAAACTAAATACATTTGAACACAAATATTATATGAAAAACTAAAGTGCATTTAAACTATAATGTTATATATATCGAATATGCATATAGTGTTAGACGTGAAACCTTAATAAAATCGTATTTGTTTGTTGAATCGTTATTTAATGTAGGTGTATCCTAAATCTTATGTATAGATTTTGTGTTGGTGGTTGTATTCCTAGAACATTGTAAAAATAATTAATAGTAAACCAAATACCAATACAAGTTATTGGATATCACTTGTAATTGTGTAATTACTTTTCAAAGTAATCTATTCGACCATAATATCTGGGTATCACGAATATCTACTTGGGATAAAATCAAATTTATGTTATTTAATTATTCACAAATAAATAACTCTGCGAATCCAAGTGTTCAAGTTATTTTTTTGTGTATCTCTTCCATGCAATTATGTGTTCCTATTTATAGGATTTGATTTAGGGTTAATGGTCTGAAAAATACATGAACTTGCCACATTTTACTATTGTGACAATAAACTCTTAATTTTTCTATTAAAACCAAAAAGTTTCTTAATGACCCTTATTCTAACCAAATTGCACACGTGGCACTTAATCCATTTTTTTACCCGGTTAATTGTCTCCTTCCCGTTTTAAGAGTTGAGGGGTCTGTTTTGCCAACATTCGAAACTAATTACACATTAATATATCACGTTTCCCCCCCCCCCCCCCACCCTTTTCCCCCAAATCAGTAATACAAACCAATTCTGCTATAAACCATAATCCATGAGTTCATCTTCTTCAGCACAATCACGCCTAGTTGGTGGTAAGATTCAACACTTTTGTAATTGTAATCGTCTATTAAAAGTTCAAACTTCAACCACAAGGAGGAATCCGGGTAAGAGATTTGTCAAATGTCCAGATTGTAAAGTGCATGAGTTTCTTGATGAAGATCTTGCTACTGAATACTACAAAGACTTGATGTTTGGATTCTTTGAAAGGCAGAAACAAATGAGCAACAATCCATATTCTGCACACATGGTTGAGGGTCTTGCTATGGAAAAGTTATTATTGGAAGATGATTTGAAGGCTACAAAGTCCAAGTTGCAATTGTATGATAAGTTGTTTTACATTATAATAGGATGTTTGTGTTTAATTTGTGTTGTATTAGGTATGATAATTGCCAAGTAATAGACTGGATGTAATGGTGTTATCTTTTGTAATGAAAGTCTTATCTTCTATGTTTAATATGTGTTGTAATATGTTGTTTTGTTTGAAGATGTTAATTTTCTAGTCACATGATTTGCACACACATGAATGTTACACATAGCATGATTTGTAGACCCTTAACAGTTAGCATAGCATTCATGATAGGTGATACAATAGTATTATTTTAGGGCCCATAAGAGACATACATCAACTAAACTGAAACCATGAAACAAGACTGAAGTTGCTGCTGATAAGACCAATGCTGATTAGGTGGTTCTAACCCATCCTTTTTTTCCCTTCCCTTTTGGAGCTCTATATGCAATTTTGAAAACATAAGGTTTGACACCAAGTTCTTCACAAGTTACCTTGTTAGGAAATCCTAGAACTTGAACCCTAGCATCAAATTGAAGCTTTTCAATCTGGTTTGAGGTTAGTGGCTCCTCATCATCCTCTTCATTTTTTATAGCTTCAACAAAATGTGAGCTTGAGCCCACTTTTGGTTGATAAAACTATAGCTCCTCATAGCCAGAGTCAGAGCTTGAATCTTGTTTCATTGGTAAATACTTTGACCATGGAGGTGGATATGATGAATCAGAACTTGTTGTGTCATCTGTTGTATCACTGGAAATGCAAATTATTTCTGAAAAAAAAAAAACAAATCATAAGTATGTTTAACAGATAAGAGAAATTGAGACAATAAAATATGGTTACCTAGTTTCTTGCTGGAACCCTGGTTTGCTTTCTATCCTGAACTTATGTTTGCAAAAGATGGATTAGATTAGGAAGATATTTGATATTGTTTTGCATGGTATTATATGCCCTTATATAGAGGTGTTGAATGTGAAGGTTATCAATTGTTCAGCATTGTTTTAGTGTACATGTTTCAGCATTCACTGCATATTTCAGCATTGACAAAAGTTTCATATGCATTGATGCATTGACAGCTTTGTATAGGTTACTGCAATTGTGATTAACAAAAGTCATGAACTGCAATAGTGTTACTGCATTGATGCATTGACTGCACAAAATTGGTGAACAAAAGTCATGAACTACAATAGTTAATGCAGTGATGCATTGACTGCACAAAAGTGAGGGTATGCAATAGTGATGAACTGGAATTGTACAAAAGTGACGAACTGCAATAGTGATGAACTGCATTGACTGCACAAAATGCTTACTGCATTGATTGCACACAAAATGCTTACTGCATTGACTAACCATTAACTGCATATCTTTGCAAAATAATAACATTAATATAATACAAACTTCATAATACATATTTCATAAACTGTTAACATCATACATATCTAGTTGGTACTAAACTAGTTTAATAATGACCATCTTATGCCTTCTGTGATGTACAAAATGGGCTATTTTTATATGGTCATTCATAAACTGTTAACATACATACATAACTACTTGGTACTATAGTGTTTATACCAATGTTACACATCCAAAAGATGATTAACTATGCCCTCATATGATATACAAAATGGGCTATTCAATTGTTATTAACATGACATACAAAAGCTAACATAGATGGCAATTGCACTTATATATCAATTGCATTGTCTTGAGTACTGCCCTGTCCATCCTTTTTTTCTCCAACTTTTTTAGGATAATTCTTTCACTTGGTCTTCTGAATTTTTGTTGTTGTAGTTTGTTTCTTTTCTGCACTTGCTTATTTGGCTGCTCCACTGCATTATGTTGTTCCATCTGCACTTGAAAATTTGCTTGCTCCACTTGATCTTGTTGAGGCTGCACTTGATCTTGTTGAGGCTGCACTTGATCTTGTTGAGACTGGACTTGTTGTTGTTGAGTTTGGCTTTCAATTGGAGTTAATTCAATCTCTGTTTGAACCTGTTCTTCCATCTGCACTTGATATTCATTTTGGCCTGAACCAGTATCAATACCAAACCATCTTACAAATGCTGAAGTACAGGCCCTCCTCTTACCATGCCTTGTTGGAATTCCAAGGCTTGACCCATATTTACTCTTTGACCTAGCATTCCTTTTTGATCCACCACCTCCATTTGACCCAACTTTACTTTTTGATCCACCTCTTACATTTGACCCAACTTTCCTTTTTGATCCACTTCCTACATTTGACCCAACACCCACTTCAGTCCTACCACCTCCATTTGACCCACCACCCACATCAGTCCTAACACCTCCATCTGACCCACCACTCACATCAGTCCTAGCACCTCCATCTGACACACCACCCACATCAGTCCTAACACCTCCATCTGACCCACCACCCACTTCAGTCCTACTTCCACACACATTAGACACTCTAACCTCTGCATCATCATCAACATTTTTTTTGTAGGCCTACCAGCAACTCCTTTTGGTTTTGGTGTCTTTGCCACAATAGGTTCTTTGCAACCTTTTTTATTGTGTCCAGGTTTCAAGCACTTTGTACAATGCATTAGAACACCTACTTTAGACACTCTTGTACCACTACCACCCTCACCTTTAGATCTGATTCTCTTCTTTCTAGGTCTACCAGGCATTTTTTTAGGTTTTGGTGGTAAAACATTTGAGTACATGCTCTGATTAGGCCAAAAATCCATACCACCAACAAGTTTTAAGTTCAAGTTGTTGTAAGCTACATAGTACATGTCTGTCCCAAACCATTCTGGGACATAAGCCTCAGGTAACCTATTCATAAACAATATGACCTTTGTGGAGTGAACATATGGTACACCTGAAAGTTTCCACATCATGCAACTGCAATTCCTCTTTGTTTCATCAACAGTGAATCCATCACTCCCTTGTCTCACCTCAAACACATTCCCACCAGTGGGTATCAGATGCCAAAACCTGTATATGAAAGTTATCAGTTTGAATCAAAATATGACAAATTGAAAGTGTAGGTTAATGGACACAAACCTTTGTTGGTCTTTCAGCCATTCCAATCTTTTTTGAATGTTAGGACACACTCCAGGGTTCCACTTCACACTAATCTCCCTCATCTTCTGCATCCTTTCAAGAACAATCACTCTAATAGCCTCTAACAAGATGATCAGTGGCTTATGCCTAACACCTACAATTACACTATTAAAGCATTCACTAAACCCATTTTCAAGTGCTTCACAACCTCTGTCAACCTCAAAGAATGCTCTGGACCATGTCTTGGGATTCTTATCCATAAGAAACTTATGTGCACCAGGGTTGGCCTTTTTAATCTTATCCATTATCTTATTGAAAAGTTGAGGGTATGATGCTTTAGATGCTGCCCAAAATAGATTCCTAAACTCCAATCCAGTGTAATGTTTCTTAAAGCCTTCATATATATGTCTTGCACATTGCATATGCTCAGCATATGGCATGACTAGTTTCACAGCTTCAATAAGACCCTACAAAGGCATGTTATTGTGTTAGATCATGTTTAATATTATAATAACAAGTACCTAAAAAATAAATGTCTTTTGCATACCTTGTGTTGATCACATATCAGAGTTAGACCTTTACCTTTTACTTTACCCAAATCTTCTTCAAGCAACTCTAAAAACCAACTCCAGTTATCTTTGTTTTCAACATTTACCACTGCCGAAGCCAAAGGGTAAATATGGTTATTCCCATCTCTTCCAATTGCAGCAAGAATTTCACCTTGATTAGGACTTTTCAAAAAACAACCATCTAATGCTATAACTGGCCTACATCCTGCTTTCCATCCATTAGCTAATCCAGCAAAATAAACATAAAGCCTATCAAAATATGTTTTGTTATCTAGGTTGACTATCACTCCCAACTTCACAGTTGACCCAGGATTGGTTTCTAAAATAGCTTTCCCATATGATCTCAGCATGCTATAGTGTTCTTCTACAGTCTTTTCATTCTCTGTCAAAGCTAATTTGTTTGCATTTTCACATTGATTGGGTGTAACCTTACACTTATACTTTTTCATCACTAGGTCAACTATACTAGTCAACCTAATCTCAGGGTTATCCCTAATCTTTTCACCAAAGACTGTCCCTATCCACTAATAGTTGACCAATGAGCCAAACTGGATATTCCTAACACATGTATGCTCATCAACTAATGTTTTCACCTGAAAAGTTTTCTCTTCTGACATCCAACTAGCATAACATCTCCAAGGTCATTTTGGCACTTCATTACTACTAACACTAGGATACCTGATTTGCTTCCTTTGTTTACCAATATCTGGATCAGCCACCTTTTGAGGTCTTTGTCTACACCTAGCCACAACCATGTTTGAGGTACTCTTCTCATACCATAGTGAGAAGCCATTAGCCAAAGCGTAGAATGTCAAACACTCCTTGAACTTGTTCACAGTCACATACTTTAAACCAACCTACAATTGTAACATAACCTTTGTTAATATTCATCATTAATAAACAACATATAAAATTTGAATTTAAGTATGCTCAACATAATCACCTCTGGTTTCCTCAGTATCCAGTATGTACGTTCATCATACATGGGGTACCTTTCAATACTTGTTTGAGCAGTAATGAAAGGGTCTTGAGTGTTTCCATTCACATCAGTAGCCTTAAGCCTTCTTAGCAGCTCGTCCATGAACAAATCATGATCAGTCCTAATATCAGCACAAGAAAATTTTAAAGGCATGATGTTTGCTTCATTTGGCTCACATCTGCTCAACTGAATTAGCTACCTTATCCCTATTAGCTTTGATCCTATTTCTAAGCTCAATCAATTCCTCTTCACCAGGACTAAGATAATCAACTGACTTATCACTATCATACTCACAATCATAATCACTATCAGAATAATCGTCATCTTCATTTACCTTCTCTTTGCCCCTAGATGCACCACTAGTACTAGCTCTATGACTCTGCTCAGAAGATGCACCACTAGTACCTACACCACTAGTCCTAACTTGGTCATCTTGTGTTACATTAGGC
The DNA here is from genome assembly GCA_910596185.1 of Chrysanthemum makinoi. Lineage (NCBI taxonomy): Eukaryota > Viridiplantae > Streptophyta > Magnoliopsida > Asterales > Asteraceae > Chrysanthemum > Chrysanthemum makinoi. The sequence goes on from OU343218.1 coordinate 258,251,058, forward strand.
TGGTGAGAAGATTCACCTTGAGTTTCCTCAGAATCCATCTCAGCCCAAGCCTCCATCTCACCTAAGGTAAAATCATTGCAATACCTTTTTTTTTGACTGACTTTATTTTTAGCAACACTAGCATCCATACCTGTTCTATCTACTTTACCTAAGTACTCAGATAAGTCCATATCAAAGTGGTTCAGATATACATGAAGCTCACCAAATACAACAGCAACATCAAACATATAGTTTAACTCACTATCATTAGTGACTCTAACTAAACCATCCTCCAACTCATGATTTGGGACTCTGTAATACACCCCTTCAATCTCTGTTTCAATTTTTTCTTCAAGATACTGGGCAAACTCTATACAAGGCATCCTTCTTATTGACATTGGACTGACAACACCATGAACATACTTAAGGGGTGAATGGCTGAAATACCCATCTTAGTTTATAACTAAGATTGTTGAATTGTATGAGGTATCATTCTGAAACAAAGACCATACACTAAAATTAGGGCTTGCTGACTATATTATACATTTAGGATTAAAACACAATTAACACATTCAAACATAATTACATACCTGAATCCTTACCACAAACATAAACAATTGAAATGGGGCAACGCTGAGTTTTTAATTTTGTGGATTAGGGTTTGTGAGGGGAAAACGGGGTTTTCAATCGGTTTGTATTACTGATTTGGGGGGGAAAACGTGATATATTAATGTTTAATTAGTTTCGAATGTTGGCAAAACAGACCCCTCAACTCTTAAAACAGGAAGGAGACAATTAACCAGGTAAAAAAAACGGATTAAGGGTGCCACGTGTGCAATTTGGTTAGAATAAGGGTCATTAAGAAACTTTTTGGTTTTAATAGCAAAATTAAGAGTTTATTGTCACAATAGTAAAATGTGGCAAGTTCATGTATTTTTCAGACCATTAACCCTTTGATTTACTCTAGTCAAAGGAATTATGAGAATTAATTGGCGCATTAATCGCCTCAAAATATTCCTCTATAATTACAATAGTGGTTACACGACCAATTAAACGTGGTCATTAATGCAGATATAACCGTAACTTGAATAGGTCAAAGCCGTTATAAGTTAGTTATGATTCAGTCCCAGCTTATTGTTACACTCACTGATTAGCTTGTCCCTCAGAGGGTTGTTCCCTGAATGTTCTCACTGAGAGGTTCACTCTTTGATGAGATGAACCCTCTGATGAGACTACTCCCTGATGAGATCCATCAGCTTACTACTCAGAGAGTACAAAGCTGAACTCATCAACCTGAGTCACACTTTACCACTATCGGAGTCAGAGTGATCAGGGACGTGGTGGGTGTACACTCCGTACATCCTGACCCATTACCAGGTGTGATCTGATTCCCTTTAGTGCACAAAATTTTCCAACAATCGTCTCCAAATTTAGTTCATTTCCTTTGCATGAAAATAAACATTAAATAAAACATATGCATAAATGAAAATATCTTGAGGATTGAATTTTCATTTTAGTACATTACACATTCAAATATTCGATAATCATGGTGTTTTAAGAATTGAACCCTTCAAACAATTTGAATACCTGAAGATAAAATGCACATAAGTTTTCAAACACTTAAACGCTCCTGACATTAAACAAGCCATGCGTCCATATCCAATTCATAAAATGTTGTAAGAACTAAGAGTCCAAGCTCCCTGAAGCGGCAAAACTTCAACATTCACATAGGTGGTTCCTCTTTATTCATGCTACTGCCAAGCACTTTTTTAAACAAATTAACCATTAAAAAGCAAAGACTTCGTCCTCTTTATCAGCAGGTTCCGAGCACAACCTTGGGATGATTGTAAATCATGTGCTCTAGTACACTGAACGTTCAGATTTCCACATTGAACTCCACTCCTAAGTTTCCTCAGGAAGGAGTTGGGTGTCTTAGCATTTAGTGACTAAGTTGGACTTTAAACCCATCCCTTTAGCAGACTTTATAACCAAGTCTCTAGTCAGACCCCTCGTCAAGTGATCAGCTATGTACCGTTGAAATCTTACAAACTCTATACATAACACCCCATTCATGATAAGCTCACGAATCATGATATGCCTGATACCAAAGTGTCAAGACTTCCCATTGTACGTCTAGCTATAAGCCTTTGCCAGTGTAGCAGCACTATCAAAACGGATAGAAGTAGGTGCTATAGGTTTAGGTCACAATGAAATGTCAAGAAGCGAGTTTTGAACCATTCAGCTTCTTTACCAGCAGCTACTAAAGCCCAGACACTGGTAGACAAATTGTCTTCAGTGTTACTAATCCAACTTGCATAGTGCATCCTTCTAATACTGAAGGATAACCAGTATATGAGATACTATAATCCATAGTTCTCTTTAAGTACTTCAGTACCCTCTGAATTGCTTGTCACTGATGAACACTATGATTACTAGTGTACCATCTCAGTTTACCCACTGCAAAGCAAATATCAGGTCATGTACAAGTCATGGCATACATCAGGCAACCAATTACCCTAGAATACTCAAGTTGAGATACATCATTGCCATTATTAGGGACCAGCTTCTCACAAGTATCTATAGGAGTACTCATAGGAGTACAACCAAAGTAATTAAATTTCCTCAACACCTTCTCAATATAATGAGATTGGGAGATAGAAATTCTTTTACTTTCATATTAATCCTTATTCCAAGGATAACATCAGTCTCCCCCATGTCCTTCATAGAGAACCTTGATGACAAATATTCCTTTTTCAGGTTAACCTGATTTTGGTCAGCGCCAAATATCAACACGTCATCAATATATAGACAAATGATGACTCATTTACTAGATTCATCAAATTTGCTATACACACATTTGTCAGCTTGGTTAAGAACATAACCATTAGATAAAACCACTTCATCAAATTTTTGATGCCATTTCTTGGGTACCTGTTTCAGTCCATACAGAGACTTAATCAATTTACACACCTTGTTTTCAGGCATGATGAACCCCTGAGGTTGGTTCATATAGACCTCCTTATCCAATTCACCATTCAAGAAAGTTGTCTTCATATCCATCTGATGAATAATCAGATTTTGAATTGATGCCAAAGCAATCAGCAGTTGTATGATACTGAAATGTACCACTAAAGCATTAATATCAAAGTAGTCTATTCATGACTTTTGTTTAAAGCCCTGAATGACCAGCCTTGCTTTGAACTTTTCAATAGTTCCATCTACCTTCATTTTCCTTTTGAAAATCCATTTGCAACCCAGAGGTTTACAGCCAGGTAGTATATCAGCCAACACCCAAGTGTTGTTGCCCGTGATGGAATCCATCTCATCATTAATTGCTTCTTTCCAGAAGGAAATATCCTGGGACTTCATAACTTCTTCAAATGTTTTGGAATCATCCTCGACAATAAAGCAATATGATTATTGGTCAGAGACCTCATCCCTTGAACCTTCAATTAAGTATACTTGAAACTCAAGTCCAAATGACTTTGGAGTCCTGGTCCTTTCGCTTTTTCTAAGCTCAGGTTCAGGTTGCCGAACTACAACCTCATCAAGGACCTCTGAAAGCACTTCATCAGAGACCTCCAATATACCAATGTATTCAGTTCTATTAGGAATCCTGAGACTTGGTCTGGATACTGATGAGAATCTATTCTCATCAAATATAACATCCCTTGATTCAATAATTGAATTTATAAAAATAGACTCATTAGGTTCTATAACATAGAATCTAAACCCCTTGGAATGCTCATCATATCCAACAAAGATGCATTTAATGCCCATTTCACCCAAAGTTTTAAGCTTGTGATCAGGGAGTCTGACGACTGCCCTACAACCTCATACCCTAAGATAGTTCAGATTGGGTTTCCTTTTAGTCCAGAGTTCATACGGGATAACCTTATTCCTTTTATTAGGAACCCCATTTAATAAATAGCAAGCTATTAACATAGATTCACCCCAAAACCCCTGACTCAGCCCTGAATAGGACAACATGGAATTAACCATTTCTTTCAGTACCCTATTTTTCCTTTCAGATATATCATTTTGCTGAGGAGTATAAGGAGCAGTCGTTTCATGGATAATTCCAACAGATTGAAAATACAGAGTATCCATGTACTCACCTCCCATATTAGTCCTTAATCTCTTGATCAGGACCCAAGTTGCAATTCAACTTCAGTTTTAAATACTTTGAATTTATCTAATGCTTTATCCTTAGTATGCAAAAGATAAATATAACAAAACTTAGAAGCATCATCAATAAATTTCACAAAGTACTTCTTATTTCCCAAAAAGGGAGTGGCATGCAAATCACACAAGGCACTGTGTATCAGCTCCAAGAGCTTAGTTTTACATTTTACACTCTGAAAAGGTTTCTTAGTTATTTTGGTCAACATACAAGTTTTACACTTATTAGTGTCCATGTCAAATGCTGAGATTAATCCATATTTAGACATATCTTGCATCCTTTATTGTGTACATGGCCAAGTCTAGCATGCCAAAGGATAGAGGCATTCAGTTTAGAGGTAGACATAAATGCTAAATTAATACAATCAAAAATAATGTTTGATTATGCAGTAATTGGCAATACCATGCTTCGATGGTGATTGAAGAATATGTTGACGAGGGATGAGTTGCCAAGTTGTAAATAACATGTGTCAGCACAAACGGAAACACTGCGTCAAGTGAAGCGTATGGGTTGGACCCTGTGATTCACCTCCGTTGTGAGTAAGTATGTATATGATAGTAAGTATGAAGTACGTGTGTGTAAAATTCCGTCCATACCTGAGTGCTCTGCCCATCTATTTATAAATGATAGAAATGGTAGTTACACGTCTTTCATTAGAATTGGTGAACGTGGGGGCGTCCCGCATTTTAAGGAGATTACAGGAGGTTGTATACCACGATCCCTATCTTGGAAGGAAAGCTTTGACAAGGGATTTGAACATGGGTTTGACTTGGTCAGAGTTATTCTCTGAGCCAGTCTTCACGAAGGGCACACCCAGAAGGGCATTGTGCTTCAGTTGGCGAATTCCCATACTGGTAACCATCATAAAGATAGTTTTATGCCAAGAGAACCTTTACGAAGGCCTTTCATGTTTAGTGGGAGTAGATCACAGTGAACTCAGAGGGGTGGGCTCCGAGCCAATTCAGAGGATACGTCATCAAGCCCCCCAGTCGAAAGTGATATATACATCTATGAATGTATTACATTCGATTTCAAAATCTTATTATGGAACCTCTGCTTCGAAGACCTGTTCGTATCATTATCTAAAGTTCGCGTATAATCCCAAACCCACTTGCATCAAGAGTTGGCTTTCCTATAATTACTGCATACCCAACAGTCATTCCTTGGTATCCGTAACTGTCAAATCAAGGTTTTATCCTTATTTCAAATCCGGTTTACTTAAGTTCCCGACACGTGGACGATTATGATTGCATACCTATTAATATAAATATCCCTAGTCGTCCACGCACAAACATTTTTACCCTTTTTCCGTCAATATCTTTACTGCAACACTTCCTTCAACCCCAAGAAAAAAAACTTTTCACTGCTCTTATTTAAATCTTTAGCGCCAAATATATCCTCTTCTTTTCACTGATCCTTTTGTATATCCTTGATATGGCTTTGAGAAACTTCCTCCGTGATCAACCGATTACTTTTCTTGACTTTTCCGATAAAACTCCAATTGTTGTTGCTGCTGAGAATCCTTCATCTTCTATGAACCATGTCGATCATGATAGGGTAATGGTTCAAGCTATACTGAGTGCTGGTAGAGTTGGTGGGGAGGAGATGAAATCCTCCTATATTGATCCTCCACATGTCACGTTTGGATTACATCAAAGGGCCTCCTCCTCCCAGGGAAAAGAAGTTGTTAGTTCGTCAACCCCTCAAACCCAAGTTGGTTTCAAAAGATCAAGGAGTGATGTCGCAAGTGAACCTTGTCCTCAAAGAGCTTCTTCCTCCATTGCTATTGACACGCAACATTATTCTAGAGGAAACAGCTCATCCCTGCCAAGTAAGTCATTGCAACTTTCTATTGTATTTCCCTTCAATTCTTGTCTCACCGGCCATCATTTACATTGCATGACCCTTGTAGATCCTTTACCGTTTATCTGAGTTGCTCACGCCGGAGGCTTGTGAAAAGTTTAGCCAGTTATCTTCAGAGGGTTTATCCCTTGTCTTTGATGTTCAGGAACTCTATTTTACTATGACAGAGAATCTTTTGAGTACCCGCATTTGAAGTCTTCAGGCTGAAGTCTCCTCATTGCATCATGATCATTCAGAGATTTCTCTTATGAAGGAGGAATTGGCGGTTGCTCATCAACGTTTCCGACCTTATGATGAGAAAGATTCTACCTATCTTGTTGTTGCTGCTAGCCTCTGGGAAGATATGGATGTGTTAACTGAGAGGGCTTAGACCGCTGAATCAGAGTGTGCCGCCGTGATCAAGGAGTTAATTTCGCATGTACATGAAAAGTATGTTACATCTGATCATTTCAGTCTTGTTCTTGCTAACTTACAGTGGAAGGCTTGGCTTGCAGGCAGGGCAAATGCTCTGGAAGAGACTGCTAAACTTGGAGCCTCATGGAAATCCGAAGACATGAAGGACTATGATCCTTTTGCTGGGGAGGCCTTCGAAAAAGCTGTGGATAATCTATAGCGGTGAAGTCTCCGTATGTCTCTTCCTTAGCTCATTATGCGGACAAAGACTTACATTTTCTTATGAGCCTGAAGCCTCCCAGCCTATCTCAGAATGCCTCCGTAGTGGATCCACAATCTTCTCCTTTTATGTGAAGCTTTATTTTTTTAACAACTTATGCATCCTTTGTAGTGTTTATTTTGGATTCAACGCATGTGCGCTTAAAGACAATTTAGTATTATCTGTAATAGAGGCATATGTATGCTCCTTAGAAAACTTCACATTTCCATTAATTGTAGGTCGTCATTATCCATCGTGATTGTTGATGTTTAGAACGTACTAACTTATTTGCAGGATGATAGTAATATTGTTTCCCTTCAGTGGGGTGACTCGTATCTATCCCCTTACATAGTGATAGGATATGGATAGTAGCATTTGGCGTAATGGCATAGGATTACCCAATAAGCTTCTTAAAGGGGTTAATTTTTTTACGAATCATACTCCCGCCCCTGAGTTGGACTATCATACGTTTTGTCTAGTTATTGTAATACTAAGGCTCAAGTGTGGCCCGATTGTTATTTTTGGGTCATCAAAACCAGCAATGCCACACTACGTGTTGGCTTTATGTGCATATTGCCATTAATTCAAGATTCAAGTGTGGCCCCTGTAGATTTGACACTAAGATTTTATCAAGCACTCCTTCGCTTGTAACAGAGGGTAGCGACCCGCTCCATTTTAACCCAGAAGGTTTCGAATGAAGACCTTTGGGAAGTTAACGTGAATTTAGTGGATGTTCTCTTGAAATTATAACGAAGGCTCATGCGTGCCCCGTATCATCCTTTCGAACGTTGAAACTTTTCGCACTTAGTGAGTCAAATCTTTATTGTAAAACAACAAATCGAGTATTTTGAAGGGAACTCATTACTTTTATTCATAGTGTAGGAAGCTTTACATCACATTTAGTATGAATACTTGGTTTGCTACACTTAGTAATATCCCTTAGCCAAAGGTAGTCGCAACAATGATTGTGAATAAAATTATAAATATGCAAAAGACTTGTGGAAACTCATACCATATCACAACCATTAAATAGGGTAACCAGAGTTCATATCCGAGTAGCCTTCATCAATTGTAAGCAGTTTCCTCACAAAACCTTTGCACTTCGCCGCAGAATGTCGAGTATGTCTATCTGACTTATACTTGTAGCGAATTTTATTGATGGAAAATGTTCACGCCTGTTTTTCAGGGAGTTTCTTACCTCTTCCATGTTGCCTGTTGTAACGTTTTGTCTTAGACGTCCAGGCTTGTTTGATCCTTTCTCTGCATAGAGTGTCCGACATTGTTTTCGAGTTGTAAGTATAGCCAGACGAAGATTTCCCAATGGTAGTTCTGAAGACCTCTTTTGCGTATGTGCGCCTGCTGAATACTTTTTAGTCTGACGTCTATTTTTCTCCGCTGAAGGTCCTTCGTACTCTAATGAGAGATTTGAAGAAACTCGTACCCATTCATGTGTTTCCAGACAAACCTTTCTGTATCACCTTTCGCAGCTGACACTGAGAACATTCCCTTCCCCCATTTTGCAAAATAATTTATTGCAGTTACAAGAAAGTCTCCTCTTTTCGGTGATATGGGTAGATGACCCACGACCTTAATTCCCAAGAAAGGATGTGTCACCTTCATTGATTCTACATAGTATTTTGGCCCTATCATATTTGAGGAGCAACCGCGGCATCGATTGTATTCCCATAACAGGGTGAAGATAATCAATAGCAAACCAAATACCAATACAGGTGACCAGATATCACTTGAAATCGTGTAATCACTTTCTAAAGTAAACTATTTGACCCTAATGCCTGGGTATCACGAATATCAACTTGGGATAAGACCAAATGTATGTAATTGAATTACAAATCAATAACCCTGCGCATCCAAGTGTTCAAGTTTTTTTTTTGTGTCTGTTCCATGCAATTATGTGTTCTTATTTATAGGATTTGATTTACTCTAGTCAATGAAATTATGAGAATTAATCAGCCCGTTAATCTCCTAATAATATTCCTTCATGATTACAATAGTGGTTAAACGACCAATTAAACGTGGTCATTAATGCAAATATAACCATCACTTGAATAGGTTAAAGCCGTTACTAGTTAGTTATGATTCAGTCCCAGCTTGTTGTTACACTCGGTGATTAGCTTGTCCCTCAGAGGGTTGCTCCCTGTGTGTTCTCACTGAGAGGTTCACTCTTTGACGAGATGAACCCTCTGATGAGACTACTCCCTGATGAGATCCATCACTTACTACTCAGAGAGTACAAAGTTGAACTTATCAACCTGAGTCACACTTTACCACTATCAAAGTCAGGGTGATCAATGACGTGATGGGTGTACACTCCTTACTTCCTGACCCATTACCAAATGTGATCTGATTCCTTCAAGTGCACTAAATTTTCTAACATTTTGAATATGAAACATGTTGTAAAACTCCATATGATACCAAAACATATGCCTAAAACTACATGACTAAACTTATGCCTAAAACTACACGTAAATTATTTATTAATACTAAGCCGAGATTCACTATCTCAACTAAAGACATGCATAATTATGCATAATACATTTAGTTATACCAATAATTTCTGTGTACTATATCCCATATTCAAGCCTTGTATTACGGTTAATATGATCATGAACACTGAGTCATACAAGAATAATTATTGTTTTGTTAAACCCGACAATCGTATACCAATAGCTTAAAGAATAACCACCGTTCTTAAATAATAACTATCGGATGCTTACGTGACAACCATATATGGTAGCTATAATTTTATATATTTTTAAAAGCTCAACATGTTGTTTGTTCTGTTACATTGATCATGCACAAAATTCGAACCAATGGATAACGAATTAAAAAACTAAAGTTGACATGTTTGGTTACATATTAATGGGTTACGACTTACGAGTATAGTGTATTCTTATTTTACGGAAAGGAAGACGTACGTTTACTTCATTGTTGTGTCGACTGTTGACGAATTAGTTTATTTGACTTTTCCATATTGAAAACGGGGTTACATGATGAATATGATACAATAATGTCTGTGTATACATATCCGTCTATATTATGTTTGACTTTTTTAATTCTTTCTTTGTCAACTTTGACCTTAAATATTTTTGTTTGTGTTATATAATATTTGATGAAACTTATATCAATGAAAATACATTTAAACCCCCATTATATTAATATATTTTGCATCAAGTACTACATAACAAAAATAAAAATATTCAAGGTCAAAGTTAAGAAAGAAAGATTTTGAAAAGTCAAACTGGACAGTTAATATGAGACGGATGGAGTATCTTATTTTACGCGTATTATGTTCTTTAAGCTAAACAATTTTTTGACCAAGTCTTTGTCCAATTTTGTTATAATAAGGCAATTTACAAACTCTTCAATAGTGTGTAGTAAGGTTATTTTTTAAAAAATGGCAGTAGTTGTTAGCAGTAGTTTTGAGCAATAATTATATTTTTTTTTTATAAAAAACATTTAGTAGTGTAACTATAATGTGTAAAACACCTTATAAATGTTTAACTTTCATAAATATTACTTTATGAAGCGTTAAAAAAAAATATTTAAAAAAAAAAAATGTAATTGCTACTTGCCAAACACGAATTAAAATTTTCAAAGCTAAACGTTCATCGCTTACCGCTCTTTTTAGTTAAAAAATATTAACATGGCCTTATATACATTCAGTAATTACTAGAAGTATGCACTATAATATGATTGTAATAAATGAAATAAAGGTTAAAGTTGTAAAAATTTGAATTAAAATAAAATAAACCCACTAAAAATATAAAACTAAAAACTCATAAAAATATATCAAAATGGATGTTGAATTAAAGAGAATAAAATTTTAGAAAATATGATGAAATTAGATTATAATATAAATAAGTAGATAAAAAGATATTTTAATTTGAAAATAAAGATGAATTTTAGTTGGGAAGTGACACATGTCATTTTATAATTGGAGCTCCTTATCTTAATTTTTGGTAAGAGTTAGCTGTTTGTTAGTTAGGCTGTTAAGTACCATCTCATGATTGGAGCTCCTTATCTTAATTTTAAGCCTTCTAAAATTAAAAGGCTTAATTTTTAAGCCTTCTAATTTTAGAAGGCCTAAATGCATTATAAAGTAGTATAGATTTATCTTTACGTATCTTTATACTTTTAAAAAGAGTATTGTTTTTAGAGTACGTATACTATTCCTATTTTTAGGTGATGTAAACACGATTATGTACACATCAGTTGTAGTTTAGAACGTAGTGACCAGATGCTAGTTATAAATAAGACGACAACGTGTATGTATATATATAGTAAGTCACAGCTGCCATTATATTAATTGTACCCCGTATTTGAAGCCGCCTTTTACTGGAGTTGAACATTGACATGATTATGAGCTACGAGTTACGACTTATTAATTATGACTAGTAAACATTACTTAAAATCAACCCTTTGCGGCAGCTCTTTATGAATAATCAATATTGTTAGACCTCGTATACCGCATTGTCTATATAAATAAAATATTTATGTAACAAGTCGACACTGCAAGTACTTAATAGTTAGTGGTATGTTTTATATGTGCACAGTTTTCAAATTCTTGAAATCATGATACGCGTACAATTACTTAAAAAGGAAATCATGAAAATGGGAAAAAGCTTTTCTGATCCCCAGGTTGGATAAACTTTCATTGTGAAATAAATAGTACATAGAAGGGTATAAACAAATGTTGTGCCATGCATATACATGCAGCAAATGGAATTCGTGCGAAAGTAATGTTCATACATAGGTTGTAAGTAATGTATAGTTTAAGTAGATAAATACTAGTACAAAGAGTGTTATAAACTCTATCGTTTGCTAATCAAAAAGTGAAAAACCATTGATAATTCACAAAACTATACGTAGACAACACATTTATATACCGATGTTCAAACATGTCTAGATGAAGGTAGGTCCAAATAACAGCCAAAATATTATAGGGACCGGTACCTTGACCGTTTTGAAACCCGTTATATATATATACATAATGTGAAAGAAAATAATAACCAAATGACAATAGAACATAGCTTAGAGAATAGCCACCGTAAATCTAATGGAACCATGAGACCGCATTTAGGCTTAGGCCATACTGTATCGTACTCTAACATATATATACTACATACGACAACAAAATGAAAATGAATAGTTAACGAAGAAGACTAATAACACGTTTGTTCATCCATCATACATTTGCACGGTATATAGTATTTGTTTCTTTTCTAATGTAAAGTTGAACAACGACTAACAACAAACAATTTAAAGCTCGAAAGTTTTGTATGCAACTTATTTGGCAGAGATGACAAATAAATTATACAATAAGGTGTGATACTCAATCTCACCATCAAACTGAATTAATGATAACACGAATAAGAACTCATGATCTCCATGAATTTTGACAACCAAAGTGTTGGGACCATCTAAATTCCATTGTTTTGTTGTATAATAAGGGATCATTAAATCTCTTCCAATCATGAATTACATTGGTTAAATCTGTGACTTTTGCTTTAATACTCCGGCAACAATTAGCATGAACGGTTGAAACAACGTTGACATCTCGACTATCTTGACAAAATCCACTGAAATATATTGTGTCCAGAAATCTGACCCGAAGTCCCAACCTTCTAAAAGCTCCTCCTTTCATTAGGTCAACAAGAACATCTTGTTCTTTTTTCCTGGCTGAGTTGTTTCTTAGTCCATACCATTCATCGAACAAAGCAATCGATTTGTTGTTGGAATTGATCATGTAGAAACCGGTGTTTATTTGGTGCTTTTCCGACCACTGATTTCCGTGGAATTGATCAACACTAATATGAAGGTCAATTGTCTCTTTTATTGTTAGCATTGGAAATGGATTCCTTAGCCATAATACATCTGTGTCCTGAAATTGATTCAACCCTAAAACCATATTAGTTTACTCAATAAGTCAAGGTGCTTATCTAAGTAGTTATGTGCTTGATTAGAAGTTAAGAGTTTTAAGTATTTGAATATTTTGTAGGTTTAATCTATATAAAATGTATTGTAACAGCTTATTTTTTTTTATTTTTTATTTTTTTTTTAAAATTGATGTACTAAACTTTCATAAATCGTCACTTTTTGTGTATTTTCGGACCATTTTAATTACCTTTCAATTTACTAAGACTCTTTTTATAGGGGAGGGGTAAAATGGTCCGAAAATACACAAGAGTGACGAATTTTAAAAGTTTAGTACATGAATTTGCAAAAAAAAAAAAAAAAAAAAAAAAAAAATTGTTACACAGACATGGAATTTGTGAATAGTAAGATACATTTTAAATACATTAGCCTTATTTTGTATCAAAGAAGTATACTATTCAATGTAAACAAACCCAAATAAGACCACGTTAGCCTAATCAAAGTCGATAAACTTTCTTTCTTGTTAGTCAAATAAGATCAAACAAAAACTTTTCTACTAGGCGTGTTTGATCAGTAATAAAAAGTCTCGTTTATTTTTCTTAGGCAAAGCAATTACAGATTGTTCAAGTGTTTAAATATCTAACTTTAATTCGAAATAACTTAAATCTATACACAGGTGAAAATAAATTAAATTATGTTGTACATATACTAGTTTACAATTAAAGGTAAACTTTATCTAAAAGTTAGAACATCCGCAATGCTCATACCCTTTAAAAGACTTAATGCATTTATGATAATAAATGTTAAAGTTGTTATGACTTGATGCATTTATTAAAATCCTTGCAAGTACAAAGCTAAAAAGCTTTTGAAAAGCTCTTTTAAATAGTAAAAGTTTTTTCTCAAATAGCCCATTGCAAATGCTCTTACTACACGTACTAGTAAATCGACAAAAGTTTGTAAACGTATTCAATGATACCGTTTTTTCCCTTTAACTAATTAATAAAAGTGAAAATTAGTTTAAATCGAATACAAGTTAAACCATTACAAATATCTCAGTTGCCTTATATAGAAAATCTTTTGTTATCTACACCCTAAAAAAAATGTTATATGATATTTTTATATTTTCCTCCTTATATTACGTGACAACTTTTAAAACCCCTCGTACACGATTCTAAATTTCTAATGCATGAAAAATACCCAACAATCAAATGCAATTTAAATGTCAGAGTTTCCACTCTAGAGGAGAAAGAAAAAAAAAATCATTAGGGCATCAAGAACAACAAAAAAAAAAAAAAAAATCATTAGGGCATCAAGAACAGCAAACTAATTCCAACTTACCGTAAAAACAAAGTTGTATCCACGTCGAAGGACATCTCTAAGAAAACGAGTTCTTTGCCACATCATTTTGATGAAATCCTCCGACATGTAAAACTTCTCGCCAACAAAATCACCACCTTCGGTTTCGAGTTTATAACAATGTAATCTAAGAAACTTACACCGCTCAAATGCAATCTGATCAACTGCCACGATCAAAAGGTGGTTAGTCAACAGGCGTGTATTTTCACCAAGCCAAAAACCATCTAAGAATATATCAAGCATTGGTTTATCGCCTTCGGTGTAAGCTTTATTCACAATGGCTATGATCACTGTTTTGTTAGGCATTGAAGCTCCATCTAATGCTGCTTCTAACTCGTCTCTATACATGGAGTTGTCTACCTGCGATTATAAAATAAAAGACGATTACTTTATATTGAATCTTTAGTACGTACGTTTATTCATACGCATGATTCAATAACATGAATTGATGTATGATGAAACTTACCATGGATAATGAAGGTTTTGATGTGGAAGAGTTTTTTTTTGATAAAAGATATATAAAAAGTAAGTATAAAAGTAATAAAGTGCAAAGTACAAATTGGATTCTGAGTTTGTTTGTTTGTTCCATTGTTGTTGGATATATAATTTGATGATGATCTTGTAGCGGTGGTTTAGGGTGTTTGGTTGTTAATGAATGATTAATAGCATTAACTTTGCAAGAAATGATTATTTGTAAGAAATGATTATTTGTAATGGTTGAATGGGGAGTTCGTGGAGGACTTTATCTCATAATAGTCTTGGGTTCGGGTGTTTAATTATTATGCGTTTTTCATTTGGAAGATTTGAGGAGATGTCAATCATTTGTTGTAAATTATAACTATTATATTCAAAGTCAATATAATATGTGTGGTTTTGCATGTAATTGGACTTTTTGCTAGGTGTACGTGTTTTTTCATCTGTGTTTGTTATACGCTTATACTTTGGTACAAAGCCATGGAAAAATCAAACAATGTACCTAGCACTTATATATATTGCTAAAATATATTGTTCAACACGGTGACACAAATTTAAAAGCTCCATAACTAGCTCTGAAACACATTTTGTGCGCAAATTTGATGATCAGACAACACTTTATAGCTATGTATGTATGTATAAGGCCGGTATAACGAAGCACTAAACCTAAACATCTAAAATACAAAGCACAAAGCTAAACACCTAAAACACGAAATAGCCACTCTATGAAAGTTTGGATGTGACAAATAGTATTTCATTAACGAAAAAAATAGCTACGAGCCAAATAATAAACAGTTGTAAGTAAAAAGGATACAGAAATACTAAAGCTAAACTGCTAAAACACGAAATTGTTAGACTATTAGTATTAGGATTAGTATTTGGCCCATTGTATATCAGACCCATTATGTATTTTATGTAATCTTGATGTACCATACATTATTATTCAATCAATATACACAAACTTACATGGTATATATCAAAGTGTTGTCGAGTTGTGTTTGTCGCCAAGTGTGTTGTCGACCAAATTGGTTAATTGTTTGTTGCTTACCTAGTTGGTTAATTGTTCCACGAATTTTGTTTTGTTTTTTCCCACCGATTCCCTTTATTCTCCAAGAACAGATTTGTTGTCGACTACGCTTTGTTATCAAGAACAGTTTGTTGTTCGATTGTATAAACCCTCACACGCACTATTTATTAAACCCTAACCAATCACTACAATGACTACGGATACACCCCCCCCCTCCCCACCTGTCCTCACGTTATCCGATAAACTTATGGCCATGAATCACTTGACCACTTTTGTTCTCATCAAACTTGATGTTGATGAGATGAATTACTCGTCTTGGGTGTATTATTTTTCTCATCTATGTCAGGAGGATGCGGAATGGCTCAAGGTTGATTTCATTATTCAGCCTTGGATCTTTTCTACACTTGCCTCGAATCTTCAAAAACGGTTGGTTGTTCTTAACCCTAAATCTGCTAAAGAGGCGTGGGTGTGTCTTGAGGGGATTTTTCAAGACAATAAGCGCCCTCGAGCTATGGCTTTGAAGGCGGAGTTACGTAATATAAAGCTTGGGGATTTATCAATTGATGCGTACTTTCAGAAAATTGAATCAATTGAACTGGTTTTGAATGGTCTTGGTTCTCCTCTTAGTAATGATGATATTGTTACGTTTGCACTTGAAGGCTTACCCAACACGTATGATGTGATTTCAACCGTTATTGCTAGTCGAGAACCCTTTCCCGATCTCAAGACGGTTTGTTCTTTGTTGACCACGCAAGAGATGCGTATGAAGTCTAAAGTTCAAGACCAAATTGTGGATGCTACATCCACTTCTCCTATGGTTTTATTGGCAAATAATACTCCTAGGCGTCCGTTTAATCCATTGGAAAAAGTGAACTAACGATGTTTTTTGTTTGCTAAGGGACATTGCCGTTTTGGTGAGGCGTTTCGGTATCTTCACAATGGTTTCCATGGCAAATCTACCCTACTTCCTCGTGGTTCCGGTTATGTGGATATGGATACTTTGCAACAATTATTGGCTAAATTGGGTTTTACCGCTTCCCGTAATACTAATTCATCTCCTGCTCGTGTTGCGTTATATGCTTCGGCCCAAATGTCTCCCACAGCCCAATTGTCACAACAAGCCCATCAACAGCCGGTCCAAGGCCTGTTAACATCCGGCGTTTATCCTTGGGGGTCCAACTCATATGGATTGTCATCATCAGCGGTTCAACAACAGGGGGCTCATTTTGTTCCACCAGGGTTCACTTATGCTTCGGGTCACATCAGCGGGTCACAGCCGCCTGTGGTTCAATATGGGAGTTCGCCTGGTCCGGTTTAGCAGCAGGTTCACTTCACGACAGCAGGTCAGTAGCCTCATGAGGGGTCTTGTCCAGGTTCACATGGTTCGGTTCAATATGGGAGTCCGGTTCAGCAGCTAAGGCAGTTCGTGCCAGGGGTTCCACAGCAGATGCCGGTGCAACAACAAGGTTTTTTTCATCCAAGTCACTTTTTGGCATCCGGTTCACAAGGTTCGGGCCAAGCTACTACTTTGCCGCATGCTTTTGCTACTAACACTCTTCAGGACCCGTCTGCTGGAAATTGGAATATGGATACAGGTGCGAGCTCTCATCTTAATGATTTTGTGCATTGTCTTAATGATATTCTTAATGAGTGCATTTATCCGTCTGTCGCGGTTGGTGATGGGCGTTTTATTCCCGTTACCAACTCCGGTCATAGTATCTTGTCTACACCTTTTCGTCCTCTTCGTTTAAATAATGTTTTAATTACCCCTCATATCGTAAAAAATCTTATTTATGTACGTCAATTTGTTCGTGATAATTATTGCACTGTTGAATTTGATCCTTTTGGTTTTTCTGTGAAGGACTTCATAACTCGACGGGTACTCCTCCGTTGTGATAGCACGGGTGATCTTTACCCTGTTACGAAGCCTTGTCCAATTCCTCAAGCATATCTTACCAGTCAGTATACGTGGCATCAACGACATGGACATACAGGAAGTGAAGTGTTGCGGCGTCTTGTGTCTAGTGATTCTATTTCTTGTAATAAAGAGAAGCTTCCCCGTTCTTTGCTGCTTGTCAGCTTGGTAAACACGTAAAGCTTCCATTTGTTAGTTCGTCTAGTTCTGTTACTTCATGTTTTGACATTGTTCACTCGGATTTGTGGACCTCCCCAATTCCGAGTCTTTCCAGTTTCAAGTATTATGTTTTGTTTCTTGATCATTATTCTCAGTATGTTTGGGTTTATCCATTAATGAATAAATCTGATGTTTTGTCTAAATTTCAGTTTTTTCGCAGTTATGTTCGTACTAAGTTTAAGTGTGAAATTAAGTCGTTTCAGTTTGATCATGGTGGTGAGTTTGATAATACTGCCTTTCATAAATTATTTTTAACCCATGGCATCCAATTTAGATTTTCTTCCCCCCGCACCTCTCAACAAAATGAAAAATCTGAACGCATGATTCGTACCATCAATAACCTTATTCGTACTTTATTGTTCCAAGCACATTTACCACCTAACTATTGGACTGAAGCTCTTAATATGGCTGTTTATTTATTGAATATCCTACATTCTCATGCCATTAACAATGACATACCCTTTACCCGCCTTTTTGGTGCTACACCTGATTATAGTGTCCTTCGTGTTTTTGGATGCATTTGTTACCCACATATTGATACCAACCATAAATTAGGACCTCGTGCTACACCTGCCATATTTTTGGGACATGCTGCCAATCATTTTGGCTATCGTTGTATTGATCTAAATACCAACAAAATTATTATCTCTCAGCATGTTACCTTTGATGAAACGGTTTTTCTATTTCAAACCCATCCGTCCAAACCCACCCCCTCCTATGATTTTTTGGAAGATTCTTCCAATCTTATTTCCACCATTATCAACACCACCCCAATTGGTCCTACTTTAAACCCGACTCCTATACCACCCGTTGACATACCTACACCTCACGAACCAGTCAACATACCTACCTCCCCTGCCCCACCTACACCAACGTCCACACCACCTGTCTCTCCTGCACCTGTCCCTGACCCACCAACGCCACCACATGTTGTATCTATTCATCCCATGGTCACACGTTCTCGTGTCAGGACTACTCGTCCTAATCCTAAGTATGCTGGTCATGTGTCCACTGTTTCTCCATCACCTAGGTCGTATAAGGATGCTCTTGATGATCCAAATTGGTGAAATGCTATGATTGATGTATATAATGCGCTTATTAAGAATAAAACTTGGACTTGTGTACCTCGTCCTGCGGGTGTCAATGTTGTTAGGTGTATGTGGTTATTTCGCCATAAGTATTTGGCTGATGGCACTCTTAGTCGGTACAAGGCACGTCTTGTTGCCAATTGTAGCACACAGGTGGAGGGAGTAGATGTTGATGAGAATTTTAGTCCGGTTGTTAAGCCGGGCACTATTCGGACTGTTCTTAGTTTAGCTATTTCTCGACATTGGCCTGTTCATCAGCTTGATGTCAAGAATGCATTTTTGCATTGTGATTTGGCTAAAACTGTTTATATGCATCAACCACTTGGTTTTCGGGATCATGAGCATCCGGATTATGTTTGTTTATTACAGCATTCTCTTTATGGTCTTAAGCAGGCGCCCCGAGCATGGTTTCAGCGGTTTCTTTGCTTATATTCTTACTCTTGGGTTTACTTCAAGTCGGTGTGATTCTTCTTTATTTATTTATCGACAGGGTGATGATACTGCTTTTCTGCTACTATATGTGGATGATATAGTGCTTACTGGTTTTGCTGATAGTTTATTACAGTGGATTATTGCTTCTATGCATAAGGAGTTCTCTATGAAAGATTTGGGTGCTCTTAATTATTTTTTAGGTGTATCAGTTACGCGTGACTCTTCTGGGATGTTTTTGTCACAACGTAAGTATGCAATGGAGATTTTGGAGCGTGCACATATGGTTGGTTGTATCCCTTCTAGAAATCCTGTTGACGCTGAGTCTAAGTTGGGTGATGATGGTGATCCAGTTTCTGATCCTACGTTATATCTGAGTCTTGCAGGTTCTCTTCAATATCTTACTTTCACTAGACCCGATATTACTTATGCTGTGCAGCAGGTTTGTTTATATATGCCTGATCCTGGAGAGCCTCATTTCACTGCTCTCAACCGGATATTACGGTATATTCAGGGGACTTTGGCTTATGGTTTACAGTTATTTTCTTCTACTACTTAGTCCTTGGTTGCTTATTCGGATGTTGATTGAGCTGGTTGCCCTACCACTCGCCGGTCTACATCAGGTTATTGTGTTTTTCTTGGCAACAACTTACTTTCATGGTCCTCTAAACATCAGCCGACGATTTCTCGTTCCAGTGCTGAGGCTGAGTATCAGGGTGTTGCCAATGCTGTTTCTAAGGCATGTTGGCTTCATACACCATTTTCATCTGCTATGATTGTTTATTATGATAATGTGAGTGTAGTGTACTTGTCTTCTAACCCTATTCCGCATCAGTGCACCAAGCATATTGAGATTAATATTCATTTTGTGCGTGATTTGGTTGCTACTGGTCAAGTTCGAGTTCCGCATGTTCCTTCTCGGTTTCAGTATGCTGATATTTTTATCAGGGGGTTACCATCTGCCTTATTTACCGAGTTTCGTGACAACTTGAGTGTTCGGTCTCCTCCCGCTCAAACTGCGGGGGAGTGTTAGGCTATTAGTATTAGGATTAGTATTTGGCCCATTGTATATTAGGCCCGTTATGTATCCTATATAATCTTGATGTACCATACATTATTATTCAATCAATATACACAAACTTACAGAAATAACCACACTATGAAATTCTACACTAAGAAGCACACACCCTTAGTGAAAACACCCCCCCCCCCCCCCCCCCCCCCCCCCCCCCACCCCACCCCCCAAAATGAGAAGAAGCTAGGTTAGACCTCTTGCATGCCATGTGATCCACTAGTATCAATGGTAGCCTGGTAAATTTATCAATCGTAACCTCATAAGTCATAAGTGATACCATTAACACGATAACAGGCAAGTTTGAAAACAAGAAAACGGTTATTCTTTAGAGTTATGCTATTTAGACCTACAACACAAGCCTAAATATATACTTAATGCATAAATCACTTGTACAATTGTATTAAGTACTTTCTCTCTCTAAATTCCCACCAATCAATTTTTAAATCAACCAATCAAATCATTAGGTTCATTTGTAGGCATGATTAGTAGGTCCAACAATCATTTTTCTTTTGTCTAAACATGATTTGGAAATAAGGAACTTTACAGGATTAAGCAACCCAATCAATTTACTATTTAGCCCAATTTCATCCTTATAATCTTGAGTCTTTTGACTTTCACTAGTTAGCCCAAGCCCAATAGAGCTAGAAATTAAAGAAAACCCATGCGTTAAATGTTACTGTTACTCCGCATTACATATCAAATGGACGATCCACGTCGAATGAGAAGTACTTATAAGCTGGGCACACTCGTGACCCAGGTCACCAGGTGCCACATAAGCTTTCTCTCTCCGGCGATCAGACACGACCAGGATACCACAGTCGATGACCGATTTTTTTTTTTTTTTTTTTTTAATTCAGACATTTTAAACAACAAATTTAAATTTATTAAAATTAAAATAAACATTACAATACTAAATTAAAAATAAACATTACAATACTTAAACTAATAATCTAAGCCGTAGCGTTCCTTGATTGTTGCTTTGACTTTCATCAATTCTTCTAGTTGTCATCCGGTCAAACTTGGGTCGACTGGGGTATTGTAGAAGATTATGTCGGTCTCCCGTTTTGATAGCCTCATGAGCTCAAGTTTCTCTCTTTTCATCTCCAGCTCTTTTTCCCTCAACCTTATGTACGCATCTTCTAAACCCTCCTTACTCTTACATTTTTTCCCCTTTTGACGGCTTCTTGAATTTGAAGAAAGTTTTGGCCAACGATTTTACAAATGATTATGATGGTTCATCACCACGAGAGGAGGAGGATGATTTCTTCCTTGCTGTGTCACGACCTACTGGTCGTGATTCTCTAGTCTCTTCCTCATCATCAGAATCATCAACATCTTGGACATCAAAAGGAGCTTGGGTAGAACCTGAGGTAGTGGTAGAACCCTTTGTTTTCTTCTGACTATTCGTTTGGAAAGCCGGCATCTCACAGTTCTTCCAAGCATCATGACCCTTCAAAATTTCCCAACACTCCTCCAAGGTGAAATCATGACCGTACATCATACGGTATTCTCTAAGAGCTTTTGAAGTGTCGTCTATATCATTCTCACCACTTCCATGGTTATTCTTGATATTATCAATGATAGCGCAATAACTACCAACCCTATTACGAATCATATTCTTCCATTTGGTAGTGATGGAGTCGTAGGTTCTGTCTGAGCCAGTTTCATTTTGAAAATACTCTATCACTAACTCCCAAAAGCGGTGCCTGTTCAAGGCGTTTCCTCTCGCCGAGTTTCCCGACACATAAACCCAAGCTCTACAAAGCGTGATCTCTTCTGCATTTGTCCAAGGTTCAACGGTCTTCTTGCCTTTCGCGTTGCTTACTTCGGGCTTCTTGCCTTTGTCCTTGGCCTTTGAAGCACGTCTTTATGGCTGCTTTGGTTTGATGGGGGACATTTCTTCAGCATCGTCGGTTTTTCATCATCATCGTCTTCAACGGAAATGGAATCATGGTACGAACCGTGGTACGAACCGTAGTACGAAACTTGCCCCATCGAAGCATCTTGAGTTGGATAGTTTTGTGTCGGATACTCCGGTATATAATCTTCCAAATTCATTTCAAGATTAGTACTTCGAAGCGGGGAATAAGTTTGATACGGTTGGGAAGGATAAATGAAGTCCATGTTTGAACGATACGACGACAAGGACGTTGCGGTGGGACAAATGGACGGTTAACGTAAAGTGGGTTTTGGTTTTGATTGGGTTGTGCTAGTTGTGATTGATATTCAAAACTTTGTGGATGAAAGCGAATACCCCGGTTTTGTTGTGGTGTTATGCCGGTTAATTCGAAGTTGTTTTCCGGCGAGAAATTCAAATTCGGGGCATTTTGGGGTAGTCGGGATCGTTGGTTTTTTGATTGTGGGGTATTTTTTGTTGACATGTTGAATTTGGATAAGAATTATATTGAGGTTGGAAGTAAATATAGATGAGAAGCAGTTTGAGGTTGAATTGTGTTTGAGATTATGTTTGAAGTTGGTATTTATAAAGTGGTAATTTAAAAAAAAAAAAGTTTTTTCTTTAGTTTAAATCAAACGGTCGATTTTTTTTTAACATTCAATGCCCTCAAACGGGCAAAAAGGATTTGGGAAGCCAAGTTTCAAATCGGTTGAAATTTGAACCGATATTGATTTTTTCTTACCTTCGACCGATGTTCTGACCGATCTCCACACTCGACACGAGTCAATTTTGGCACGCCCAACCGATTTTAAAAGCACAAGTGTGCCCAGCCTAACTGTATAATTGAGATGCAATAACTTAATTATATGTATCTTCATTGATTAGCTTAGATACATCTTAATGTTAGGTGCAAAATGTTAATAACCGATAACTCAAATCGGCTGTCGGCTACCTTTCCATAGTTTTTAATTATATGTGTATACTTATTTAGATGCATTTCAATATTTCATTAAACCTCTTTAGCTTGTTCTTCTACAAGTGATGTAATCTAAAAAATCAATTTGAATCATTTTCACTTTAAAATAAATTTCAAGATTAAAGGAAATGCATCTAAATGAATAAAATAATATCTAATTCAAATCGTTATATTTTAAATATATGCTTATAACTAGTCACTTCTTACCACTTGATATACATCTCATTTATCTACTTTTGAATTAAAGTTTATCTAAATCCACTTTCGCGTCATGGGCCGTCTATAATATACTCCCTCCGTTCCTAAATAAATGTCCACTTTGACTTTTTGCGGTCTTTTTTGTTCAACTTTGACCTTAAATATCTTTATTTTTGTTATATAATACTTGATGCAAAATATATGAATGAATTGAGTTTTAAATGTATATTTATTTGTATAACTTTCATCAAGTATTATATAACGCAAACAAAATCATTTAAGGTCAAAGTTGAACAAAAAAGACCGCAAAAAGTCAAAGTGGACATTTATTTAGGGACGGAGGTAGTAATAACTTTAAGAAAGATAAACCAAGTTAAAATACTAGATAGTCAAATGTTTATATGCTCACCCATCATTTCCTCATAAAATCATTGGTTCTTGATTACATAAAGGGTATATTTGGCAAAAATAAATTGTGCTGGTGATGTTACTGTTGCTGATGTTGATGCTGATGCTGGTGCTGAAAAAGATTATAAAAAAAGATTATTTTTATAAGCTAGATGAAGTAAAGTTTTATTTTCAGAGATTATGAAAGATTATTTATTTTATAATCTCTTATAAATTATGTCTGCCAAACAAAAATTATTTTTTTAAAAAATAAGCATAATCTCTCTATAATCTCATGTGCCAAACATAATCGAGGCCGACTAGTTTTCATTTCTAATTAAATAAAAATGGATATATTCTATTATTTAATAATTTATTTAGTTTTTTTTTTTTTTATTATTGGGTTTAACTAGTGTTTTACATTGGTCTCTCCAACATCCAGGATAAGATAACAGAAAACCAAACATTCCCTCCTTCCACAACAAAGATAAACCAACTGTCTGTTCTGTTATCTCAAAAAATGGCGGTTATAAACACTTTAACTACCTTCACTCCCCTACATGCACTCACAACAAACCAATCCTTCAGTTTCACACACAACCATCTTCTCAATCTTAAGTTCACAACCACAAGAAGAACAAGAACAATCAGTCTTGCATTGGGTGGTGATCCATTGGGTGATTTTGGTGCAAGAGACCCTTTTGCAGCTGAGATTGAGACTAATTTTTCTGATAAAGTTGGTTTCTATGACACTGAACACAAGATTTTGATACCAAATGTTGCTGCTCTGTCTCTTGCTCAACAAGAGTGTGGGCCCGTTAATGGTCCTATGTCTGAGGATGATGCTAAGAGTTTGTTGAGAAAGGTTTGTTTTATAATACCCATGTTTTGTTTTTGGTGATTTTGGTTGCTTTATTGCTTAATTTTGAAGTTTATGGTATGGTTGTGAAATATAGTTGGGTCAAATAGGCTGATATTTTTGACCTTGTAAATTGAAGTGAATTTGTTAGGTATGAAGTGATATTGTGTAACTATGGAGACTAGGTAACATGTGTTACACGTAGATACAACTTTGGTGTTGAGTTAATGGTGAAGTTTAATAGTAATTTAGAATCTACTAGGTCATAGTTTGACTTTCAAAAGTCAACCTTCATTTTCGGTTTCACTTATTCCTATGCTGTAGTTGAATGAAGTAGGAAATGACATTGGGGAATTGGAGACATATTGGCTTTTTAATAAAAATAATAATTAGAACACAAGCTCAAAGATGTATTTGTTTTCAAACTTTAGCGGATAATGGCGTTTTATTAATAAAGGGACATCTTAATCTGTACATTAAGGTTGCGCGATATTAAGACAAACAATAATTTTGTATATTGTTTTAATTTTGGAAAAATTAGCAGAAAAGCAATATAATCTTTAGTCATATCTTTATAGTATCTTACTCATACCAGTCATGACTCATGAGACTTGCACTGCATTCAGTTCATAATTTTCTAAATTTATTCCTTCTTTGGTTAAATCTCTTTAGAGATCGAAGGCAACTTGAGTATTTCTATGCCTGATTTAGTAATGTAATGCTGTTGCCTGTTTGACTGTAAAGAATTGCAAATGTTATCTTTAGGGTGCGTTTGGTTAGGGTTAATCGGAATGGATATGATGCAAGTGTTTAGTTAAGATATATATCTTTTAAATATGGGATTGAAAGATATATATCTTCTATACTCCATGGTCCAAGAGGCAAGGTATCAAACTATCATAGGTGAGGGACCCACTTTATACCTAAACCGATACCGATTGTGATTCATGATAGCATACCAAACGCACCCTTACTTCTCCTACACTAGCTATGACAGTATGGTAAAAATTACTCTGTATAACTTCAAAGATATTAGTAATTAATGTATTTTGGAAAATCTTGCACTTGAAGTAATGCACACATTAACGTTAGACACGCTATGGCATGACAATAGGGCCTTTCAAAGCTGCGGGTACCATTAAGATAACCATACATGGTTGTTGTAATACTTTATGAAATCTTAAAATTTATAGATTTCAAGATTGTGAGGATTGTAATCGGGGTTTTAGCGAATTGAAGTTTATTATCCTTTGTTTTAGTATGTTAGATGCATGAAGGGGTGGGGGTGGGGGGTTAGGGACGTAATTTCTAAGTAGGGAAATTAGTAGCGTGATCTCTAAGTAATGATCATTGATGACACACATGACACATGAGAACTAATTAAGGCATTACCCCAAAAATAACTTTTCTAATCCTTTTTTTTGTTGGAATACCCAAAAATAACTGAACCCTAATCTCAAATGATCACCTATAGAACCAAGTAACCAACTCTTACCTTATCATAATCTACTTTATTAATCCACAATACAGGACCAGGGCCAGGCCCAGGCCCACTAGACCGACTAGACAAATGGATTGGCCCAACCAAATTACTGCTCTTCCAAAGCTGAAACTGAGATCATTTGATAAGGTCTTGATTTTAAGTTTTCACAATTGTTGGTTTATTTTTGATTCAGTTAGGAAAGGTCTGCTAGTCGGTTGCGCCATTATTAGTTAGTATAGAAAATGATTGGTTAAAGATATGAGATTGAAAATAAAATCCAACGCCCATACACCAAAGGACTTGTGTCTCAATGGTACCCCTTGTTATGTGAGAAGTTCTCCAATCAAATGGTTATAGTTTGTGGTTGTATATTGTGAGATAGTTACTTGCCGTTCTAAATAAATAAATAAATCCAACGCTCATACATATATACACATGAAGTTTGAAACTTTTATATGCATCTTATTTAGCAGATATGAAAAAACAACACAACTAAGGTGCGATCTTCAGTCTCACCATGAAACTTAACACACACTAATACAACGCGACACAAAAGATAGCTCATCATTTCCATGAATGTTTACAGCCAAAGTGGTTGGACCATCTAAAACCAATAGTTTTATTGTAGGATGGATCATTATATGTCTTCCAATCATGAATAACAGCGGTTAAATCTGTGACTTTTGCTTTGATACTCCGACAACAATTGGCATGAACGGTTGAAACGACATTTACATCTCTACTATCTTGACAAAATCCACTAAAGAAAATGGTGTCCAAAAATCTAACCCGAAGTCCTAACCTTGTAAAAGCTCCTTTACTCATTAGCTCATAAAGAACATCTTGTTCTTTTTTCCCGGTTGAGTTGTTTCTTTGTGCATACCATTCATTGAACAAAGCAATTGTCTTGTTGTTCGATCTAATCATGTAGAAACCAGTGTTTATGGGGTGTTTTTCAGACCATTGGTTGCCATTAAATCTATCGACGCTAATTTGAAGGTCAACTGTCTCATTTATGAGGGATAGCCTTGGAAATGGATTCCTTAGCCATAATATGTCTGTGTCCTGTAATTGTTTTAACATAGAACCATATATTAAGTTATTGAACAAATACCAGTGATTTTATATGGTATAAAAAAACATTAGCATAGAAAAAGATTATCAGTTAACCAACTTACAGTGAAAACAAAGCTATATCCACGCCGAAGAACATCTTTAAGAAAACGGGTTCTTTGCCACATCATTTTTATGAAATCCTCAGACATATAAAACTTCTCACCAACAAAATCCCCACCGTCCAGTTTCAGTTTATAACAATGTAATCTTAGAAATTTACAACGTTCAAACGCGGTCTGATCAACTGCCACAATCAAAAGATGGTTAGTTAATTGGCGCGTATTTTCACCTAGCCGAAAACCATCTAAGAATATATCAAGCATTGGTTTATCGCCTTCGGTATAAGCTTTGTTCACAACGGCAATGATCACTGTTTTGTTCGGCATTGAAGCTCCCTCTAATGCTGTGTCTAGCTCGTCTCTACTATTGATCGAGTTGTGAGGCTGCAATCACAAATAAAAACAGAATTTCTGTTATTGGAACTATTTAGCTATATATTTATACTATGATTCAAGAAGATAATAAATTGATGTACGATGAAACTTACCACGGATAATGAGAGTTTGTTGTCCAGTGGATTTTTTTGTGTTAAAAGATTAATAAACAGTAAGGATATAAGCATGCAAGTGAAAAGGGCAATATGGATTCCAACTTTGTTTGATATTTCCATTGTTGGTTAATTTGATGATGATCTGGTGGTGATTGCTGGTACGTGGTTTAAGGTAGTAGGAGAAAAGTTTAGTGACTACTGAATGGTATAATCATATTAACTTAGCAAGAAATAACTATTTGTACTGATTGAATGTGAGTTCATTTTGGACTAAATTTTATATTAGTCTATTTTTTGGTATAGATTTATCGCTTTTTTTTTTCTTTTTAAATTTATCCCATATCTTTTTGCAAAACTAGAGAAAATAAGGATGCTTTTTGTAAACTTATGAATTTACGTTATGTATGTGGTTTTTCTTGTGAGTGGACTTTTTTCTAGGTGTGTTCTTTCATGTGTGTTTGTTTTAGGTAAGTACCAAAAACATGCATAAAGTTTTAAGCAGTTGTTTCTAAGTTACTTTAACACATTTATCCTTTTTTAAACATTATAATGAGTTAAGTTATCGGCATTAATTCTCTTACAAAAGATTATCGTCTTTGTCTTTGTTTAACATTATTTTAGTATCTAAGAACCATAGCTTATGGTTTTGGGTTAATTATGGGTTTCCTAGTAATTTTGGACTGGTAGAACAGTAGAAGTACTAGTTTGACTTTAAAAGTCAAAGATGTCTCATCTTGAGTTTGACTTGCTCGTGTGCTGTAGTTGCATGAAGTAGGAATGACTAGCTTTAGTAAGCTGTTGGGTGGTGAATTAGTTACTTCTACATATGGAATGGGAAAATGATTGGCATTTCTATAAGAACACAAGCTCAAAGCTGTTTTAGCTTTCTGACTATAAGGCATAGTTATCGAATTATTAATAAAACTACATCTGAATGAGTACATTAACTTTATGAATGTCTTGGGGTGATATTTATGACAAAAATCATTTATATACTGTTTTAGTTTTGGAATTGAAGACGTAGTATGAAAGTAGTAAAATCTTTAGTTTCGTATATTTGTAGTATTGTACTCGCGGCAGTTTAGTGACTTGTAACACGTTCACTTAATCGTTTCTAAATTTGGTCCTTTTCTCTAACAGCTATACACAACTGGGTAAATTTTACTAGTTTTTGTTTTATATGTGTATTAAGAACCCCTAGGATTAGTCTGCCAAAATGTCGGAAACCATGTTTACCCAAAAAAAAAGAAATATTGCTCTCTTTCGAACTATAGCTCATGGTAGCGTTTTATCAGAAAAGGACATCCGAGGGCAATAGAAATTCTATGGAATGATGCTAAGACATGACAGCGGGTCCTTCCAAATATGTAGGTAGCTTTAAGCCTTTAGGATAACCATGCATGGACGGGACAAGATTGTCTAGCTGTTTTAAAACTTAATAAAAGCTTAAAGCTAATAGAATTGAAGCCTGTAAGAATTGAAATTGTGGCGACGCCAAGGAGAAAAGTAGTTGATCTCTAAGTAAAGACCATTGATGACAATTATTCCAAAGTGGTTACGCATTAAATACAACTTAGGTATAAATTTCAGGCGAGCAAAAGCTCGTGATTAATAATAGTAGAGTGATCACTTTTGGGCTCAATCTCTACATGTATGATAAGTAAACTACACAGCCTGCATTGCCTGCTGATTTTTGAAGCTTAATTTACAAGGAGTTGGTGTCAACTCAACTGAAACATATTTCGATTTCATGAAGTAATGGGAAAATAAAGCAGTAAAATCTTTAGTCTCATATCTTTGTAGAATTGTACTCACACAGAATGATAACGTGTAGCACAACTGTTTAAAGTCTCTCTAAACTTTGTTCCTATGATTGCTTAACAGCTATAGAAAAGGTTGGTTTGAAGAATTGGCATGTCCTATTTAAGTAATTTTGTGTTCTTGCTTAGTTATAGCTCCTCAAGTGTTGGCCTCAATGGGTGGATCTATGATCTTTTCTAACTTATGTCAAAATTATACCAAGTACAAATGAAACAAAGATTCTGTAATGCTTTTGTATTATTATCAAAATGTCATCGTATGTTTGAGTACAATCTGCTATCTATTTATACAAAGTAAATGGGTACAATTTGAAGAGTCGTGTTGGTTCATGAGAACCAAAAGATATGTCGGTTGGGGCATAACTGCTATATAACGGTTATCTTGTAACTGCCATATAAATGCCAGTGTTGACTTTCTTCTTTGACTTTTGGTTGACCGGGTCGTTTGGGTGTTGACTTGGGTCGATTGGGATTAACCCAATATGCTCCCCCTTAATCACAATCGCTTTGTTGTAGATCTTTGACTCCGATTAGTTGTCTCAATGTTAGGAATCTGATCTTCGGTAGTGCTTTTGTGAGTATGTCAGCCTTCTGAAATTCTCCACTTATAAACTCGACTTGTAAATCTTCTCTTTCGAGGCATTCTCGTATAAAGTGATATTTTATGTCAATGTGCTTACTCCTTCCATGAAATACAAGATTCTTCATTAGTTCAATGGTAGACTTGTTGTCGACCATTAATGTAACCTTTTCTTCTTGAGTGTGTTCATTCAAGTAATCCTTCTAGTTTCATGCTTCATCCTCTTTAAACTTCACATCTCTACTAACACATAATCTTTGTGTTGTTGGATCAAATAGCCGGTAAGCTTTTGATCCTTGTTCATTTCCTAAGTATACCATTTTGTTGCTTCTATCATCTAACTTCGTCAAATGTTGTGATTGCTTCATAAGGAGTGATGTCTTCTAAGGCTTTTGTAGGAACGCTGTTTAGAATGTATATAGCATGTCTAACAGCTTCAACCCAAAAATTTTGAGGCATGTTGGTTGCTTTCATCATGCATCTTGTTGTAGACATAATTGTCCTATTTCGTTGTTCAACTACTCCATTTTGTTGCGGTGAGTAAGGTGCGGTTAGTTGTCGTGCTATGCCATTTTCTTTGCAGTATTAAGTGAATTCGTTAGATTTGAATTCTCCTCCACGATCAGTTCTTAACATTTTCAATGTTGTCCTTAGCTCCTTCTCTATTGTATTCTTGTATTCCTTGAACGTATCAAATGTTTGATCTTTCGTGTTTAGAAAATACGCCCACATATATCTTGAATAGTCATCGACTAGTAAGAATATGTATCTCTTTCCAGATGGTGTTGGTAGTGTAATTGGTCCACATAAATCTCCGTATACTAAATCTAAAGGTGAGGTTGATCTAGTTTGTGCTTTCTTAGGAAATGGTGCTCTACTGTGTTTACCAACTAAACAAACATCACACATTTGTGTTGTATGTTTAATGGCAGGTATTCCTTGAACTAACTCTCTTTGAGTCATAGATTTTAGTGATTCAAAATTGAGATGTCCTAGTCTTGCGTGCCATAACCAATTATTGTCCTTCAAGTTTGCTAAGCAGACAAGTGTGCCTATCTTCAGATTTGCTTTGTATAGACGGTTTCTCTGTCTTGTGACTTTCATGAAGATTTTGTTGTCCATGTCATAAAGTCGTAATTCATCATCTTCCATTACTACTTTACAACCGATTTCGGTGAATTGTCCAAGGCTCAATAAGTTGCTTTTTAGGCTGGGAATGTAATATACGTGTGATATGATTCTTTGTTTTTTGTCATCACATTCTATTAGGATTGAACCTTTTCCTTTGATCTATATGTGAGATCCATCTCCGAATCTTAATTTTCCACTAACGTTCTCATCTAGCTCTTTGAAGTGTTCTCTCATCCCAGTCATATGATTGATGGCTCCATTGTCTAAGTACCATAGACTATCAATATTTGTCTCTTTATATCCTACATCTTTTTCGTGCAGCGAGGCAGTTTGATCTTTAAGCTTTGTTAGCTTTGTTACTGGTGGGTCTTCTAATATTACCATTAGTAAGGTAGGTTCTAAGTCCTCCTCGACAAGATTAGATTGCATACTAGTGTTTGGTTTTGAATAACACTTAATTGCATAATGACCCATCTTATTGCATTTGTAACATATTACTTTGCTAAGATCAGTGTGTGATTTGTTGAAGTTGTTATGAGAGTTTTCTCCATCTTTCTTTTCTTCCTTAGATTTTTCTTGGTTTCTTCCGTGTGAAAATTTATACTTCCCACGTCCACGTCTTCTAAAGTGTTTTCCTCTATTGTCATGTCGTGTGAACATCAATTTTTCTTGATTGTCCACTTGTTTTCCCTTTTTGAACTTAATCCTTTCTTCGTAAGTCTTAAGTCTTCCAATTGCTTCTTCCATTGTCATTTTACTTAGGTCAGAATATTGTTCCATAGATGCGACTATTTGCAGATACCTATCGGTTACATCATTTAGTAGTTTCCGTACTAAGGGTTAATCTTCTATTGTGTCCTAGACTAGCGGCTTTGTTTACGAGAGTTGTAAGTTTTGTAGTGAAGGTGTCGATTGTCTCGTATTCCTTCATGTATAACATCTCAAAGTCGGATTTGAGTGTTTAAAGTCTTGCTTGTTGAACTCTGTCTTTGCCAACGTGTCTAGTTTTCAAAGCATTCCAAATGTCTTTTGCGGTTTTGTGCTTTGTTATTTGAAGTAATTGTTCTTCGGGTAAGGCTTGGTAAAGAAATGCAATAGCGGTTTTGTCTTTTTTCTTATCGGATTGAGTCGACTCAGTCGGCTCTATTGTTTCCCATAAACCATTCGCTTCGAGAATGATTTGCATGCAAATTGCCCATAATGAGTAATTCACGGGCTTTAAGATTGGGCATTGAAATTGGGGTGTACTATTTGTAATATTAGTACTAGGTTCTTTACTTCCATTTCCTTTCGTCA
Source organism: Chrysanthemum makinoi (assembly GCA_910596185.1). Classification (NCBI taxonomy): domain Eukaryota; kingdom Viridiplantae; phylum Streptophyta; class Magnoliopsida; order Asterales; family Asteraceae; genus Chrysanthemum; species Chrysanthemum makinoi. Next base: position 258,283,506 of record OU343218.1, read on the forward strand.
TATCTTAAAGATATTGACAGTAAATCTCCAAGAGAATTTTAACACGAGGTGTGTTGAAATTTCTTATTTTTTAGTGAGCTCTTATGTTTTATTTTCCTAAAAGGTGTATAAAACTTTTATAGGTCTAGTTTTAAAAACTATCCTGGGAGATTAAAAAAATTCTTAAATGAAATATCCTAACTTAAAAGGTATTCCTAATATAATAAGCAGTGTAATCACTAGGTTACTATATTTAAAAAAAAAATTGATGAAGTACTAATTTGTAAATAAAAGTAACTTATCAAAAGTAATATATATCAAAATAAATATATACTATAAAAGTGAAATGTTGGTTTTGTAAAATTTTGGAACCTGGAGAGGTTGATGGTTTAACCCGATATCTAAATGTATCCTTTGTTTGTAGCCCTAATTGGACACGCCTCTTATATTGTTTCTTATCTCTTTATTGTGAGATAAAAGAAAGAGGAGTAAATTGCATTTTTGGTCCTTGTGGTTTGGCCAAATTGCAGGTTTGGTCCCCATCCTTTCGAAAGTGCAACGATGATCCCCATTTTGATGTTTTGGTCCCGCATGTTTGGTCCCTGTCCAAAGTTAAATGACTAAAATACCCTTATCTTCTTCCCCTTTAATTTTCTGTTTATTTTTTCTTTTTATTTATTCATCTAATAACAAGAACATATACAAGAACCCAGATAAACAAAATATTTAATACACTTAAATATCTAATACACCCATATCATCAACATAAAAAAGCACCCACTTCTAACCATAAATCTATATTCATCCCCAACTCTTTTTACTCTTCAAACACAAATTCATCAACATAATTGACTAATCCCTACCCTACCAGATTCGAAACAAGAAACGAAAAGTCAAAAAGGAATAACAAGAACAGTAACATGTCTACAACAACAAACCACTACAACTTCACAAACAAGAACAATAACCTTATCCTAATCCCTACCCTACCAGATTCGAAACAAGAAATGAGAGTCAAATAGGAAGAACAAGATTCGCGGAGGTGGTGACAGAACCACCAAATCTGGCGGCGGCGTTGGTGACAGATCCGAAGGAGGTGGTGACAGAATCCCCGAATCTAGCATACATCTTCAACCCATGTAGATCTACAAAAATAAGTACTCATTATCCATAACCCCAAATCCCCAAATCTGATGTGTTGATATTTTTATGTTTCGATTAACACATAAAAGAAACAAAGAGGATTTTGTGGCTTGTGTTTGATTTAAAATCATAAAGGAGAAGAAAAGAGATAGATTTTTATGTGACCGCTTTTTTGAGTTTAGGGTTCTTGGGCTAAATAGAAAATGTAGGTGAGTCTGAAATGAGTTTAAGGTTTTTTTATTTATTGTTTTGGTCTTCTTATGTGAAATCTAATTAAGGGTTTTGTGGTTTTTGTATTTTTGTTTATCTTTGCTAGATCTGAAATTGTTTTTGAGAGTGTTTGTGCTTTTATTAAAAGTGGGAGTGGTTTTGTTTTAAGAGTAAATTGCAGTTTTGTTTATTTGGGTTCTTGTTCATGATCTTGGTATTGGATGAATAAATAAAAAGAAAAAGTAATTGTAAAATTAAAGGGGAAGAAGACAAGGGTATTTTAGTCATTTAACTTTGGCCAGGGACCAAACATGCAACCAAAACTTCAAAATGAGGACCATCGTTGCACTTTCGAAAGGATGGGGACAAAACTTGCAATTTGGCCAAACCACAAGGACCAAAAATGCAATTTACTCAAAGAAAGAGTAAAACGTCTCTTTTGAGAGACTTTATATTCGTCTCTTCTTCTTCTGGGATTTGATCCATTCTTCTTTTCTCCTAATCTTTATGGTCAATCGCCTGTGATAAGGTTTGATGGCCTTCCTTTCTTCTCCGGTTTGTAGTGTTCTTTGCGAGCACTTGATTCCCACAATTGAAACTTAGGGTTTCGATGAATTTCGGGGTTTTATTTCCGCGAGAGATTGAGATGATTGGAGATTGAAATTGAGTCGATTGGTGACTCAATTGATGTTCTGGGCTTGATTCCTTAATTGAACAGGTGTGTTTGTTCTATGTTGAGTCGTTTAATTTTGTGCCTTAATTGATGACTTGCGTTATCAGATTGGTATTTAGTTTTTTTTGTTTTTGAATCAAAGGGGTGCACGATTTTTTAATCGTTTATGATCCTTTTGAATTGGGTAAAAATTGTTTCGATGTTAATATTTGTCTGTTGACAAAATATTTTCTTGCAAAACGTTATCTGATTGCCGGGTTGAGTAATCACAATTTGTGATTGTTCCCTGTTGCGACAGATACAGAAACACAAAAATGATTTTTTTTTTATTTTGTGTTCGATTTTTATTTGTAGGAAAAATTATTTCCGAAACAAGGTTCTGGTCCTTTTGATTCTGAAACTAAAAACGAATAAAGATTGGTAAATGATGATTTTGGGTTAGTTTTTGACCAAACCGCTTTGATACCAATTGTTGGCCTCAATGGGTGGATCTATGATCTTTTCTAACTTATGTCTAAATTATACCAAGTACAAATGAAACAAAGATTCTGTAATGCTTTTGTATTATTATCAAAATTATTATACGATAAGTAGGCCCAAGCCCGTTTGTGGGTTTAGGGTTTCTAGGGTTACCTCTCTATATATTGTGTCTCAATAAAAGTTATAACCTACGGGTTTTATCATTGTCTTACATGGTATCAGGCCTAATCGGTCCTACCTTAAAACTCTAAACAAAACTTTCGCCCCTCCGGCCGCCGGCTACACGCCGGAGGTTCGGAGGGCTCTCTTTAAATCTTAACCCCAAATCTCATTGATTCCAGCCGACACGATAGTATCACAAAAGAAAAAAAAAGTCGGCCGTTTGTTTGTTATGGACCTAGGCGTACAAAGTTAACAACAATGAAGAGAAACTCACTTTGGTGGCTGTGTTTGGTACGAAGCAAGCAATAGGCAGGAGAATAATATTTATATATTCGTGATATATTATTTTTCTTGTGGACCTACCTTAAAACTCTAAACAAAACTGCTTCCGCCGCCTCTGGCCGCCGGCTACACGACGGAGGTTCGGAGGGCTCTCTTTAAATCTTAACCCCAAATCTCATTGATTCCAGCCGACACGATAGTATCACAAAAAGAAAAAAAAAAAAAAAAAAAGTCGGCCGTCTTTTTGTTATGGACCTAGGCGTACAAAGTTAACAACAATGAAGAGAAACTCACTTTGGTGGCTGTGTTTGGTACGAAGCAAGCAGTAGGCAGGAGAATAATATTTATATATTCGTGATATAATATTTTTCTTGTGGACCAAGTGTTGGAAGCAATTAAAGATGGGGAATTGATACTCACACCACCTTTTTTGATTATTGCACCATAATATGTGCATTGTAGTTTGTACTGTACAAACTGCAATGCACAGATTGTGGTGAAATAATCAAAAAAGGTGGTGTGAGTATCACCTCCCTTAAAGATGAATGGAATTAAATCCCATTGTTGTTACTGTTGTTCGAAGGAAGGAGAAGCAACAAAAGATATGATGTTCAACATGCCGAATCCGATCTCCTCCGATAGTGCACTCTCGCGTTTATCATTTTCTTAAAAAAAAAGAAAGGAAAAAAAATATATTGTTATTTAATTGTTTGTTTTTGTTTTATGTCGAATCCAGGGTATTTATTCCCGAGACGACTTTTGTTGGTGTCGAATCTGGGGTTCTTATTTCCGAGACGACTTTTGTTGATGTCGAATCTAGGGTTCTTATTCCCGAGACGACTTTTGTTGGTGTCGAATCTAGGGTTCTTATTCCCGAGATGACTTTTGTTGGTGTCGAATCTAGGGTTCTTATTCCCGAGACGACTTTTTGGGATACGTTGGTTTATCCTGTTTTATTTTGGTTATTGTTTTATTTTGTTTTCTTAGTTTACTACTATAGTTCGAGCTTTCGCGATTTCGCCGCTCGAACTGCGGGGGAGTATTAGATGATAAGTAGGCCCAAGCCCGTTTGTGGGTTTAGGGTTTCTAGGGTTACCTCTCTATATATTGTGTCTCAATAAAAGTTATCATTGTCTTACAAAAATGTCATCATATGTTTGAGTACAATCTGCTATCTATTTGTACAAAGTGAATGGGTACAATTTGAAGAGTCGTGTTAGTTCATGAGAACCAACAGATATGTCGGTTGGGGCATAACCGCTATATAACGGTTATCTTGTAACTGCCATATAACTGCCATTGTTGACTTTCTTCTTTGACTTTTGGGTTGTGTTGACTTGGGTCGATTGGGAATAACCCAATATCAAGCACAATATTTGGCTTGACTTGTGTTTGACAAGTTGTATCATCCATGAGATATATAGGGGTGCCTGCTGCGTAAAACCCCTACATATCTTTAATTCTCATATACCTTTTCTGCTATCTTAGATTTGTGGCTCTATGTTTAGATCACATGATGAAGATACTAAATCGCATGCCTCCTTTAAAATCTCCAATCACATAACGAGGAAGTGAATTACATCTGTGCGGGGTCTATAGCTCAGCTCCAAGATATACTTTCAGCTGTCAAAAGGAAAGTATTAATAAGGCATTTTATACAAGTAAAATTTTATTGTTTAGTAGGTATGAATTTGAGGTCGGATCGATGAATTTAGAACTTAAAAAATCTTGAGGAAATATCGTATCTGTATATACTTTAAGATATATGCTCCAAGTAGCGAAAACATCTGCGTTGAGTTAATAATGACTTTCCAAGTCTCCCCTGAACTCTGAAGCTTAGTTTGCTCTTGCTGTTGCTGCAACTGTGCCGCATGTTGCATAAATGACTTGTTGTAAACCCTTAGAAGTTAAAGATCTGTGAGATATGGCAATGGCTGAAAATTTACCCTAAAACCATGGTTTTATAATCTGGAGTTAGTATTAACTTAAGTAAGACTTACGTCATTTGTTATTATTTCGCATCTGTGAAACTTATAGGATATTATTGCGCAAGTATCTTTATTTCCGTATCTTTGTAGCAAAGCACTCACGACAGTTAATGACTCGTAACACAATCCCATGATCATCTCTAGATTTATTCCTTCTTCCTAAGCATCTATTTCGAAAGGCTGACTTTCATTGGAGCACGGGAAGTTGGTTAGAGACCACGTGGAGCAGCTCTCTTATTAAATACTCGTCATCTTTTGTGCAATCTATTGCTCCATGATATATTTGCAGTTGTTCCGTATCTGTCAAAACATGTAGGGTAGGACGGGGCTAATTTTCATGATATATTTGCATTTGTTCCGTATCTGTCTAAACATGTACGTTGTGAATAATTCAACCAACCTATATTTCTTTTGCAATTCATGTTGATTATTTGTTTATCAATAACTTGCAGCAGGAAAACAAACGGAGTCTACCCTTGTAACCTCTTCCTACAAAAGGTCTAAAAAAAGAACAACGTGCGTGCTTACAAAAAGTCTTTTTTGTTGTGTATCATGTAGGTTGTTGGTTGGAGACTAGTGAACGAAAACGGGAGTCTAAAGCTACAATGCTTATGGAAGCTTAGAGATTCTGAATGTGCAGTAGAACTCATAAACCGAATCACTAAAGCCGTAGGATCCACAAGCCATTTCCCTAACCTTCACCTTGAACAGTCAAATTCAAATGTCAGAGCAGAGCTCTGGACTTCTTCAGTCGGTAACCACCATTCTTATTTGTCTAATTCTTTTTATGGATTGATTTTTCCCTGAAAATTCTGTTTTGAATTGCAGGAGGCTTGAGCATGAATGATTTCATTGTAGCTTCAAAAATTGATGATGTAAAAACTTCAGATCTTGTTCCCAGGAAAAGAGCTTGGGCTTAATCTGCATAAAATTCCCAGAAGAATATAATTTTGGCATCTGTATTCTTTATTATCAACTTGTTATTGTTTTTTTACTTCTTTAGGACTTTTGGCAATACAAATTATGTTGTTTTCATGAATGATAATTTCATGAGTGTCGCTCAATGTTATTCTTAATTTCATAATGTGCTCGTTGATCGAGATCATATCCAGATGATGTGTACATCTTCTTTGATTAATATGGTTTGAGACTAACCTCATATGCGTTTTAGCAATTAACCTCACTGTTGCAAAAATTTTTCGTGTAGTACCATGAATCATTATGTTTTGAAATTTAACATGCTTTTATTAATATATAAATTAATACAAATACTCGATCAGCCATTCCCACTAAAAAGAGACAAGTACTCAAACACAAATGTTGTTTTAAAAGTAATTGAGCTTATAGCTAATTATGGTTTAGCTAAAGAACCTTTGGGGCATATCTCTTACACCTTTGGACCAAAGACCCCTTGGTACCCTTCCGGCAGCTTAGCATCCCAACTAACCCTAAATGAATCACTTCTTTTCACATTACAAATCGGGCATCTGCTAACATGACTATCACACGACATACAAACGCTCAAATGCCGGCATGGGGCCCACACAATGTTTGCTCTCTGACTCTGGCAGACTCTGCACAACGCATCACACTCTACATGATTGAATTTAGACTGAACTTCTTCCTCCACCTGACCAGCAGCAGCAAGGGGGGCACTTAATTCTTCCACTTCTTCACTTTCCTCAAGTGCTTCTTCCAACGTAAGTACCCGCTGAGCATAAAACTTGCACGTGACTTGCAAAACTTTCAACTTTTCTTCAAGTACCATTCGTTTTTGTACTTCTGCATCCACCTTTTTGCGCCACTTATCCAACACACCAAATTGAAACTGTTGCATCTGCATGAACATGGAAAAATCAGGTAAATAATGAACTAAAAGAAAAATCAAATCAAATCTGACATTAAGCATATTGCATGTGTTACCAAGTCAGAGTAAGTACTGTCATTAGCGACTGCTTGTTGAGAACGTGGCTCATTCACAGTCGACTCAGTAGGGTTACTATCGCTAGAGCTGGCAACGATAGCCTTGTTCTTATTGGCTCCAGCATTCGTGACAGGTGACATTGTTTTTGAAACTTAGGGTGGGTTTAACGATTACATTAGAGGTGTTTATATACACAAAAGCATTAAGTTTTGATGACAAGATAATATGGTAATATTATCACACAAAATATTGAATCATCTCCAATGAGGATGATAATGTCACTTTTAATATTACTTTTCTTCTATATATGGTAAAGTCATTAAAAAATGCTGCATACTAATTAATTTCAAACGGCTAGTTACACATTAAAGCAAAATTGGAAATAATTAAGTTTTTTTATTCTAAAAAATACAGTCAATGTTTGAACATGTGAACACCTCAAATATGTTATGTGGCTTATATGGACATTTGAGAAACAACAAATACATGCACATGGTCTGTAAAAGAGTAAAGAAAAAAAGTTATTTCAAGATTGGTACTTGATCATTTTCTGAAACGAATTGCTATATCCTATTTGAAATTTTAAATGTATATATCATGTCGGATCCTTATCTTTTATGAAAGGCAAAATTTTATTGTGTGTGACTATGAAATTGAACCAAAACTTATTTACTTTTTTAGAACAAATGGAAATCATGTGAGCATGTGAAGTGGCGAATGTCTTTCACTAGTGTAATTTATGTGTTACAAGTTTTTCTAACATATATGATAATATGAATGTCGATCTCAACAAGCTATCAAATTAAACATACAACCAAAGAAAAACAACTATATTATACATACAACTTCGCATAAAACTATTGGTCTAATATGCAAATTCACACTCTTATCAGATATCCAACTAGATTAACCAAATAGATAGTGATCATTAATTTCACTGCTTACTACTTAGTACATCCTTAGACTATCGTTTTAAAATTCTCCTTAAGTTCGCCACTCTCTAATTCTACACGATATATGTACATTTGTGACTAGAAAACATGTCAACGTCTGCCTAAGACACTTGTATATTAATGTGTTTTGGTGTTCCTCTAAATGTTGTATGATTTCCTTTTTAAGAGTTGGTGCAACATACTTATGACTTATGCGAAGCATGATGAGGATGTTCTTGAATCTTCATCAACCCTCAAAACATAAATAAACAAGGCATAGGATAATGTTATAAATCACCTAAGCCTCGCCTATCAAATTTTAATTTGTTAAACCAATTGCGTGCCTTAAACACGATGCATGATGAATATCATTGTTATTAGGTTTAATTTGCGACTCTGATATACCTCTTTCTCAATCGTTATCCTTACCTTAAATATCTACAATATCTATCTTTGATCTTTTTAATGAATCTAAATACCATTTGGTAGTTTTGGAATGAGATAGCTTTCTCCTCAAAGCAGCCATCCAAGGACCTTATCTTTCACCACATCAAACTTGCTTTATATCAATGGATCTCATGTAGAAGTAGAAAGTTTAGTCTAAATGGATTGAGTGGTTTAATAACCGTCATCATGCTCTTTCTAGCTGATTATTTTTCCTTTGTGCTCCTAGCATCTTGCTAGGTTGCTCCTTTTTTCTATATATTTCTCGTCATTTAAAAAGTTGTTATATCACCAAAGGTCTATAGGCACATGGAAAGTTCAAGCAGTAGCAAAAGTGATCTAAGCAGATTATCTTACCATACCATGTTATAATTAGTTTATGTGTTCTCCTATAGTTATATGCAGTTATATGTCTTAAGCAGTTATGTCCAAGTAGCAATTTCTTTAGCACTTGTAATAGCAGTTGTAGTGTAATAAGTTTATATATTGAACAAACAAAAAAAGAAACATGTAAGTTATCTTTCCAGCAAAGTGTATGTGTGTTTAAAGAGATCGAAGGGTTCTCTCTAATGAGCTTTGAATAATAATGAGTAAATCCACAAGAAAGGAATAGCCAGCAAACACTCTAACCTATAGAAAACTTATAAACCCAAAGTAATTTTACACAACAACTTGATTTGATAGTAGACAGCCAACCACCCTTGGCTCCTCTTATTATTAATCAAAGTTAAAAGTATAGCACAATACAAAGAAGAGCGGATAAAACTATACACAAACTAGGGTTATTTCGCACAAACGATTTGGGAAGAATGAGGTCTTTAGCCTCTTGACTTGACTTTAAATAGCTGCTAGAATTGATCTTCCATAAAAGAACCTTGATCTTCTGAATATTACAACTTTAGTCCTTCTACTTGGATACTTTGAGATAATGCTTATATTTCAACACTCCCCATAAGCATTAGCTTCGAAGCTCCATCATCATTAGCTTGATCTCCAAAGTTATCCACAAACACATTAAACAAACCAAGGACTTTGCAAAAATTGTTATGGTGATAATGTTAAGACCCTTAGTGAGCAGTGCGCAGCATTATCCTCGATTCGACTTTCAGTGGTTTAATAAAATCATCAGCCACTTTTTCTCTCAAAAAATAGAGATCAATCTCAAAATGCTTGCTTCTTTCATGTAACAACGGGATTAACATAAATGCGCCATGGAATTATCACAATACATATTCGAGGACAATCTCACACTAGCATGTAAATGCTCATGATTTTGGTGATCCACATAACTTCACAACACGTATTACACCTGAACTCACTACCGGTAGAGGGATCTAGCAACAACAACTTGCTTTTAATTTTCCGAGAAACCAAATCATTTCGAAACACACTATATCCGATGTGGACCTCCACGGTCACCTTACACTTTGCCCGTCGGAATCAACATACACTTTAATATTTTTAACATCACCTTCTTTAAAAGTGATACCAAGACCAGGCTCATTCTTTAAATATCTCAAAACTCTAAAAGCAAGCCTCAAATGAGACTTCATAGGCTTATGCATTATGAACTTAAACAATGCACATCATAAAAACATGGCCTTGTCAAAGTTAAGTAAATCGGTTTGCCACAAGTTTTTGATAATTTGTTATACTTGTTAAAGGTTCATCATCTCCAAACTTAGAAACAAGCTTTTTGTTATCAGGATTTGTTTCAATAGGAGAACCACAAGGCTTACAACCAAGAACCAAACTTCGGTTAAGAGCTCGATACAATACTTCCTTTGAGTAAGGAGATCCATTATCAATATCAATAACCTCAATTCCCAGAAAATATTTGAGTTTACCCAAGTCTTTAATCAAAAACTTTGAACTAAAAAACTTTTAAACTTGTTAATTTCATTGAGTATTATTACCGGTGATGATAATATCATCAACATATACTAACAAAATTAACAAAACATCATTTTCATTTTAATGAACAAGAGAAATCATTTGGACTTTGTATAAACCCATTTTCTTTAAGCACAGACACCAATTTCTCATTCCATTTTCTAGAACTTGTTTTAATCCATATAATGATTTAACGGGTTGCCAAACTCTTTATCATTTTATGGAAAATCCTTCAGGCAAAGTCATGTAAACATCTTCCTCTAATTCACCATATAAGAATGCATTATTTATATCAAGTTGAAACAATGGCCACTTGTTATTAACAACAATACTTAAAACACATCTTATAGTGACAATTTTGACCACAGGAGAAAAAGTCTCCTCATAATCAATTCCTTCTCTCTGATTATAACCCTTAGCTACCAACCTAGCTTTATATATTTCAACTTCACCATTAGCTTTATATTTAACCTTAAACACCCACTTATAACCTATGGCTTTTCTACCATCTGGTAATTCCTATTTAAAGCTTCAATTTCTTGATTCATAGCATCTACCCACCTACTATCTTTGACTGCTTCTTCATAAGTAGTAGGTTCATATATTTTATTAAGACTAGATGTGAAAACAAAGTTATCAAAGCTTAAATTGGAATACTTAACAACTTTACCGAACTGTTTGTGCCCCTCAAACATTTTACCGAACATATCTAGATCCTCACCCTCAGATATATAACCATCATCAACATTACTAGTACCTTATACCATCGAAACAACGGTTTACATTTGCATACTCACTACTATCGGTGTCCTTCCTACTAGAAGTGTTCCTAGTGATGTCTACATTAGCGTATCTATATTATACTTGTATCAAGCGGCAAATTGATATCTACATCTCTGTGTATCCACATTCTCTGTTTTAGTGTATAGAAGCTCATCATCACTAGCATCACCTTCTCACGGTCGACACTAGGTTTATAGTACTTGATTCAGTCTGATTTGTTGTTACAATCTATACTACTTACGTTATCATCATTGGGCTCATTGGTTCTAAAATGATCTTGACTTCTATTAAAATCTTGATCAAAGAAATTTAAAGTATTTATTCCATTGTCATTAAACACAAAATCTTTAGAGAAAGATGTATTCTTAAATGGGAACATAGTTTCATAAAATTTTACATCTCTAGAAAACATAAACTTCTTTTGATCAATATTAAAAAGTTTGTATCCTTTTTTATCAAAAGCATATCCAACAAACACACATTTATCAGATCTGGATGCAAACTTATCAGATTCATTTAAAAGCGGTTGAAAAACATAGCGGCCAAAACATTTTAGATTCAAAGTTAGGTTCGATATTATACACCATTTCAAAAGGACTTTTCGGACAACGGTTGGCAACGGTTAATAAGGTAAGTTCGATTAGAATAGGCTTCGATCCACATGTTCAAAGGTAACCCACGAAACATGAGGGCTCTAGCGATGTTGATAAATTCCTATGTTTTCTCTCAGCTACACCATTTTGTTGAGGTGTATAAGGACAAGAAGTTTGATGTAAATATACCATTGTTAGGCAGAAAACCTTCAAATCTTTTATTTACGTCCCCATCCAAGTTCCTTAATAGTTTTTCAAAGCGATTTTTAATGAGATTATAAAACTATTAATATGATCAAAAAACCGGTTTTGCTTTTCATCGGATACACAAGCGATACCACTGGTGTAGTCATCAACTCTGATGAAAGTACTTAACACCTTCTCTCTTGGTCACCTTATATGGTCCCCACACATCTAAATGAACAAGATCACCCATATGTTTAGTTTTATGATTACTTAAAGGAAATGGTTCTCTTGTTTGTTTAGCTTTATATACATATCTCACAAGGTTGAACTAGTACTCTTAAGGTCTTTTAGTTTACTTTTAAGCCGGTTAATACATGATGGAGAGGTGTCCAAGCCTATTATGCCAAATACAATTTGACATAATACAACTCTTAATATTACTATTATTAACCCTCTTACCTTCATCTAGAAAATAAAGACCACCTTTTTACTACCGGTCCCATCAGGGAACCTTTGAGTTAAATCACGAATTTTACAAACCTTATCATTAAAGCCAACCACGATTATCTTTAGACAATTTATGAGCGGACAACAAACACACAAGATACCGGGAACAACCAATCTTTTAAAAACAAGATTATTTCCAAATTTAAAACTTCCAATTTGTTTAACGTATGTAGGCTATCTCATTGGGATGTGCAGTAAGTAAGATTTAAATGAGAAACATCCATTATATCATAAAGATGAGTAGCACTAAAAGTGATATGTTGACTTGCTCACAGTCGATAATCCACCAATATAAGTATTATAGGTACTTATATTAGTATTGAAATTAAAAATCACAAGAAATAAAAAGCTAATCACACAATTGGATGCAATACTTGATGCAACACTAGCATGAGCCTTGCTAGTATCACTGAACCACTAAGTAAAGCCATTAACGTTATCTTGATCACTAGTAAAGTATGAGTAGTACTCTTACTAGTATCGATCTTATTATCAACCACATTATTAACATTGCCTTTTTTAAACCGGTGGATACGGTAACTCAAACACCTATCAATAGTATGACTGTCATATTACAGTAATGCTTGTTGACAAAATTTGACACCCTGCCAAACCTTTTGTTGTTATTATTAGTGTTCTTATTAGAATTCCAATTATTATTTTAGAGTATTACGGTATAAGGCCTAGCCTGGCGACTACCCCATTTTAAAGATTTATTAGCCACATGATTAGATACGTGAGACTCATCTCTAGATAGAGTAGCAAAAGCGGACTTAACATCGGTAAGGATGATAGTGAGAATAAGACTTCTAATAGAGCTAAAACTATCATCAAGACCCATGAGAAATTGCATCAATCTCAAAGATCGAATGCTTTTTCAAAGTGAGAGTATTTCTAAATGCATGTAAGCCGAGATCAACAAGAGAGTCAATACCTCTACATGCATTAAACTCATGATAATACTCAAAGACTCATTCAGTTGTGTTAAAGTATGTATTTTATGATCGATTATATATCCACAGACCATCCTCTTTATTATATGTTTCACTTAATTCATCCCACAGATTTAGCATTCTGAGAAAACACTTGACCTTTATAAAGATCTTGTGAAATACAACCAAGAATCGGGGATAAAACCGCGATTACACATATCCATTTGTATGCGATATAGAGCATCGGTGGGATCTCTAACACACTTTCCATTAATAAAACCAAGTTTGTTTCTAGTATGTAAAGCCGCTTCAGCGACATACCATACCTTATAGTTCTCGGTACCTTCGAGTTTGAAGGTATGAGCACCAATAATGTGAGGATGTAAATATAAAAGTCATAAATGTCAGTTTTATTCACTACTTCCCCGCGCCCGCACCCACTTATCATGGAGACCATCAACCATAATGAAAACGGATAAGAGCAATAATAAAAACACAAACAAGAAGCGAACCAGCCGACACCTTGTAACTCCTCAATCACAAATAACCACCAAACAATCTCAACCAACACCAACAAACAAATCCTTGATCTACTCGGCCTCCAAATCCTAACCAACGGGGAAAACCTAAGAAAAAACTAAAAGAGGCGTGAGAGGTATTACAACCACGAAGCTTCATTGATATCCAAGAACAGGATCAAGAAGATCCAAAATCAATCACAACACGGCTAAGCGTTAACACGAAAAGAACAAAAGAACAACACAATTGACAACTACAGTTAAGAAACATCAATCCGACCCCGACAAATTATTTTAGGGTTTTTGATTTTTGTTTCAAGAATCTTGAAATTAGAATCAAAACAAGTCAGATTATTAAAAGAATCAAAATAAAACAACCTGAATTAAGGTTTGATATAGTAAACCCTAATTTTTAACTAATTTGATTAAAAAACCAAATTAACACACTCCGACTACTAATTAACTCACAAGATTGCGAATCAAGTAGTTTAGTCAAAAACCACCGGGACCAAGAAACCCCAAAATCAAGAAACCCTAATTTTTGAATTTTACAATTACCAATACTACCAATACTTCGAGAATCACAAGATCTACACAAATAGATCAAAACCCTAAATTTTGAGAAACCCTAGTTTAACAAAAGCGTTACAATCTTTTTAAATCACTTTGGTATAGAGCAACGATTACCGTAGAAACTATAAACCAGAAATAATTTACACAACAACTTGATTTGATAGTGAACCCGTAACCACCCCTCTCCTCTTATTATTAATCAAAAGTTAAAGTATAGCGGTTTACAATACAAAGAAAAACAGGATAAAAACTATACACAAACTAGGGTTTCTCTTCATTTCGAGGAACAAGATAGAGAAGAGAGATATTTCACACAAGCGATTTGGGAAGAATGAGGTCTTGACCTCTTGACTTGACTTTAAATAGTGCTAGAATTGATCTTCCATAAAAGAAACTTGATCTTCTAAATATTACAATTTTAGTCCTTACACTTCTTGATACTTTGAGATAATGCTTATATTTTCAACAAACCCTAATCGATTCCATCCTACAAAGACCTATATCGAGATCCATAAGTTGGGACCATAACAACCTGGTATCAGAGCAACAAGTTATTAGTGACTCGATGCAACTGTTTCAACAACAATTTAAGGCTTTCATGAAGCGATTATAATGAAGATCGTAAGCATATAAGCGGTTTGAAGAGAATAAATGAGACAAGCCACCGATGGCGCTACACATGAGGACTGTGCGATCATCATAATGATAAAGTTGATTGTGGTGGCGGTGGCACAAATGCGTCAACGGACTTTATTATAATGGTTCAATAGACCCATTCCCATGGATGAGTTATTGTGAATTGTGATTACTATTTTAGAAGCGGTGGGTCATTGATGATGAGAAGATGAGTATTGATGAGTGTCTAAATACTCATCATCATTTATTCCTCTAAAGCAGTCAAAAACACTTTGAAAAGTCTTGAAAAGGCGAGAAAAATATTTAGGCTGTATTTTATGCAAAATTGTCAAATCTAGTCCACGGTTATTCAAAACAAGTTAATTTTTCATAAAAGGCCCTGGGGATTTTCAAGTTGTCAAAATTAGCCTTATAAAGTTCGGATTTTGCAAAATGGCAACTTTAGTCCACTGAAATTTCAAAGATTGATTTACCTGGACATTTTTAAATTGGAAAATTAGCATTTTTAGTCCTTTGGTAATTCTAACTTGTCAAAATTGGTCCTTTTGATAAATTTTGGAAAGTTGCTAATTCGATCCCTCAAGTTTGGATAAATTGCAAAAAGTGATCCTTGGGCTTAATCCTACTACTACAAACCCGGACCCAACAAAAACCAAGCTGACCCACCCTTGAACCCTTGCTTAAGACATGAACCTGACCCGGTCAAAATAGCGTGAACTCCCCACGAACCAGGCGAGTCCCTATTAAAAACACCCGATCCAAGCTGGGTTTGACTTAACAAACCGCCACTTTTTCCTCTCCTTCAACCACTCACGCAACACTCACCATCACCATATCTCCAGCTCATACCACCACCTTATCCTCACCTCATGAAGCGTCAAAGCATTTAATGCTAGCTTCTTTACTGTCAAGCCCGATTGGCAAAAGTCGTTTTGGCAAAAAACCATCAGCGGCTAATATCAATTCTACTAATCAATGGCCCGGATAAGAAGTGGGAAATGCACCGAGAACCACAGTGGGAAGACTTTTTGTTGATAAATAGAGGGAAGAAGAAGAAGGTAGTAGTTAATTTTATAATTTTTTCTTGCAAATCGTTTTTATTATGAATGTCTTAGTTTAATTCTTAAATTGTAATTTCCAGTTTCTATGTACTAAACTTAATCACTTGTAATCGAATTCAAGCATCAATTCAAAGTTTTATCAAATTTCTTGTTTTTAGATTTCCTTTTATTTATTTAGTTCTAAATGTGTTAATCCAAGCTCCAAAGAGCTTATTTCTAAATTCAAAACCAAGCCGGAAGTTTGTTGATAGCTTTGATGAGCTTTAAGCAATTCATCAAATTTGATACTTGGTCAACAAAAGTCAAAGGAGGGGAGAAATTGGACCTTGGATATTGCGATAAAAGCTTGGATCTGTTAATGTGACTTTTGAACTGTTTAAATCATTTTAGGGCAACATTTAAGGTTTCTACCTTTGAACTTAAATTTTCAGTTTCTTTTAGCATAAAAATAGCTTTTTAGTAATTCATGGGATGTGTTGTTATTATTGATGTTTATCACTAATTTGGTTCATTTTATCATAATCTAGTCTTAGGAATGGGTTTAATGGCTTAAAACTGTCTTATGCTTTGAAAATCTCAAAAAGAACTATTTAAACTAGTGTTTGGATCATATATAGGATTTCTGAGTTTGAAGCATTGTTAGTAGTTAAACTCTGTGCACTAGGTTCTACTAGGATAATTAGAGTAAATTCAGTCATTAATTTGCACCTTAGAACTCTGTAAGTCAAAATCATATAAAATCAGTTCTAGTTCTCATTTACATTTGAATCGTAAGTGTAATTTTGCATTTAGGCTTAGAAACCATAGAAATAGTTTGCATTAGGTTTATTATATCATCAAACATCATAATCAGTTCACAAATCAAGCTAGAAATTCATTTTGGTAAACTTTTGATAAAAACTAAAAGTCAAATTTGACTTAAGTCATTTTGAATAAACTTGTGGATTTCATGTAGGACTTAATAATAGGGTGAAGACACATTGCTTTTGAACTATTAAAATCTTACGCTATCTTCTTCATTGTATTTTTAGTTAATTTTTATTTGCTAGTTAAATTGCTTATTTACTTGATCCTTTTAAATTGTGTTGCGAAAGCCTGCACGAGATTT
This sequence comes from Chrysanthemum makinoi, assembly GCA_910596185.1. Lineage (NCBI taxonomy): Eukaryota > Viridiplantae > Streptophyta > Magnoliopsida > Asterales > Asteraceae > Chrysanthemum > Chrysanthemum makinoi. Next base: position 258,300,513 of record OU343218.1, read on the forward strand.
TGATCCACATTCACAAGCTTTTAAGAGCTTCTCAGTGGGTCCCACTAGAGATATTTGGAGGTGTTTTGAAACCCGCTACATCGACTTGTTGGATCAAGGCTTATTTTGGCTTTTCAAGCTTATTTGATAAGCTTGTTTAGGCTACAAAACTGGATCTGCTTGTGTTTGATTAGGATTGGATTTGCTTATTTGCTTATCTGCTCATTTTCTTTTCTTTTCTCTTTTCTTTGGCTTCTTTTAAGCCAATCTAAGTTGTTTGTAAGTTATTTTCCAGTTTGTGTCTAGTTTGTAGCTTTTTAGAAGCTCATTCGAGCTTAAGATTCTCAAAAGAGCTTATAAGCTCATCTGTTGATCAAATAAGCTCTAGCGAGCTTATTTGGCTATTATAAAATAGTTGTCTTTTTAAAAAGTTGTTTGTATTTAGTTGTTTAGTGAGTTTGTAAAAGCCAAAAAAATGCATTTGTGAAAAGTGACCAAAGTGGGATTGAACACGAGAACCTCTTGGTCAGCTCTGTCAAAATCAAACCAAAGCCACGCACCATCACGGGCTATACTTATCTTAGTGTTATTTGTTTCTCTTTTATTTATATAGTATTCCTAGTCGGTTTGCTTATTAAGCTTAGCTGCTTATTTTCTTGCTTATTTATAAGCATTTTTCCACTTTATAATTTTCACGTTTTATAATAGTACTAAGTATTTATAGAAAAAGTTTTATAATTTTTCTTTGTTCATTTGCTATTTATTATAATTTTTAATTAGTTTTAATAGTTTTTAAATCGTAGAAAATAGAAAAATAATCAGAAAAATAAAAAATTAGTTTTGAAAATTCTCTTTAGTTATTTTAGATTTTTAAAAAATAGTTTTATAATTTTCCCATTAATTTTCATAATTTTTAGTATTTTAATTTAGTTTTAAAAGTTTAAAATTAGTTTTTATTCAAATTTAATAAAAGAAAAATCAAGAAAATCCAACTTTAAAAATAGTGATGGTTTATTTAATATAATTTAGCTTTTAATTTTCTTTTGACTTATTATTAAAGCACTTATATGTTTTTTATTTTCTTGATTTTACGTCATATTAAAGTATTTTTAGGAATTTTCTCGATTTTGTCATCTAATATTATCATTACCCCTTTCTGTTCAATATCACCCGATCCTCTGGCGTTTAGCTATTCAATGCATAGCTTCGTTGGGACTTAACGCCAGGAAACACTAAACTCTCACGGATAATTGCATTTTGTTTTAAGTTTGACTTTTATGGTTGACCATTCACAAGTGGTTGACTAATAAAGATAGACCGTTCAGGCGAATCAAATTTTGGCGCCTTGTGCTAATAAATTACGTTTAGCAGATTAGTGATTTGAATATTCACTCCTTGTTCATACCATCTATATATATTTATATAAAAACCATAAAACCCAAAGATTCTTCTTTCCCCATTTTTATAATTCCATGACTCACGGATTTCTTGAGTTAACTCTGAATGTATCTTTTCAGCTCTTCTAGGATCGTGAGCCTATTTAGTGGGAGCTTGTCGAGATTCCAAGAAGGTTGTCGTAGGCGTTACGCGTCGATTCGGGATCGAGATGGGCATTGCGCTACCGTTATCATGGCGGATGAGCGCCTATGTCGAGCTTCTCCAAGCACCCATCGATGGGTATGGAGATGCTATTGTTATCCACCATTGTGGTGAAAATTTTGAACTCAAAACCGGGTTACTGAATCTTGTAACCTCAAGTCAATTCTATGGTTTGAGAGGATGATCCTCATGCTCATATTACGTGGAGTTTGATAGACTGCTTGAGATCGTTTTGAGCCTTAGGGTTTAACAATAACATAGATAAAGAACATACCTGCAAATTAAACAAACAACTATGCTATTGACACAAGGTTTCATTCACCATCACCTCCAATTATATTAATAACGTGTTACCTAAATGTAGCAGGGATCAAAGACTTCTTTGATCTTGGGGGTTAACAAAACTATCACTAACCTAGAGGTTTACAAAGAACTGCGCTAGGACACACACCACCTTTAGTCGACTACATTATGGAAGACTTATATATAAAAACTACACCCCATGTCCTCTTTATATACTAGAGATTAGGGTTTTAAAGATACTCGATGGACTAAATAATAAATCTTCTATTGCAAGCAAGTCCTTCCATCCTTTTGTAGGATTTCCTTCTATCACTTTATGCCTTGATGTTTCATTCTTTATTGTTTTGTATCATCGAATCAATAAACCCAACAATCTTCCCTATTTGATGATGACAAAACAAACACTTTTCTTGTCTGAACTTCAAGGCAAAGTAGCGGTGGGATAATTAAATCTCACCATGAATGAAACATTCTTGTCTTCCTTTGTCTTCCCTTAATCCATGCCATGCACTCCAATATCTCTTCCCCTTTTGTTATCAACAAATAGAGAACATATGCAATAGAAACCCCAGAGTGGTGCATGAATATCAAATGATTCTTAAATCATGGCTCCTTGTAATGATCACTTGTGAAGAAAACCAAATATAACTAACTTGATTAAAAAGTAGAATAACCCAAACTTGTGTCTTATGTCTTGTTTATCCACGTGACTCCAAACTTATACTAACACCATATAAGTAAACCGCAATCTCTTGACAAAATCCTCATCTTCAATGAGACACTGAGCACTACAATGTAACTCCTTTAAGTGATAGTTAACTAGGTCTTCATCATCCACACCTTGACCTATGAAAACTAGATTTTGCAAATCTTAATCAACATCCTTTAAAGCACGAACAAGTTATGCAAAGTGTAACACCCAGCTTTGAGATATGATCGAGCACAAATTTGTGTTACTCAACTACAATATCAAATAGGTTATGATCAATCTTCTTAATAATTATGCAATAAATCTAAATCAGAGCTTTTAAAACCTTTAAGAACAAATACCAATCTTCTTGTGTGTCACGAGACCAAAATCCCATGTGTGTGTCACCAAAATCTCGAATTACCAAAAACATGTACAACTTCCCTCAATTCCAAAACCTCATCTGCAGCGAAGAAACGAATAGCAACAGCGTGATGGAATTGAGATAACACTAGCGATGGTTTAGAAAACACTAGGAAGTGGTTTGAGGAAAAACACTAAGTGGTTTCGAGAAAAACACTAGAAGTGGTTTGAAAAAAACAATAAGTGGTTTGAGAAAAACACTAGAAGTGGTTGAAAAACACTAGAAGTGGTTTCTATCAGTGGTTTCGAGAATACACTATCGATAGTTCGAGAATACACTATCGGTGGTTTGAAAACACTATCGGTGGTTTTGAAAACACTATCGGTGGTTTCAAGAATATGGGTGGAAAACACTATTAGTGGTTTGAGAAAACACTAGAAGTGGTTTCAGAAAACACTAGGAAAACAGCTTCTAACATGAATCATCAACACACACAATGTATAAACAACCTCCATCAAATTTAGACAAGCAACACAAATTCAAGAAGTTGAATATGCATTAAAACCAAAAATTCAAATTATTAAACCGGTTTACCAACCAACCGACATTGAATAACTTTTGATAGATAGCTCGGTCGACAATCTCTTTGGTGAAAAGTTAGATGAATATATAGAGAATGTCCACTAAAAATTTAGTTATGATCCAGCGGTTAGCGAAAAAAAAGTTATCGCTGATTTTAAAAGCTCTTTGAGAAGATACGAGAATTTTTAGATTCGTAGTTTTTCTTCTTTTAAGCCATTCTTGACCAATAAAACCTTGCGAATCCCTAGAGTAGCAGCTCCCCAAGCTCGATACCAATTGTTGAAACTAAAAGCGTGATGAAGATAGTTTGGTGATGGTTTATAAGCTCAGGGTTAACAATAACATGCAATGCGTTTAACAATAACAATAACAATAACAATAACAATAACAATAACAATAACAATGGTTATCGAGGAACATAGAACAAAACATTGGTATTATTGACACGGGTTTATATTTAATAATTACTCCAAGCCTCAAATATTATTTGATCAGAATAATCGGTTACACTTAACATACTTGAGGATCAAAGATCCTTGAGGCTAAACTACACAAATCCTAAGTCGTCAGACTTAGCGCCTAGACACACTGCGATACACATTTAATGACTACATATTGGAAGACTTATATATAAAACCTACACCCCATGTCCTCTTTATATACTAGAGGATTAGGGTTTACAAAAATACTCAAAGACTAAATAATAAATCTTCTTTTGCAAGCAAGTCCTTCCATCTTTTTGTAGGTTTCATCTCTTTCACTTTAAGTCCCTTTGTTTCATTCTTGTATTTATTTTGTCTCATCAAATCCAAGGAACCTAAAACCAACAATCTTCCCTATTTGATGATGACAAAACAAACAAAGAATCGTGTCTGAACTTCCTGGCAACTGATAGCGAAGTTGAGATGTAAACATCTCCGTGAATGAAACAAATCTTGTCTTCCTTTGTCTTCCCTTAATCCATGCTATCACACTCCAATATCTCTCCGCCTTTTTGTTATCAACAAATAGAGAATATAAGCGGTAGAAACTTCCCTTGAGTGGTGCATGAAAATGATTCTTGAGATCGTTTGGATAGATGCGTGGAACGTAACATTTAAACTCTGATACCACTTGTTGATGATTGAGCAAGCGATCTAATATAGAAACTTAAAATAACAACTTATTAAGTATTATCGCGAGAATTTAACACTTAACCTTAAGAAGAAGAACGGTTAACATTCAACACCTCAATATTATTTATTAACACGAATACTCTTACAGTATTAGGGTTTTGCAACCTTGAAGTGTATCGACCTTAGATATAAAACTTATTTGTTATTTGTGGTGATTTTGGCTTATCGATTGGTTTGATTTTGCTTAGCGTGTTTACAGCTTTGCTGATGGTTGGAACCCATTTGGGAGAAGCAATGACAATTGATTTTGTATTCCCATTCCTCATTAACATTGCTTTAGGAATCATGTTTTTGTTAGGATGAGGGTTTGTTTTCTTTGAAAAGTTTTGGTGATTTACCTCCTCGATGATTCCAAACTTGTGAGTGCATTTTTATTACAATTTTTCTGTAAGTGCTCAAAACTACCACATATAAAACAAGCCTTTTTAACACATTGAAACTCATCACCTAATCTGTTAGAAATTAAACCATTTAAGCTTCTTTGATTACTCCTAGGTTTATATTGTTTCATCATTTCCTAGGTATTTCCACTTGCTACTACATTCTTGGTAACTTTAGCTCTAAATCTAGGTACAAGATTAGCTTGTCTAGTATCAACTTTCTTAATAGGTTCTAACTTTTTGATTGTTGATGCTTTACTATCTTCCTCCAATCGATTCCCGATCTTGTTGGGATCGGAGGAAGAACTATCTTAGGTTATCTGGTGCTTACTTATTCCTTCACGGGTTTGTTAAGCTGATTCACTACTAAATAATGGTTCTTCTAGCGTGGTGCATATTGCATAAGGTGGGTGGTGGCATATTGTTGTATCCTATCGAAACCCTTTTCATTAGATGACTCTCTATGGATTATGAACGGTCGGAAGCAAATTGTGTTTTAGCTACCCCAACAACATGTTTTTCTTTTTCTAGGGCCTTTTGTTTTCACTCTCACGCTGGTTCAAGTTTCTCTTTAAGCATTTTTATCTCTCTATTTTTAAGATCAATTTCACCACCTAATATATTGATCTTATCTACATCAAACTCGTTTAATGCGTTATCTAAGCTTAACCACTCTCTAGACCAATTCTATAACCTAAGTTATCCATAGTCAGTCTTTCTACTTCTTTCCTCATACTCCTCGATGATAGCCTTTTGGATTCTAAGTTATCATTACATGATTTAAAGAGCAAGTAGACTCATTAGATACCTCAGAAATCACGAACGAGGAGATGAAGCATAAGCCATAAGAGCAAAGTTATGCTCTTTTGAGCGTCACTAGCAAGAAAAATTTGCATTGGGTCCTTCTTCAATCTGATCACTCTAATCATAATCACCAAGACCATCTTGAGCCACCAATCTTTGAAGAAGCCGGGGACTCTTGGTGATCTTCTTAACACCTTCAATCCTCTTAGGAGCTCGACATTCCCTTGCAAAGTAACCCTTCTTCTGCGGTTGAAGCACTCCGTCTTGCTTTTAATAGAACCACTCTCCTTTTGACCATCATACTTAACTTGTCTTCGGTCCTCCTAAAACTGCTTGGAGAGTTAACATTGCCATTTGCCATTGAAGATTAATCTCTTCTAGATCATCCGGGATCAATTTGATCAGATCTTGATTCAACAATAACACTAGTAGTTAAATCGGCCCGAGGCACAAATTGCACCATCACTAACATTATCACTACTTATGGTATTGTTTGCAATAGCGTGGATATACCATAAGCGTGATGGATACATCTTGTGAGCTTTTGTGATTAGTGGAGACAAAGCGATGTTTGGGATTAGCGAAGATGCATTAGCAAAGTTATTCTCAGACTCATAAACCTTCAAGTTGTTGAAGAGATTATCAAATTCATCTTAGGAAAGTCCTCCTTATTCCTCCACACAATTGTATGAATAGCCCATTAGGATGATAGACTCTAATGAAATTCAAATTAATATCTTCTTGAAGAACCTTATAATCTGGGACTTGAGTTGGTGTAATTTTTGAAGTCTATTATATGTGCCATCAATCTTTTCTCGAGGCGGTGAAGGTTTCAAATTGATGCTTGAGCATATTCATCACGACTTCTTAGTAGCTTCATTGCCGCAAACCTTGTCGAAGCATCCGGTAACTCTTTAGCGATTCATATTGCTCAAAATCAAAGCATAATCATTTGGTATTCCCAAGAATCTTGTGAGCCTTGATCTCGGCTTTCTCTTAGCCTTATCAATTTCACTAACAATGGAAATTTCTTTGCCATCCCTCTTCTTAGGAAGAGTGTCTCCTTTTCAACGACATCCGAGAGCATAATCAATCATGCGAATGTATTGCCTCATTAGCATTCTCGGTTGATACTCACATGCATTGAGCATGGGTACCTTTAAGCTGATCACCATGTGAGTTTCGTCCGGACATCTTATCTTTCTTGAACAAAACTTAGCAACCTCTTCTTGATTCGGTTTCTAGATCACAAGCTCACGATACCACTTGTTGAAAGCGTGATGAAGATAGTTTTGTGATGGTTTATAAACTCTAGGGTTAACAATAACATATGCAATGCGTTTAACAATAAGCAATAACAATAACAATGGTTATACGCAGCAGAACATAGAACAAAACATTAATTGTTATTGACACAAGGTTTATATTTAATAATTACTCCAAGCCTCAAATATTATTTGATCGAGAATACGGTTACCTTAACTTAGCTTGAGGGATCAAAAGATCCTTGAGGCTAAACTACAAATCCTAAGCGTCCACTTAGAAAACTTGGCCTAGACCGCACTGTACACACATTTAATGACTACATATTGGAAGAATTATATATAAAACCTACACGTGTCCTCTTTTATATACTAGAGGATTAGGGTTTACAAAATACTACGAATGATTAAATAATAAATCTTCTTTTGCAAACAGTCCTTCCATCTTTATGTAGGTTTCATCTCTTTCACTTTAAGTCCCTTTGTTTCATTCTTGTATTTATTTTTTCTCATCAAATCCAAGGAACCTAAAACCCGACATATTAGATGGTTTAACAAGGTTGCATCTATCAAATACAAGAATGTCCCTACCCGATCTTTGTCAAACTTCTTACTGTTCCCATTTTCCTCGAGGACAAGCCGGTTGGCTTGAAAAACAACCCCTCAATCGTCAGAGCATGGGAGACACGGTGAAGAATTTGTGCGAGGTTATCCACCTTCAAAACCCGGAGTCTTAGCGAAATCATCAAGTTAAGCACAAAAGTTTCATGAATCCTTGATGAATGGTGGGATGGATTTTAAGAGTTGCTCATAAATGTCCTCACCATGGTTTCTCCAGTTGATGCAACTCGATAGTTTCTATATGAGTGGAGTCAATCTGATCAAGATTCTCTCGATTCCTCCATTGGAGAAATTTCTTGAGCAAAGCGTAAAGAAGCTTTGGCGATAATTGAAAACAAGTCTAAAGTCGGCTGGCGACAAACCCGGTTGTTTCCCCGTCGGTGTTGGTCATACGCTTCGCCCGTGGAGTCAATCTTAGATGCTAAGATTGACAAACTGAGCGGAATTCAAGCTTTGGTTCTCTCAACCAAAAGAAAGTTTCTACAAACTTCACCTCTACTTTGAAGTCAAGAGAATGGAAATCGTATTTACTTCGGTGGCCCCATGCCTATTACAATATAGCCTGAAAATGGTGCTTACCAGCACGCTATGGGAGGATTTCAATTGAAGGAAGCCAATATCCGTGCTCCTATGGACCCGAACCACCACTGGACCACCGGCTTCAGCAAAACCAAAACCATAATCAAAATCGAGAATAGAGCGAACCAAGGTTTTCTAAACCAAGGTAATTTTAGTCAGAATAACGGTTTTCAAAATCAAAGTCAAAATTTTCAAAACCAAGGAAATTTTAATAGAAACAAGGTCAAGGAAATTTCAACCGGGGTATTTTTCATGGCAATAATCAAGGAAATTTCCAAAATCAAGGCCACTAATCGAACAATAGGGGCGAATACCACCACAAATCAAGCCATTGTTCCAAATTTGGACCATCATCGATGAGTTGTTGAAGCAATTCATGAAATCCCAGGAAATGAATAGGTTGTTGGTAAGCGGTTACGACATTAAGAAATCTTTAAATGATCGACCCGGGCTCCGGGTACTTTACCTAGCAACACGATCGCTAATCCAGCGATGCAAAGCCCGATCACAACGGAGTGGTGCCATATGATGGACCATTCCTCTACCCTCTTCTTCTTTCTCTTATCGGAGGTAGTGGAAAGTGAATTGGACGCGGCGACAGACCGAGGACCAAGTGCACCCACTACAGCTCCTGAGCACGTGACGTATGTCCATCCTCAGAGTTGTCAAAAACCCAATCCAAACCGGGAGTTGTTTTGAACCTCGGTTGAAAACCCAAATCAAAACTTCTATTCCTTACCCATCACATTTAATGAGCAAAAGCTCGCGAAAAAGCCAGTCATCAAATGGAAAAAATTTCAAAATTTTCCAGAACTACATTTGACATAAACTGCGGATGCTATCATCTTGATACCCAAGTTTGCATCAACTCTTAAGCACATGTTAAGCAACAAGGAAAAGCATTTTGAAATGGCTAAAAAACTCCTCCTAAGCGAAGCTGCTGTTGATTATTTAAAACTTCAGAAGCTTGGAGATCTGGAAAATTTCTTACACCTTGTGTTTTCGGGAATGATTGAATGCTTTGCCCTCGCCCGATCTTGGTGCAAGCATCAATCGATGCCTATTGATATGGAAGAAACTTTCTCTTCGGAACTTATGACTCTTGAGCTTGCGAATTCGTTTCAATCTCGGCGTCCTCTTGGCATCGCCGAGATGTGATGCGTGAAAGTAGGAAGTTCCATTTTCGGTTGACTTTGTAGTTGTTGATTTCGATGCGATCGCCGGGTTCCTCATTGTTGGGCCGAGGATTCACGAGAGCGGAGTCGTGCTCTCATTGATGTATTTGAGCAAGAAATCACATTCGTGTAGTAATGAAGAGTCATCTTTAACCTTGATCAAACCGAGTACTCCTGACTATGATCTTTGAATCGGTTAATGAATGTGATGTAATTGATATGAGTACTCCAAGATTTTCTTGGTTATTTTCATAATTACGTGAGTGGGGATCCACCACATCTTCTCAACCAATTATTGCGATTCTTCCCCTCTCTTACTCCATTTTGGCTTCTGTTTTTAGAAGATCGATGAGTTTCTTGCTAATGATGGATCGATTCCAGGGGTTGATGATGGTGTTTATGATTAGGGAGGATCCTTTATCTTGAGCAATTGTTAAATGAAGATCCATTACCGTCACTCCCTCAGAAAGAGATCACGATTGAAGAAATCAAATCCGTACAAACATCTTGAAGAATTTCGAGGTTGAACTTAAGGACCTACCTCCTCATCACCGTATGCGTTCTTGGAGGGTGATGATAAATTACCGTCATAATTGAAAGGACTTAGCGGAGGAGGAGAGAATTTGCTCTCACATAAAGGTTTTGAATTGCACAAACAAGCAATTGCTTGGAGACTCCTGACATCAAGGGTATTACCCACAGTTTTTATGCGCACAAGATTTTGTTGGGATGATTTCCAGGCGGTCCAACATGGAGAGAAGGGTGAATCCTAAAGATCTCATGAGGTTATCAAGCGGAGGAGGTTCTCAAACTTCTTGATGCGGTTTAATTTACCGATCTCACGATAGTCCTTGGTGAGATCCCATCAACTGTGTTCCAAAAGGGTGGCACCTGTTTGTTATACAAATAAAGAAATTAATACTTCGATTGGAACTTGGGGATGGCGTGTGTGTATTGACTATAGAAGTTAAGCGAAGCCACCCGTAAAGACCATTTTCCTCTACCCTTCATGGACCAGATGCTTGAGAGATTAGCGAGGAGCGAATACTATTGTTTCCTAGATGGTTTCTCGGGGTATTTTCGGATCCCCATTGATCCGGGATCAAGAAAGACCACATTCACGCTTCCTGGAACTTTTCTGGGCGTATGCCTTTTGGCCTATGCGCGCTCACAGCGCGTTCGATGATGTATGATGGCAATTTTCCGCGACATGTCGGAAACAATGGAGTGTTTATGGATGACATCTCGGTCATTGGGGACTCATTTCAAACATGTCTCTCCCATTTAGAAAAATGCTAAAACGGTGTGAAGACACCAATCTTTGTCTAAATTGGGAGAAGAGCCATTTTATGGTCAGGAAGGTTGTCCTAGGCCATAAGATTTCAAAAGTTGAGGTTGACAAAGCGAAAGTGGATGTCATTGCCAATTGCCTCATCCTACTTCCGTCAAAAGGTATTAGGGTTTTAGGTCATGTTAGGTTTTTTTTTTTATGAGATTCTTCATCTTCTTCGTGCATATGACTCATCTCCTTGAGAAGGATGCTCCTTTGGCAGGTGCATGAAGCTTTGAAACGATAAAGAAAAAAGCACGGAAGCACCCATTCGATGCCGTAGGGATTTACCCTTTGAACTCGTAATGCGATGCAAGTGATTTCTGCTAGTGCGATCTGGAGCGTAAAACCAAGCATTTCGGCCTATCCACCTCTGCCAGGTAAAGACTATGGTGAATGAGCCCATTACACCACTACGAGGAAGAATTATTGGTGGTGTATGCGTTTTGAAGTTTTGACCATACCTAATCTTGACCAAATCGTGGTGTATCACGGATCTTTCGGCTCTCAAATATCTCTTTGCAAAACAAGATGAAAGCGAGATTGCTCCGTTGGGTTCTCCTCTGCCAAATTTGATATCATTATCGTGATAAAAGGAAGAACATGGGTGGCGATCATCATCGTCTAGAAAACCCTCACGAGGATGTGTTGGGGAAAGAAATAGCGAAACATTTCTTCTCCCGAAACACTCTGTGTAGTTTCTTTTTAAATGGAGACTCTTCTACCCATGGTTTCTTTGAGTTTGAAAATTACCATCACAGCCTAACTTTGTGAGAAAGGGATGTCAGATCCCAAGAAAAACAAATTCTTTAAAGATGTAAAACATTACTACGGGCGACCCTACTTATTCAAAATTCTTGCGGATCAAGTCATCGAGTGATGTGTGTATGAGTCGAGGAAGCAAATGGCATTCTCAAGGCTTGCCATTACGGACCTCTTGGGGACATCATAGCCCTGCTTGCAGAAAGGTGTTTGATTCAATTTTATTAGCCCGCGATTTACAAGGATGCTTGGAATTTGTCAAACACTGTGGCTTGTCAGCGTCGCGGAAATATCACAAAGAAATGAAATGCAAAGCGCCATTCAAGTGTGTGAGATTTTTGACATCTGGGCATTGACTTTATGGGGCCATTTCCTTCATCTCGAGGAAATAAATACATACCGTGGCGTTGACTATTTGTCAAAATGGGTTGAAGCGAAAGCTTTGCCTACCAGATGCCAGTTGTTGTGAAATTCTTAAAATCTCTTTTTGCTAGGTTTGGAACTCCACGAGCTATAATCGGTGAGAGTAAGTGATACACATTTTACGCAATGAAGCGGTTTGATAGAGTCATGCAAAAGTGTGGTGTAACTCACGTCTCTCTTGCGTACCACCAACAAATTGGGCAAGTGGAAGTTTCCAACGAGATTAAAATTACGAGAAGGGCGTATGGAAAACCGTGCCTCTTGGTGGATAAGCTAGATGGCGCTCACAGGCTTTCGTGCGACTTATAAAACACCCATTGGGTGTCGCCTACAAACTTGTATCCGGGAAGTGTCATCTACCCGGTGGCTTGAGCACAAGGCATACTAGGCCTTGAAACATGCCAACCGATATTGAGGCAATTTGGTGATCATAGGAAAGTTCAAATGAATGAATTAAATGAACTCAAGTGATCAAGCATCTAGAACTCTTTGATCTACAAAGAAAAGACAAAGAAGATTCATGACTCAAAATCAAGAACAGCGTTTTCCAGCGTCGGTGATCAGATCCCTTCTTTTCAATTCAAGATTGAAGATTTTCTCGGGGAAAACTAAAATCCCATTTGATGCGGACCATTCACCATCACTAATGTATTTCCTTATGGAACTATTGAGTTATCTCAACCCGATGGTCCAAATTTTTAAAGTGAATGGTCATGGAGTTGAAGCACTATTTTGGAAGAACATTCCACCTATGGTTGTCAGGATCTACAAACTTTCCCATGAACCAATGAATCCCGAGGGATCGAGGTCAGAACTAGCGACTTCGGGAATCAAAAACGATAGCACACCATATGGGTTTCACGTGGGCTTCTTTCTACTTTCTACCACCCTAGGGGGAGTTGCCCATTTGTATATAAGTTTTCAATCAAAAAAATCAATCACACAAATAAAATAATGGCGTAGTATTTCCCTTTTCGTTCTATGTTTTAAATAGCAGCGATTACTTTGAATATTGAGGGCAATATTCATTTCTAGTGTGGGAATTCTCCGAATTTTATCATGTAATTATACCACCCATTCCTATTTTTGGCCAAAATTTTTTTTGGGTAAGTGTTTTGCACTTACTCAAACTACAGATTATCGATCCGCCATGTCTAATAAACAAAAGGATTGGCTAATCGAGAACAGCGGCTCTTGGTAAAAGATATCTCAAATCCGTTGGCGACTTGCAATTTGCCCAAAATTATTGTGTTGATTACATTTCGCCTATCTTTAATTAGTAAAAAGTTGGCTAGCCATAAAGTTTATGGCTTGTGGTAAAAGCGGATTGGAAAACCATAATTGGTGTCGACTCACCAAAGATATTTTATCTAAGAGTTGGCTAGTCGAGGAAGCAAGCGGCTTAGTAAAGACAAATCAAAACCGTTGAATTTGGTGGTTTGCTCAAAATCATTTGGTTATCGGCGTACCAAGTTCTTACTTGAACTAAAACATTTGGCAACTCGGAAGTAATGGCTTTTGGTAAATAGATTCAAATCCATTAAGTTTTCTCAAAAGATTGCTAGGGACTAGCAATAGTTTAGTGTGGGGATTGATGAGTGTCTAAATACTCATCATTTTTGTTCCTTATTTGCAAAAAAAGCGATAAAAACACTTTGAAAAGTCTTGAAAAGAGCAGAAAAAATATTTAGGCTTTATTTTATGCAAAATTGTCAAATCTAGTCCACAGGTTATTCAAAACAAGTTAATTTTTCATAAAAGGCCCTTAGGGATTTTCAAGTTGTCAAAATTAGTTATAAAGTTAGGTTTGCAAAATGGCAACTTTAGTCCCACTGAAATTTCAAAAGATTGATGAAATTACCTGGACATTTTAAATTGGAAAATTATCATTTTTAGTCCTTTGGTAATTCTAACTTGTCAAAATTGGTCCTTTTGATAAATTTTGGAAAGTTGCTAGTGATCCTTGAGTTTGGATAAATTGCAAAAGTGATCCTTGGAGGCAATCCTACTACTACAAGCCGGACCCAACACCAAGCCAAGCCCACCCACTACCCTTGAACCAGCTTCGCTTAGGACATGAACCACGACCCTGTCAAAATACCGTGAACTCCCCACGACCTTGAGCGAGTCTGGTAATAAACGCGTCAAGCGGGTTTGACAGCGAGGCTCCGCCACTCGCCTCGGCTTCAACCACTCGCGGCACTACTTCACCATCGCCAACTCACATACCACGCGCGTATCCTCACACCTCACCGGCGTCCGAAAAGCATTTAATGCTTCTTCTTCTTTGCACTCAATCAAGCCCGATTGGCAAAAGTGGTTTTGGTAAAATCCATCATGGCGTATCAATATCAATTCTACTAATCCAATGGCCGAGATAAAGAAGTGGGAAATGCAAAGAACACAAGTGGGAAGACTTTGTTGATAAATAGAGGGAAGAGAAGCTAGAGAAGTAGTAGTTAATTTTTATAATTTTAATCGTTTTATTAGATAATCTTAGTTTAATTCTTAAATTGTAATTTCCAGTTTCTATGTACTAAACTTAAGTTGTTTAATCACTTATGTCAATTCAAGCATCAATTCAAAGTTTTATCCAAATTTCTTGTTTTTAGATTTCCTTTTATTTATTGGTTCTAAATGTGTTAATCAAGCTCGAAGAGCTTATTTCTAAAATTCAAACAAGCCCGGAACATTGATAGCTTTGATGAGCTTTAAACAATTCATCAAATTTGATACTTGGTCAACAAAAGTCAAAGGAGGGAGAAATTGGACCTTGGATATTCGCGATAGCTTGGATCTGATTAAATGTGACTTTTGAACTGTTTAAATCATTTCGCGAGGCAACATTTAAGGTTTCTACCTTTGAACTTAAATTTTAGTTTTTAGCATAAAAATAGCTTTTAGTAATTCATGGGATGTGTTTATTTTATTGATGTTTATCACGCTAATTTAGGTTCATTTTATCATAATCTAGTCTTAGGAATCGGTTTAATGGCTTAAAAGCGTCTTATGCTTTGAAAATCTCAAAAGAACTATTTAAACTAGTGTTTGGATCATATATAGGATTTAGAGTTTGAAGCATTGTTAGTAGTTAAACTACATGCACTAGGTTCTACTAGGATAATTAAGTAAATTGGTCATTAATTTGCACCTTAGAACTCTGTAAGTCAAAATCATATAAAATCAGGTTCTAGTTCTCATTTACGTTTGAGATGGGTAAGTGTAATTTTGCATTTAGGCTTAGAAACCATAGAAATAGTTTGCATTAGGTTTATTATATCATCAAACATCATAATCAGTTCACAAATCAAGCTAGAAATTCATTTTGGTAAACTTTTGATAAAAACTCAAAAAGTTAAATTTAGAAACTTAAGTCATTTTGAATAAACTTGTGGTTTCATGTAGGACTTAATATTAGGAGTGAAGACACATTAGCTTTTGAACTATTAAAATCTTCTTTGCTTATCTTCTTCATTGTATTTTTAGTTAATTTTTATTTGCTAGTTAAATTGCTTATTTACTTGATCCTTTTAAAATTTGTTTTGAAACATGCTCTGCACCGATTTTGATCCACATTCACAGAAGCTTTTGTAGAGCTTCTCGATGGGTCCCTTTAGATATGTTGGAGTGTTTTGAAAACCCGCCCATCCCAACTTGTTGGATCAAGGCTTATTTTGGCTTTCAAAAGCTTATTTGATAAGCTTGTTTGGACTTCACAAGAAACTGTGGTCTGCTTGTGTTGCGGTTAGGATTGGATTTGCTTATTTGCTTATCACGCTCATTTTCTTTTCTTTTCTCTTTTCTTTGGCTTATTTTAAGCCAATCTTAGTGTTGTAAAGTTATTTTCGGTTTGTAGTTTGTAGCTTTTAAAGACTCATTGAGGCTTAAGATTCTCAAAGAGCTTATAAGCTCATCTGTTGATCAAATAAGCTCTAGCGAGCTTATTTGGCTATTATAAAATAGTTGTCTTTTTAAAAGTTGTTTGTATTTAGTTGTTTAGTGAGTTTGTAAAAAAACCAAAAATAAGCGGTTGTGAAAAGTGACCAAAGTGGGATTAGGACACAGAACCTCTTGGCAGGAATTGACTCTGGTAAAAATCAAACCAAAGGCACCATCACAGGCTATACTTATCTTAGTGTTATTTGTTTTCTCTTTTATTTATATAGTATTCCTAGTCAGGTTTGCTTATTAAGCTTAGCGCTTATTTTCTTGCTTATTTATAAGCATTTTTTCCATTTATAATTTTCACGGTTTTATAATAATTACTAAGTATTTATAGAAAAGTTTTATAATTTTTCTTTGTCATTTTATTTATTATAATTTTAATTAGTTTTAATAGTTTTAAATCCTAGAAAATAGAAAAATAATCAGAGAAAAATAAAAATTAGTTTTAAAATTCTCTTTAGTTATTTTAGATTTTTAAAAATAGTTTATAATTTTTCCATTAATTTTCATAATTTTTAGTATTTTAATTTAGTTTTAAAAGTTTAAAATTAGTTTTTAATTCAAATTTAATAAAAGAAAAATCAAGAAAATCCAGCTTTAAAATAGTATTAAGCGTTTATTTAATATAATTTAGCTTTTAATTTTCTTTTGACTTATTATTAAGCACTTATATGTTTTATATTTCTCTTGAGTTTGTCATATTAAAGTATTTTTAGGAATTTTCTCAGATTTTTTCCTTTGTCATCTAGTATTATCATTACCCACTTATTCTCCTCCTTTCACGTCACCTGCAGCGTTTAGCCTTCTTCAATGCCAGCTCGTTGGGACTTAACAACCGGAAACACTAAACTCTCTGGATAATTGCATTTTGTTACGAGGCATTTGACTTTTATGGTTGACCATTCACAAGTGGTTGACTAATAAAAGATAGGCAGATTGAATTGAATCAAGTATGGTAGCACAGCATCTTGTGGGATTGATTTAGGGGCCATTGTTGTCGATGATTTGGTTCTTATGGTAGTACGTAGTAAGTGCGGAAATTTGGTTAAACTTCAAATACAATGGGGTAAATGTCAGGAGTACCATCGATAGTTTGAGAATTGGTTGCTCGTACATCTCATCTTTGACGGAACAAAAAAATGGAGATTTTTGTGGTGGGTTACAAGACTACATGCGATGATTGAATTATAATATTACACCCAAACATGTTTTATGTATTAGATTACAAGAATGACATCGAGAAGAGTTTGACTCGACTTTTAGTAGTTTGAATGATTTACGTGATTAGATTAGTCAAGCGGAGAGTTAAAGTATTGATTAAGATATTGAAAATGATTTTAGAAAGTATTATGTGTCACAACTATACATGTAAAGGACTTAAGGGGCCATAGTTGCCAAATAGGCAAACTAGCACGTCTACATTATTTTACTTCTCTAGACATTTCCACAAGTCTTTCATTTTGTGTAGTGTGGTCTTATGTGTGGTGATGGCGGTCAAGCAAAAGAAAGAGGGAAAATGAGCTGATGATGATCTCTAGATGATAAATTAAGAAGTGTTTTGCAAGTCTTCATTTCTAGCTAATATTTCCATCTAAGTGATCGAGTTTTTACTAACGAGGTCTTATATTATAGTGTCTCGTTATACCTATGGTCTACCCTAATATACTAGCAGGCGTGTACCGGTGCGTGTGTAGTGTAGTAAATGGTAAAGCGAGAATTAGATCCCAAAGAGCTATGTGTGTCGGATAATTACTAAGTCTAATTGTCAAAGAATATTAATGGTTTGATAGGGTTTTAATTAATTAAACTACTAATGCAGAATATAAAAGCAAATAAATGGTAGAAAGGAAATCAATAAAGGAATAGTGGTGCTAACCTATTTAATCTCCTCCTCTTCCATGTTGTCTACCTGCAAACTTCCAGGTGCTTGGGGTGGGGTCCAATTGAGGGGCAGTTTGCATTCCAGTAACCTATCGGCAAAGATGCCACCCGGGAGAATGGGGCCATGAGTCATAAGTCATCTGTTCTGGTCCCCTGGCCGAATCATTAAGTATGCAGCTACATGCTAGATTCTAAATAGTGAGTGCCCGGCCGTTAGGAAC
>OU343218.1:258318685-258446351 GCA_910596185.1 Chrysanthemum makinoi
TTCTTATCATTTACCAAAGTATCGCAAATAAATCATTTACACTTTGAAAAAAAATTCATCATAATCCCAAATTTCATCATCTTTGGTTCACCAATTCAATTTATTTAAACTAAAGGTAACCGAGTAGCGAATCTTCTATGAATTATCCAACAAGATAAATAATATATATAGTGATAGATACATGCATATATCGCCAGAAGAACATAAGCAATGTTATATTCATATTACCCAAAAGTGTTTACTTCCATCTAAAATCAAGAACAAAGCGTAAAATACATCTAAAAGCATACGTCTGCATTTCCAATAAAAAGATGCAAATTTCAGAGCAAAATGTAGTACAATCCGGCACCAGAATGTGATTCGGTACCTAATAGATCCACCCATCTATTTAGGTATTTCTCAAACTTGGACATCGTCCGTCACATTTCGTGGCCTGGCAGTCCTACTTGCATCTAAAATGCGAACAAAATGTAAATGCAACTAAAATATGCAAAATCCAAAACAAAATGTAGTTCAATCTCCGGCACCGGGAATGTGATTCGTACCTAATAGATCCACCCATCTACTTAGGTATTTCCCAAACTTGGACATTGTCCATCACATTCCGTGGCCCGGCAGCCCTACTATTGTTTTTGCATATCGATTCTTAAACCTACTTTACTCCATCTACGTTGTTTAGAAATCTAAATACTTAAAACAGAAATGTAAATTGTTTTGTAATAGCATTAAATAGATTTAATGCTTGTTTTCTTCACCTATCTTCTCTTCCGATAGCTTCTTCAACCACCTTTTGAATCTCCTTCTCATCATGGTTGTGTTTTTCAAGAAACTTGATTGCATATTCTGACATGAGTTCACTCTTTGATTCACTTCATGTAACAAGATCTTAGCTGCATACCTCATCCTCATTCTTGTCATTTGTTCAAGATATCTGTGATTCCTTTCATCAACGATGTTTGGCTTCCAACTTGGTCCTGCTTCACCTTCAAATGTTTCCATATGCATCATCATGTATAAGCCGCAATCAATCTTGTTATCCTTTGTCCTCCATTTCATCTTTAAACACAGCTGGCTTCTTCAAAGATTGTATTGAGGATTGTGAAGCCTTGATCAGGTTATTTACAAGAATTGCTTTCTGCAAATTAACAAAATATTACTTGCTACAATTTATCTCTAGTGATATAAGTATTTAAACAGAGTTCGGTTCGCATATTGCTTACCACAAAATCGAGTTGGGTTTGTATTTATACTTGTAGGGCGATCTCAAATGCTGTTGTCCAGATTACATTGCCTCTCCGCGATTGAAAACTATGACATATTAATGGTCGTGAGCAATTATCGGAAAGAAGACAAGTTTCACATCTTTCAATTTCCGCTTTGCTTCTTCCCTCACCATGTGTTTTTTCATCAGATTTCAAAATTGTCACACTTCTTTTTTCATTTTTTACTTTCTTCGAATCTCGGCAGCCGTGTGATAACAATAGATTCAAGATAATTTAAAATACATATTATATAATTTTGAAACGCATGGATATATTATTGCATTTTTTGGAAGTTTTTATATCTTACCACTGCATCTGATGGGAAGTAGTATCTTGTCTTCATTTTTCCAACTTTGTTCTTTCTCTCTTCATGATTCAATCACAGCGAATGCATCGATTACCTAACTTTCTATTAGCAAGCCCGGCGCAATTGATTGCATTACTATTCTTGGTACTGGTGTGCCCTTGCCATCATTGAATACGTCTTCTCTGTTTTTTAATATCACAGTTGATAAAATTTAGGTTCTTAAATATAGCATATCACTTGTGATAAATAACATAACCTTAATACTAACAGAAATTGAAATCTTACATTATATCTCCTTCCATCGAAAATAAGTTGTTAGCTAGCATTGTTTCAGACTCTGTTAACGGTTCCATCGTGTTCCGCCTTCTTGTTCATATAAGGTGATTTCAAGTACACTGATGGTTTAACAATCCTTTTTCCTTCCCTCTTCTCATTTTCTTTGTTGCTTTGTTCAGCAACATCTTTCTCGAGTCCTACCTTGTGTTGAATTTCTGGGCTTTGAAATTCTGCAATTTTAGCCCTTTCTTCTTCTTCTTGTGTCTCAATGCTTGTTTTTTGTCGTGATCGTCTTTTTCAAATTGTTTTAAGCATCTAATAATGTTTAGATATGCAAAAGTTGTGCAAGTTGTTTTTTTTAAGTTTATATGTCTGACGAGCTTATTTTTGTTTCGCTTATTTTGTTTTATTTTTTAGTCTTATAAACAATCCACAATCTAACCATCAACAAGACATTTGACAACAATAATGTGATTCATTTCACATTCATTCTTAATGTTTGCGATTCAATATCACTAAATTGGTATATCCGAGTCTTTTAACCTTTTGTTTTACTCTTTTGTTGGCAAGTTCTTTTACAGCTAACTTTCTTTTTTTTCTCTTTCTCCCGAGCTTGTTTTGTAGCCTCCTCTGATTTTCTTTTGTTTTCAAATTTATCTTATTTTTGCAAGCGGCTTCTTTTTGGCTTCTTGCTTTTTGTTTGCAACTTTTCGTCGTCTTTTTCAGCTTTCTTTCTACCGGGCTTTCTCAAGCAGCCTTCTTTTTCGTCGCTACTTTTGCCGCAAATGCCTTTTGCAGCCCATTAATAAAAAATTAAAGAATAAATAAATAAATAAAAACTAAAAAAAAAGTGTTGTATTGTATGACTTTGTTATATTTAGAGTTTATTACTTGTGATATTACCTTTTCCGCTTCTTCTTTCTTCTTCTTTTCAGCTTCTCTTTTTTCTCAGCATGCTCGAAGCTTCTTTTTCGTCTTCTTTCTCACCTGCTTCTTTTGCAATTGCTTCTTCTTCAGCCTGTTTTTACCATTTTGTTATGTAAAATTTATCACTTGTGATATTGTATACGATAAATACTTTAGATTATAATTATCTAACCTCGGTTTATCCTGCTTCGCAGGAGTCTCTTTTGTGGTTTTTCTTTATCGTTGTTTCCTCCTTCTCCATTTCCTCCTTTGCTATCATCATCATCCCTACATGAGAAGAAAGAACCACTATCATCGGTTCATCATCTCCTCCTCCTTCAAGATTCCTACCTTCATCATCTCCTCCATCTCTTCGCCGCTCCTTCTTGATTATCAATCACTCTACCATTTTGATCTATTTGAAGATTCCCCTGGAATTGTGTGTTGTATTTTTCTACATATAACCTTATTGTTTCATCTCCTGGGTATATCTCCATGCTTACCCTTATAAAATTTTCTAACTCTCTCTTCTCATTCAAAACTCTTTCAAACTTTTCTTCTCAGCTTCATATAGTTGATGTGTTTTTAATTAAATAAAGCAATTATAAGTATTTTATCACTAGTGATATATTCAAATTTTTCATATTAATTATAAGTATTACCTCTTGCTTTCCTGATATCTCCTTCTTCACTCTCATCCTCTTCTTCAATTACCATGACATGACCAAACCCTCCCCTGTCCATCTCCATGTCTTGCCTTTTCTCAATCACTTTGTATTCCATTTCGATGGCTGGCCATTTTCTTGGCACATCCATTTCATCGAACTTTGTGAAATGCAAGTAGATAAGTTGTTTTCAAGAAAACAAAACATTCATTAAAACCTTTACTTATTAAAAGAAGTGGGAGATTAATCTTTTTTTAGTATCCCAAGTGATATTGTACATGGCATCTATTTTTTAAAAAACAACTTGTAATATCACTGGTGATAGAATACATTTTATATGTCATTAACTTAAAGTATCACTTGTGATACCCTACATCATATTTGTTTTAAAGATAACCTTGACTTACCGTGAATGCTGCATGTTGGTCATAGTACCAATTTTCCGTTGTTGAGTCATCCCAGCCTTGTTTGCTTAATTTCATAGAGTTCCAAATGTATGAGCACCACCAACTGTCGTTATTTCCTCTGGTGTCATCGAAATTTGATGACGTGATATCAAAGATCGAACTGTTATAGCAGTTTCCCAGACGGTAAAACAGCATTAGGAAATTCATCCGAAGGTGAAGTCTGCTTTCTTCAAGTACTGAATCACCTTTGATAATGCTGTTGTTGTTATCCTTTTTTCGAATTGTGCCATAAACTGTTTATAAACACGCATCCCAATCCCTTTCTCGTCCCGAGCAAAGTGGTCTCGGTCCCATTGGTATCCCTAGAACTTCCCTAATTGTTTTCGGTTTGATTTTTATGACACCCCCATTTGGCAAGTTTATTTGCATCTTTTCCATATCCATATGTGTCAATATGGAGTAGGGCAGTTTCCAGGATTTTTGCAACGGAAATCAATCAGTGTTCCAAATCCCATTGCCATGACCATTTTCCTTCTTTTCTGGCTCAGCGAATGTGTTGCATCGTAAAACGGTTGGACAGTCGTTTTAGCCCTCAACGACTTGAATGGAATGACATATTCTTCTTCTTCTTCCTCATCTTCCACCTCCATTTTTCCTTGCCTTTCTTCTTCGTCTGTTTTTCTTCTTCTTTGCTTATTCCTTCTTCCTTTGTTCTTCTTTCTTTTTCGTTTCCTCTTCTTTCTTCTTCTTCTTCGTTTCCTTCATATTTTTTTATTTGTTGCCTTTCCTTCCTTTTTCTTTTCATCTTCTTCTTTCTTTTTCTTTGTTTCTTCCTTCTTTTTCTTTCTTTCTTTCCTCGCTTTTTCTTCCCCTTTCTCTTTTCTTTCTTTTTCTTGCCGCTTTTGTTTTTCGGTTTGTTGTTTTTTTATGTCGATCTTGTTACAAAGAATCGGTGAATCTGCTGCTTGTTCTTTTCTTTTCTTTGGTTGATTAGGTTTCAACTTTGGTTTTGCTTTGGGTTTGAATGCTTATTGGGGTGTCGCTTCGGGTGTTGTTTTGGTTGTTGTTTCGGTGTTGGTTCGTGATGGTGTCGCTCGGTGTTGGTGTTGGTGTGGTTTCTATGGTTGCTAGAGTTGTTATTGGTGTGTTTTCTGGTGATGTTATTTCGGGTGATGCTTGATTTATTGGTGTGACAAGCCTTGATTGTGGAATGGTTGTTATTTGTTTTGTGGGTGTCTTTTGTGTATTTTTAATCGATGACTTTGTGTATTTTGTGGTTGTTTTCTCTGGTGAGAGGTGTAGATGTTTGCTGCTGTGTTTCTTTTTGTTGTGGTAGTGTTGTTTGTGGTGTTGGTGTTTGTGTTGTTTCTGGGGGTGGTGTTGGTTGTTTTTTTCTTGATATGGTGCTTTTTTGAATTGGAGTTTGTTTCTTGCTTCTTTTCTTTTTGATTTCTTTTAGACTTGTATTCAAATCTGCACAAAAGAAATCCCAAGTAAGTTTTCATGAATATTTATTGCTGATAAATATAAACTCTGAATGTTTATGCATCATACAATTTTATAACATTCTACTGCAAGTATGTCATATCAATTTGTATCACCGTGATATAACACGTGCTAAATTTCAAAACAAGTATGCCGCATACATACAGAGTTTATCATAGTTGATATTTTTCTAAAGGAGTCATGCTTATATGTTGGAATTTACCTTTTTCCTTTTGAATCTCTGGAGATATGCTCAAAAATTTGCTTGTCGACAAAACTGCATTTACAAAGTTTTTTTAAGAAACAAACAGAATATCTGCAATTTTTTATGTTTTTATTTAGTACAAAAACTGACCGCTTAAAGCTTGTATTGTCTCCAGATGCTCAGAATATCATCTTCTACATTTTTCTCAAAATCAAAATTTTAATGTCTTATGTTATGTAAAACAAAAAGACACTATAAATTCTAATCAAAAATGTATTTGAAATATAGTTATTTCACGTATAACGGCTTATCATCACAGTTGTTATACTATCAAAAATATACAATTAAATATACAAGTTAAAAAATCACTACATCTGCTTTTATCACTGGTGATATACCATTAAATATACAAGTTATCCGCTTCCTCGCCTTCATCGTCATCACTACCATCAGTAGCACTACCACTACTAGTAACACTACGACTACGAAAAGTCATAACTAAACCACCACCTCTACCACAAAAACACTAAAATGTATCAAGTTATTCGCTACATGATCTCTAATCATGTGACAAGTAATCAATTATCACTAACACTGCTTTTATCACTAGTGATATACCATAAAATATTTCTCTGTCACACTCAAAAACGCATCATAAGTCACATCAAAATTATACTCGAACAAGCTAAAACATATCCATTATCACGAAGAACGCTAAAAGTTAAATCGACGTTCGCTACCACTACTACTATCGCTACTACTATATCGAGGTGATTGACAATTAAAAAATCACTATATCTGCTTATCACGGTGATATACCATTAAATATACAAGCTATCCGGTCTCTTCATCGTCTTCACTACCATCAGTACCACTACCACTACTAGTAACACTACGACTACGAAAAGTCATAACTAAACCACCACCTCTACCACAAAAACACTAAAAATGTCCGTTATCGCTACATTATCTCTAATCGTGTGACAAGTAATCAATTATCGCTACATCTGCTTTTATCACTAGTGATATACCATAAAATATTTCTCTGTCACACTCAAAAACGCATCATAAGTTACATCAAATTTATACCAGCACCAGCACCAGCACCAGCACCACTACCACTACCACCACCACCACTACCACTACCACCACCGCTACCAGTATCAAAACTAAACCACTATGACTATCAAATCACTACCACATCTACCACAACTTTTTTCAAGATGACACCTAAAAACACCTAAAACATCTAATATCAGAAAATCTGATAAATTTCTTCTTCTTTTACAGATGACAAAGAAAATCTCAAATAAATACATAATCATCAATTGCATGTCATTAATACAGCAAAAATACGTAAAAATGTTCATAAATAGCAATAACATTCATAAATAAGTATAAAATCAATAGAGATACATAAATAACATCTAAATAATTAGTTTGAAGCTTCGTACCTTCGCTTTCTGTTGGTAGGTTTTTTTGATCCATTTTTGTGCTTTTTCTTCTTAAGAAGATTGATGCTTGTGTTTTTTATTTTGGCTGTTAATCATTTTGTGATTTGATTATACATTGTTTTAGTGAGAGATTTTAGTGAGGAAAGCGACGTGTTGTTTTTCCGATGAAAATGACGCGTGTGTTGTGTTTATGTGGTTGGGGGAAGTTTCACGTTTTGGCAAGATTAGTCCCTCCGTGTTTTTTATCATTAAAAAATGTTTTTTGATCCAACGGTTGATAGGTGTCCCTTGGTAAGTAGGGGATTGATGGTTTCTAAAATAAAGTCCCTCATGATTGGATTTCCTAATAAAAAAGCACGTGCTTTCCATATTAAAGTTATAACTTGGATCTTCCTAGTCTTGTTCCTAATTACTATATGTTTTGTGACGTAAAGTACTACTATCATTTTGGGTATAACATCTTTCGTAAGTGATGAAAAATGTTGTAATGTTAGTAAAATGATTCATCTGCGTTAGCACAGTAACTGTTTAAAATTGTCGGATAACCTCTTAAACAAAAGCATCGTGCGAAGGATTTTTAATATGAAATTAGGAATATTGTAATTCAATATTTGAATGCTATATAGTACCTAAGCTGCACTATAGTTATTAATCAAATGTATAAAACATAGGAGTATAACTTTTATGTCAATACAATATAAACAAGTACTCAGTATTATCTTCTAAATTCTAACATATTATGTAAATTTCACAAAGAAACATAACACACACCTTTCTACACGCATTTCACAGTAAGCATATAGGCACAGCCTCTTTTATACTGGTCCAATAACATTTCAGTATGCACAATTAGCCAAACTTTAACATCAATAAAGCAAAATATTTCGAAATAGGCTATAAATTACAAAATTGGCATAATTACAACGAATTTTAAGCTTAACATAAAGAAATTAGCTCTTTTGAAAGCTATTATTTCTGGCGTCGATAGCTTCGCCAGTCGATATCAACACCCGGTATTAAATGCTTTTTGTGGCGGGTAATTGTGAGGGGGGTGGTTTAAAAGTGAAGCCAATTTGAGGAATTTTGGTTTGGTTGCCGTTAAACTGTTTAAGAGTTAAAACTAAAAAGCATGGGCTAACTATTGGGCTTCATACAAAATCGGGAAATGGGCTTGAGCATCTCACAGATTTCAGTTAATATATCTTAGGGTTTTACTAACTTGTGCCCTAAGCACACTATAAGTATATAGAGGCTCATTTAAAAAAGACGGGATTCACATAAAAGCATGCATAACTGTCCTTTTATGGGTCCGCTACAGACTTGATGCATTCTATTGTGTATTAATTCATGACCCATAAGACAAGTTGAAAACCCATATATCTATACTATTATAAATCATATAAAAAAAAAAAAAAAAAAAAACTTAAAAATTCAGCCTAAACACTTGCCTGTTATGAAAAGATTTGATAAAATATTAATATTAGTAACCGACAGGTTCTTTATTATGAAATTAACTTATGTAATTAATAATATAAATGATTGTAACTGAAAACATATAATGTATACTACTTTATAAAGCATTTAGGTATTTCTTTAAATAGAAAGGCCTAAAAATTCTGCATACACACTTGCCTATTATGAAAAGATTTGGTCAAATATTAATATTAGTAACTGCTATGTTTTTTAAAATGAGATTAATTTATGTAATTAATAATATAAATGATTGTAACCGAAAACATTTAAAATATAATTAAGTAAATAACTATTATTAACTTTCGGTTACACAATTATAAATTTCACATTAAATTATAAGTTATTTGTTTTAGTATAAAAAGAACTATGAAGTGATGATAGATTCATTTTTACGAGAGCATTGTATACAATTTGATAACGTGGTGAAAGAAAAGATGTTTCTGGTGAGATGGTGAAGTAAACCACGATATTTTTGCAATACTAAAAATTGACACTGTTTTTATCTTCACATTATCACCAACTACGACGGGTCGTCACTATTACAGTGTACCAAAGCACCACCATTGTTGCTTTCTCCCTTTTTGGTTTCGATGCATAGTGCATGTACTACTATAATGTATAAAGATGATTGTGATGTTTCAATTGTATGCTATTGTGGGTTATTTGGTTACACAGTTACCCGTCATCGCAATGCGCGAGTACCCGGCCATTACTTATGAATAAAGTAATAAAATTAGATAACTGATACTTGTAACTAATTAATATACCTACTAATATACCTAAAAACTTGATTGGTTAATTTGTAGAAATTAAGTAAACACTATTTCTCATTCCTCATATACCTTTTCATTTTAAAAAATGTTTTAATTATATCTTTCTCTTAATTGGTAACTGCTATTACCAGCGATCCCATCACCACCATGATACACACTTTTTATTTATGGATATTATAATCCTATAATGGAGTGACATGTTTGTGCAAAAGAACATATGTACTTTTTGTTTTTGCATACGCAGATTACTTATTATTTAATCATTTTATGTGTGTTGATAGACGTAGTAGTGCTTATGTATCACTCATACTTTTTGCATTGGTAAAAAATAAAAGTTAAATATACTAAGGAAATAACTGGGAGAAAAAGATTCATAATTTTGGGATCGAAAGAGTAACGGAGATCATAGCACACAGTTAGATATCGAGATAAAAGAACTTGAAGCAGTTAATAAGGATTTAATTCACAAGGGCATACTAGGAATGATAAAAATAATTTAATAAAACGCTTTAGTGATGACAAGTGGCTTACTAATATAATTAGGCAAGGTTGTCAAAATCGCGATCCTAATCGTAGGATTGTATGATCCTATGATGCTACATATAAAAACGAGCAGGATCGTAGTAGGATCTTAATTTAATCAGGATCGGTCTAGGATCGTAGGATCGCACGCATGATTGTAGGATCGTAAACGATCCGATCCTAATACAAGCGCATGTTTTATCTCAAGTGGAGCAAGATCGGTGTAGGATCGTAGGATCGAACACAAGATCGTAGGATCATAAATGATCTGATTCTACTAAAGCTCATGTTTTAATGTTCTACTACTACAGACTTCGAACATATAACTTTTTCTTTTATGATCCATTTATATTCGTTTATAATATAAATTATTATATAGAAAAATATAGAAGTACAAAACTACAACCCCTACACACAAATAGATACATTTTAATAGGATCTTACGATCCCGATCCGATCCTACGATTACAATCTTGTGAAGCCGAAAAAGATCCTAGGTAGGATCCCGATCCTGAAAACCTTGTAATTAGGTATAGTTGTAGGTCTATTAATTAAGCATGGATATCAAAACTCATAAAATTATATTATTTCGTATAATAGAAGAATGAGTAAATTGCATAAATTGTCCCTGATGTTTGACAATACGGCATGTTTCGTCCCAACTATTTCGAAACTACAAATATCGTCATTGTAGGAAACCTTTGAGGCATTTTTCGTCCCTACTAAAGTTAAATGACCAAATACCCTATGTCTTTTTTTCCCTTTTAGTTTCCATATGAATTATTTTCTTACAATAAGTGCATTTTCATCTTAAAAATTTCCAGGAGAGTTTCTAACACATTTACAAAATATATATATATATATACACGGCTATTGTTTAATATAACACATATTCATAATTTCCCCAAATCTTGTTTCCCCAAATATCGAAACATCTACAAACACCAAACCTTTATTCACTAAAAGTTACAAATCAAATAATTATACACAAAACAAAAGCCATCCACTTTTATCTTACCCCGACTGGCCGACATCTCCACTACCTCACCGTCCTTGGGCACCAACCTATTTGTTGCACCACCGTCTATCTACCCCAGTCAACTCCTTCCCCAATCTAGGGTTTGTGTGTGTTTGAGGATCATCAGATCTAGTGTTTTGTTGATTCTTTTGAATGAAAATGATTATGCTTTATTGTTGTTGTGGTGGTAATTTTCATATTTTTAAGAAACTCAATTCCAATAGACATCTCCACACTAGTTGGAAAATGTACATCACCACCACCCTTCTACCACTCTAAGTATCTGTTTGGATTTAATGATCTCATAATATATTATTAACAGTATACGCATAGAAAAACGCCCCAAAGGGATCCCATTTCATGTACATAAGTTAACACATCAATATATACATATATTTACTAACCTTTTGGTTTTTGTACGAATGATCAACGAAGATACTTGTTCTGATCTTGAGTTCAATGAAACCCTTTAGCAACTGAAGGAAGTCACTTCTATGGTTGCATACACAACACGTCATGGTAGTATGCTTGAATGTTAGTTCAAGCTCACGAATAACACAATGAAATTCACAGTTTTGTGTACTTTAAATTTTGGTCAAATACCCTAAAGGGTTTATGTTACACCCCGTCTAAGGCGGAAACACGAGGTGTGACGGAAAGGTTATCGTCATAACACATTGGTACAAACATATAGAATACTAAATGAATCCATACAATGTGCCATGACGTCATCCGACACAAATTTGAAACTTGTGTCATGACTAGTCAAATCACGACAACATAGTTAAATGTCATACATAAGAGTTCCCGCAACACGGGAAAAATACAATTCTAGAAATCCCAAATACATCAAATAAGCAATATATTCTTATAATGCAAATCGGACAACGAAAATGACCCACGAGGGTAAATCTTAGGTCTTGCTATGGCCAACTAGGAAGCTCTATCCTCCTTAAGTATCATTAGTGTCATCACCTGAAAATGGATACTAGAAAATGTCAACATAAAGTTGGCGAGCTTGTAGTTTTAAGTAATAACACATTTGCCATACTTAGATGTGTAGGACAATAGTGCATAATAATGGCGCATAGCAAGTAGTACAAATAGTTATCCAACCAAATCAATAGTGTCACAAGCGCTTTTAGATTTCCAAACACGTCGCCTACCATCTGGAGCTAAACAGTTGGCTTAATAGTTATCAATTTAGTCCTTAACATAGTCATCAACATAGGAATCACGTATACTAGCACTCAAATACGCAATTATAAGCACATATATTGTCCAAATAAATAAAATAGTTTAGTACAACATAAAGCAATTGAAATAAAATTTGAGTATCATTTTCCTCCAAGAAAATAAGTAAAAAAAAGGCTACGAGAACTCACCTCAACTAAGTATTAAAGCCAAGAAAGTAGAAATGTCCAACTCGCAACGAAACCTTAATCGCGACCTAAGAAAAAAGTCGCCTTAGGATCTTTCGATATGTACTATATGCTATATAGGTTTTATAAGTTTTTATCACCAAAAATATGTTTTCGCGTTTAAGTTTTATTAGAAAATAGTTTTTACGCATTAGAAGTTTAATAAGTATTATTATTTTTCTACAAGTTTCAAAATGACTTTTGTCCAAATTTACGGTTTTAACTATTAGATAAGTTCAATATTTTAACCAATTCTAATTAAATTATTGTAAAGTAGACGTGAATACTACAAATTGTGCTTCGACCCAACGACTCAAACAGAACTCTATCATGCTTAAAATGGCCATTAAGTAGTCGGGTCGATACGTTTTCGACAAAAACGGGTAATTTTTGGTCAACTTTATGAGTATAACTTTTCGATTATAACTCGCTTGCCTCGATTACGGGCGTTTTGAAAACTAGGCCTCGAGGGTACTACAAAACACTCCTTGTGCAAATTTTTCGCTTGAATCTAGACTCGTAAAAGCAGCTCACAACATGCTCACTCATAAAAATCTTATCCGACCCTTGGATTATTTTACCCATTTATCTGCACAAATTTATATTTTAATTGAAACTTTAAATAGTCGTAACTTATTATTATTCACCATATGTCCGTTTTAGTATTCAAGCGACGGGAAGCTTGTTAACTACTAGTATATTTCTATTTTTATAACCCATTGTTGCAAATTTCTAACTTACAAGGAGCTTACAGATTTGAAGAATCATTTGATATTCATGCACCACTCAAGGGGAAGTTTCTACTGCTTACATTCCCTATTTGTTGATAAGAAAAAGGGGAAGAGATGTTGGAGTGCGATGGCATGGATTAAAGGGAAGACAAGGAAGACAAGATTTGTTTCATTCATGGTGAGATTTAATTATCTCAACTTCGCTGCCGTCTAGGGAAGTTCGTACAAGAAGCGATTGTTTTGTCATCATTAAATAGGGGAAGATTGTTGGGTTTATTGATTTGATGATACAAAACAATAAAGAATGAAACATCAAGGACTTAAAGTGACAAAGAAGAAATCTACAAAAAGATGGAGGACTTGCTTGTAAAAGAAGATTTATTATTTAGTCCCGTAGAGATTTTAAACCCTAATCCTCTAATATATAAGAGGACATGGGGTGTATGTTTTTTTATCTCTGTCTTTCAATGTAGTCTTCAAGAAAAGTGTGTGTGTGTGTCTAGGCATCAAGTCCTCTAATGGATGCCTAGGGTTTGTAAGTCTCAAGGATCTTTGGATCTTTGATCCCTCTGTTATTGTGTAAAATATGATATTGAGGTGATGTAATGAATAAAGAAAAACCTTGTTATTGATAGCAATTGATTCTTATTGAATATTCCGCCTTTGTTATTAATTATTGTTCCTAGATAATATGAGGTCTAAACAACCTCGAGCTACAACGATTCAACAAGACATTCCAACAATAATGATGATATTGGCTATTCAGACAGTGGGTGTTCCAGACACATGACTGGAAATCGATCCTACCTTTCAGACTTCACTGATTTGAATGGAGGATACGTTTCATTTGGAGGTGGTATTGGAGGAAGAATTACTGGTAAAGGCACAATCAAGACTGGCAATTTGTACTTTGAAGATGTGTACTATGTGAAAGAACTCAAATACAATCTATTCAGTGTGTCACAAATGTGTGACAAGAAGAATTTTGTTTTGTTCAAAGATACTGATTGCTTGGTCTTATCTCCAAACTTTAAGTTGCCTAGTGAAGATGAGTCTTTGCTTAAATTCCTAGGAAAAGCAATCTGTATAGTGTAAGTATGAAAAACATAGTGCCCAAAGATAACCTTACATGTTTAGTTGCTACAGCTTCTTTGGATGAATCTATGTTATGGCATAGAAGGCTAGGTAATGTGAACTTTAAGGTGATAAATCTTTTAGCTAAAAATAACTTTGTAAGAGGTTTACCTTTAAAAAGATTTGAAAATAAACAACATGTATTGCATGCCTGAGAGCGGCATAGAGAGCCTCTTGTAAGCCCAAGGTTTTAACTTTATCACCCAACCACTTCATATCTGCATATGGACTTATTTAGCCCTACCTCGTTAGACACGAATTTTAAGAAATATTGTTTGGTTGTGACTGATGATTTTAGCAGATTTACTTGGGTTTACTTCATGAATACTAAGGATGAGACCAGTGAAATCCTTAAGTCATACATAAGCTACAGTAGAGAACCTTGCTAATAAGAAAGTTAAAATCATTAGGTGTGATAATGGGACAGATTTTAAAAACCAAGTAATGAATGATTTCACGTCAACTTAAGGGTATTAAGAGAATCTACGATTGTAGCTAGGACTCCTCAACAAAATGGGGTTCTTTGAAAAGGAAAAATAGGACATTGATAGAGAACGCTAGAACTATGTTAGCGATTCCAAGTTGCCCACAACATTATGAGGCGGTTAATACGCTTGTTATGTTGAGAATAGGGTACTTGGTAGTAAAGCCTCATGGCAAGACTCCCTATGAGTTGTTTTTAGGTAGAAAGCCTTCCTTAGACTTTCTTAAACCTTTTGGGTGTCATGTCTCTATTCTCAATACCATTGACCATTTAGGTAAGTTTGATGGAAAATCGGCATTGAATATCACGGTTGACTACTCCTTGAATAGTAAAACCTTTAGGGTTTATAATTCTAGAACCGAAGGATAGAGGAGAATCTGCACATAGAGTTTCTTGAAGATAAACCTAGTGAAGAGGGGCAAGGACCAAAATGGCTTTTTGATATTGATATGCTAACAGAATCTATGAACTATGTGCTGTTTCGTGGATTCTAACATTGTTGCGGGGAGAAAAGCAAGGTCCCGATGCGATTCCGATGATGATGATGATGATGAGATATTATGTTGCCCATTTGGAAGGACATTTCGGTTAAGGCTTGCTTGCTTCTTGAGGGAGGCAAACAAAGATGATGATACCTCTAAGACCAATGATTCTAATGCTGAAGGAGGGGTAACCAATGAAGGTGATACAGTGGTAGAAACTCAAGTGATCAGTACTAATGTGGTTATCTTGATAAGCCACATGTTAGTACCTTGTTGAGCGATTTTAGTAGCGATGATCCCACTCTATTCCATCAGTTAATCTGAGGTTCCCGATCCCTATAGTGAAGGCGATGAGATTGATTTTACTAATATAGCTTCATCTTATGTTGTTCCCGCTACACTACCACGAAAGAATTAATCAGGATCATCCTTGGAGAATGTCATTGGGGATGTTCATCTTGAAGAACTACAAGATCTAAGGTTCAGCATAGTGAGACTGGATTCTTCAGTGCCATTTATGAAGAAAGGATTCATGGGGACACACAAACATGTCTCTTTGCTTGTTTTGTCTCACAAGCAGAACCAAAGAAAGTCTACAAAGCACTTGAAGATGAATCATGGGTAGAAGCAATGCAAGAAGAGCTTCTCCAGTTCAAGCTTCAGAATGTATGGGTTCTGGTGGATCTTCCTGATGGCAAGAGAGCTATTGGCACTAAATGGGTTTTCAGAAACAAGAAGGATGAAAGAGGTGTGGTAATAAGGAACAAGGCTAGACTGGTGGCTCAAGGGTATACACAATAAGAAGGGATTGATTATGAAGAGGTCTTTGCTCCAAAGGCAAGGATTGAAGCTATCAGACTATTCCTGGCCTATGCATCATACAAGGACTTCACAGTATACCAGATGGATGTGAAGAGTGCTTTCCTCTATGGGAAGATTGAGGAGGAGGTACATATGTCTGTCAACCTCCTGGCTTTGAAGATCCCAACTTTCCTGACAAAGTATACAAGGTTCAGAAGGCACTCTATGGTCTACATCAGGCCCCAAGAGCTTGGTATGAAACTTTAGCCAAGTATCTTTTAGGCAATGGCTTCAGAAGAGGAAAGATTAATCAAACTCTATTCATCAAGAATGTGAGGAATGATATCCTGTTGGTTCAGATATATGTAGATGACATTATTTTTGGCTCCACCAAGCAGGATCTATGCAGAGAGTTTGAAAAATTGATGCATGATAGGTTTCAGATGAGTTCTATGGGAGAACTCACCTTCTTTCTAGGGCTACAGTTCAAGTAGAAGACAGGTGGCATATTTATCAGTCAGGATAAGTATGTCAAGGAGATTTTGGTGAAGTTCGGCTATGAAAATACAAAGATTGCAAGCACTCCTATGGAGCACAATAAGCCACTACTTCAGGATGCGATGGTGAAAGAGGTTGATTAGCACCTCTGGTCAATGATTGGCTCATTGATGTATTTGACTGCCTCCGGACGGATATCATGTTTGCGGTATGTGCACAGTGCTAGATTCCAAGTCTCTCAAAGATCTCTCACATGCATCTTTGTTAAAAGGATCTTTAGATATACAGGCTATGCTTACTTAGGTCTTTGGTATCCTAGAGATTCTCCCTTTGATCTTTAGCTTACTCGGCAGTGACTATCTTTGGGGCAACTCTTGATAGGAAGTCAACCACAGGGAGGATGTCGGTTTCTTGGTGATAGGTTGATTTCATGGTAGTGCAAGCAAATCATTGTGGCAAACTCTACCGAGGCTGAGTATGTAGCTGCTGCAAGTTGCTATGGTCAAGTCCTATGGATTCAGAATCAGATGCTTGATTATGGGTATAATTTCATAGGCACTGTCATTTACATAGATAACAACAGTACTATATGCATTATAAAAAATCCAGTTGCTCATTCTAAAACTAAACACATTGAGATAAGACATCACTTTATAAGGGATTGTAATGAAAATAAACTCATTCAGGTTGATAGGCTTGATACTGAGTTTAATGTTGCAGATCTTTTAACAAAAGCTTTTGAATTGGGAAGGTTTCAGTACTTGGTCACAAGTATTGGAATGCTTCATCCATAATATGTCTTATCTCTCTCTATTTTGTAAAGTTTTGTAAACTGGTGGTTAGTACTGATTGTTATCTAGTTAATACTGCTAGTGTAAAGTTAATACGGATTGTCAAGAAAATTTCTTGGATTGTGTTTTCTTGGTTTTGGACTAAATTTTTAGGCATAGCACAAGCAGTATGGATGTGGTTTGGTGACTGACTGTTACAGCAAGTGTGGTTCACTCCTTTATGCTCATTCTGATGCAACCACATGTTGAAACCTGCTGTAATTCTAGATTATGTGATGCCAAGGCATTATGTGGCATCTTGTGGTATTAATGAACATGAATTGATGGTTTCAGTTAGTCAGGTCATTCTGAACTAACCAACTCTTTGCCATTTTATCTGTTTACAGATAGTGTGACTAGCCTAAAGGCATCTGGCTTAGAGAACAACGACAGCCCGTGAATCCAACACTTGTGTTAGAGGCAACACGCCACATTTGGAAACCACATCAGGAAGGCCTTTTTAATGGGACTATCCATCACAGGAAGTGTTTAGCACTGAAATCATTGGTTTTCACCAAACCAGAGGCCATGTAAGGCCGACCTTGATTAAGGTCTGCGTCACCACACTTAATCCTTTCAAAATGGGGTTTCAGTATTATGATTTCCAAACTATGAGATAATACTGATGGGTAAAGTTAATACTGATGGTTATAAGTTAGTACTGATGAATTAGCCATTAGTACTTATTCCAAAAGTCAGTTATGCAATGATTACTTTTGCAAATTGGGTTGTTCCGCCGGTTTCTTTATATAAAGGTTTACTAAATTGGCTAATCTTTACTTATTACCATAAATATTTTCAAGGCGGTCCAATCAAAATTCTCCAACTCTCTATATATTGCATAACTTTTCAATTGCTTTCACCAAAATTCACTAAAGACTTTTGCGATCAAATCCCACTTTCTATATATTGCATAACTCTTATTGCTAATGGCTCCTCTTGATTTTGTTGATAAGCGCAACATGGTGGCGTGCTTGGACTTACCAGAAGGCAATGAAGATTTCGCAGAGATAATAGCCTTCCTAAATAGAAGCAAAATAAGGTTTGCTTTACTTCTAAACCCTAATATCTTATGTACCCCTGTCAGGAAGTTTTGACAAACTGCTATTGCCTCAACAACTGAGGAAGGGGTCCAACAGTTAATTGGAACAGTAGATGGCACACAAATTGTTATTACTGAAGCTTCTCTAAGAGAACATCTTCATCTTAGGGATGCTAAAGGTATTAGCACTTTGCCAGCCACTGACATAATTGAACAACTCTCATTGATGGGGTATAGACATGACAACACTTTTAACTTTCATAAAAGTCAGTTTTCCCCACAATGGAGATTTCTAATTCATACCCTCATACATTGTTTGAGTAACAAAAGGACTGACTGGGATGCTTTCCCTACAAACATAGCCACAGCCTTGATATGCCTTGCAACAGGCAGGGTATTCAACTTTTCAAATTATATTTTTGAGGGTATGCTTAAAAATGCTGTTAGCAAAACCAAGTTTCTGATGTTTCCCATGTTTATTCAAATATTTTTGGATCTTCAGAAACAAAACTTGCAACCCTACAAAAATGTTTATCCATCAAAACTACTCACAGCCAAAGTGTTTTCAAATATGTTAAGGGCTGTAGTAGGATATAGTGGGGTTGTAGTGCCATTGTTTCCTAACATGCTGATTGTAGAGGGTGAAGGACCATCAAGCACAGGTGGCTCCCAACACACACCCACAGATGCTGATAATTCTCCTACTCAACAACATTCATCAACAAGTAGGCATTCCAGACAGGAGAGTGGGACAGCTCAGCCCCATTTTCCTCCTAACATTGAATCAGATGAGCCTATCTCAGATGATGTAGGAGATAGAATGATAAGGGCTGCCACTACTCCACCAAGCTTAGCAGCTGGTGAGGACATTGGTAACATACATAAGACCCAATCCATGCCAACACATAGTGAGCACTCTTCACATGGTAGACCCATGCAACGGCTTTAAAGGGGGGTGTATCTGCTCAGGCTAGGCCTGGGAGTGCATCTCAATTGCCCAATGACCCACCTCTCTCAGCAGGTAACACAACTGGAAGTGGTGAGGCGACTTATCACTAAAGGATATGACGGAATTATATAGGTTTCTATGTCAAAAGGTGAACAAGCTGGAGATTGCTTTGGAAGAACACAAGAAAGCTGCTACAAAAGTTCATACCAAGATGCTCCTAAAGATGAAAAAGTTAGAGCATCAGGTCAAGCTTCTCTCCAAGCCTACTGCATCAACATCTCCAGTCATTGCATCTCACAAAAGATAGGCTTAGTTCAAAGTCTCAAGTACCTCTCTGAGAGGATTCTACCAAACAGGGGAGGAGTTATGATATTCAAGGTAGAAAAGAATTTGGTCAATGGCAAGGTGGTGCACATTTGAGTCCTTTTTCGATGAAGAAGAAGTTGGTCACTATTGATCTTTGAAGAAGTACTTAGTACTCCTACAAGCACTATCAGATTACTATCGATTAGTACTGTTAGTGTTGTAGTTAGTCTTGTTAGTACTATGGTTAGTACTCCTGGAGTTCCACAATCAGTATTAAGCCATATCGTTCAAGTAGCTGCTGATCTACAACAAGAAACAACTACAGAGGCTACCACCATCACTACCACTCAACATGAAGACAGTGATGAAGAGGAAAGAGAAAAACATGCAGTATTGGGACTTCAGAGCTTGAAGAAAACAGTCCCCATCTCTCCCACCTACAAAAAGCCTCCAGTTTTGTACTTAAATGAAGTCCAAGTCAGTAGCAACCAAGCCTAAAGAAAAGGGAGTTGTGATCAAAGAAGGAGGTGCCCCAGATTCACCAACCTCCTCAGCTCCAAAGATTGATCCCAAAGATAAAGGCAAGGGTAAACTGGAAGAGCAACAAAAGAAGAAGAAAATTTCCAAAGCAGAAATGGATAGGCTAAATGAAGAAGTTGCCAAGGCACTTGCAGCACAATGGGATGAAAATGACTTGCGGGAAGAAGATGCAAAGAAAGAAAAACAAAAGATGGCTAAGACTGCTGGAGATTGGCAGACATGGGATGAAATGAGAGCCAAAGTAGAAGCAACTCAGGAAGTACAACAGAAGCTGCAAGAAGATTAAGGTACAAGTACTAATGAAGCAGCTCAGTTATTCAGTGAAATTTTGGCTAGAAGGCAGAGTCAGTTCAGGCAAAAAAGGGAGATTGAAAAGCATTCAAAGCCTCCTAACAAAAGTCAGCAGAAGATGTATCTCTGCAAGTACATCAGGTATTCAGGTGAAGACAGGAGAACAGGCGGTGAATCAATTGTCTTGGGAGACTCTCCAAAGACTTGCTGACATAATTCAAAAAATATTTCTCAACTTCAAGCCTATGCAATCAGATGATATTCCTGAAAGATCACAACCCATTGGAAGCTACAAAAGACCATCTGAAGAAGGAGCTTCCTCAACTTCTCCTAAAAGAATGAAAGCCTCTGATGAAGATGGAGGTGGACTCACTGAAGATGAGCTTAACAGGATGATGTTAATTGAAGCTCCTGAAGAAGCATTGTACTCAGAGCCCATCAACACCAGATATCCAATCATCAACTGGGATATCTACACTGAAGAAAGAAAAAGACATTGGAGGATTCATAGAGCTGGTAGAAGAACAAGTGCTTATTTGTACTTAGTGGATCTGTTTGCATTCATTGACAGAGAAGATTTACTTAAGCTGTGGGAATTAGTCAAAGACAGGTTCAAGAACAGAGATCCAGATAATGAAAAGGATCTGGAGCTACTCTATGAACTCCAGAATATCTTTGAACCTGATCCAACAGGAGAGCAATGGAAGTTTCAACCTGGAGATGAAGCCCTCAGTTGGACTTTAATAGATTCTTGTGGACTACATCTGGTTACTACATGCAATGGAACAGACATATATATGTTGGTAGAAAGAACATATCCACTTGCACTTGGAACCCTTCTACAAATGCTGGATACAGGGCTAAGGATGGGGAATGCAATTGAAATGGCCAAGGAGTTGCTGCTGAAGATTTTTGACCAAAATGGAGACCTAGCAGAAGAAAGTACAGTTTGGAAGAATCCTCTAAGACTGAAGAAACTTGTGATTCAGAAACCCAATCACAAGTTTAGGGGAGGATTGTTGGGAAATTCACATTTGGGAGTTAATACTTATAGTGTTAAAGTTAGTACTTATAGTGATATCATAGTGATATTAGAAAAGTATTAACTAGTTAGTACTGATGGTGCAAAAGTTAGTACTGATAGTGTTGAGTTTGTACTGTTCTATATTAAGAATGTCGTGTATGGTCTGTAACAGCATATCTTCTATTCCAATAGAAGATATGATATACTTAATGCATAGTTATCTCTGTAAGGGATCTCCTTAGTGTATAAAAGGAGATCCTAGCTAGGTCAAGCATATACCAATACTCTAGCCGTTTTAAGAAAAGCTTCAAGGCTGTAAACCCTAGTACTAGGAGAGTACTCGTATTATTAATCAATAATATTGAAGCTGTTGGCGTTACATTTGTGTTTACATTAATCTTCTAAGTTCATTCAAGTA
The DNA here is from genome assembly GCA_910596185.1 of Chrysanthemum makinoi. NCBI lineage: Eukaryota > Viridiplantae > Streptophyta > Magnoliopsida > Asterales > Asteraceae > Chrysanthemum > Chrysanthemum makinoi. The sequence goes on from OU343218.1 coordinate 258,340,390, forward strand.
GATTCCGCATACTTGTGTGCATTTACAACAAAGTTTCTCATTGTTGTTTTGGAACCATCCAAGGCAACTACACGTTTACAAGATATGTGTTCTAGATCCAAGGTTTGGGACTCTACATCTAGGTAAACACAATTTTAATCATCATACGAGCACACATCAAATAGACATAGCTACCCGTAGTAATAGATAATTAGAATAGTAGAAGTATTCGGTAGAAGTACCACCCCCAAACCAATTTTCCCGAGATTTTACCCTTAGCTTTCTAAAAAACCTATAAAAGATAAAAATGAATCATCCTCAACCCCCACCTTAGCATAATACACTTCTTGCTAACATTCCTATTCCCCTAGAGAACGATATCAATACCCGAGGCTTACCCAATACAACACTACAACAATTAGGTTCACTGCCTAGGGTGTTAAAAAACTTGCTCAACGAAAAGGAAGTTCCTTTAACCTCGAACGCGCTTTGTACGCGCATGAATTTTATAGTAATGAATATGTATAACAACTAGTGTTTACATAATGAGTATATATATACATACTTGTATATATTGTAATGGGTAATGTAATGGGTAAAAATCTAAGTACTTGACCCATTAACTAGATACATTGAATGTAGTTGGGTAAAACCCAAAGTCCATGACCCAAACCCATGGAGCATGATCCATAACCCATGACCCATTGCATGACATCATGCATGAAGTCATATTGGGCATTATCCGTAACCCATGGAGCTAACCCATTGACTAGATGCATTGCATCTTCTAGATACATTGTATCTATTTGGATACCCATGATCCAAAGTCCATAACCTATGACCCATAACCCATTTAGGAAGAGCGTCCTACGGATCCCCAGTAATGCACTGGACGGATCCCTCAAGCAAGGGATCCGTGGGATCCGGGGGACAGTAGTGAATTTTTGTCTATAAATAGTGAGCCATTTCTTCATTGTAAGTTGCCACTTTCATATATACTTTCTCTTAGTATTGTAAACTCTCTAACCTCATATCCAAAGGATCTTTCTATGTAGTTTTGTGTTTGTGTGATCTTCTAGGTTCATCTTAAAGGCAAGATTACCACCTCTTGAAGTCGAGCAAGCTCAAGTCCATGAGTTTCCAAGCTTCGTCATCATCAAGACTACTGAAGTTCTCTTGTTGATAGTTCTTTCCTCCTCTCTAGAAGTGTTGTGTTGAAGGCATTATTGAAGGGTGCCAAAGGTCCATAATGAAGGCATTAGTGAAAGGTGTCAAAAGATCGTGTCAAGGGCATTCATGAAAGATGTCAAGGGTGTACAATCGATATGGTGCATCGATGTACAAACATAGATAGGTTGTGTCCAAGGATATTGATATCCTTGACGATGTTGTAATAAGGTGTGTCTCTTTTGGGATAGGTGTTGTGTAGTGTTGGGTAGTAGTTCCTCCTTTGTAATGGAACTTGATATCTAGCCTTATACCGGATAAAATGTAGGCGACGTTGTGATAGGTTTGGTTCTACCTCGTGGAAGAGCCCGGTGTCTAGCCTTGTACCGGATAAAGAGTAGGCATCGTTGTGAAGGCTTCTCCGCCACAAGGAGCTTGTGTTGTGTAGTGATTACGAACTCGAGTAGGTGACTCGGGGAGTGGAGTAGGGCAAGGAAGGTGTCCTTGTAGCCGAACCACTATAAATACTCGTGTCGTGGTTTTGTACTTCTAACTCTTTATCTTTGCATTGTTTATTTATATGCTTATCTATCAACATTCAACACACACATTCAATAGATTGACATAAGTCGATCTAAATATTTTAAAACGAAGTTTTAACCAGTAAAACTATTCATCCCCCTTCTAGTTTTCCACAAACATAAATAAACTAAAAAAGTTATTGAAAACATACTCAATATCTTTCAAAATGAGTGTCCTCCTTTTTTGGTTGAAAACATAAATAAACTAAAAAATTTATTGTTAAGAGAATACTGATTTGTTAATACATTTGAATGTGAATAAAATCTATATTTGAGATAATCGTATACTTTATATTAAAATACATACCAGTACAATCTTGCTCCACTAATCGCCTGATAGAGAAATTAGGAAACGGTTCAAATTTGAAACCACTAGTGTTGGCATCAAATCTTTTGAGCCTTGTGAGAGTAGTGTCTTTAAGGAAGTTGATCTTATACTTGTGATCAATAATGGAAACTTGCCGCCATTTTCACCTACACCAAAATTTCAATCTTGTAGAAAAAGGATTCATCTAGCAAACCTGTAAACTTGTGCGTTGCGTCTTTCTCGATAGTTATTTGAATTCGGTTATCTGTAATGTGCATAAAAGGTGAGCTAAAAAAAGTGATATCATTGTCTATTGTACAGGCTTCTTATCATTTAAACAAATTATTATCATCATAACAAAATCATGATAAATCAAATTAAGGACTATACGATTATACCTGGGGATCTTGGATCACTGCATCTAAGCTTTATGGATCGTCAGGCTTTCCCTTTGCATGAGAATTTCTAAGGCTTATACATCTTGCAATTACAGTTACATCATCTTGCATTGGATCGACATGACACAATTCCATGTACACTAGCTTGACTCATATTCAAGTCTGCAAATAAAGAAAACAACATTAAACTGATGATTAGGTCTTGAGTTTTTGATAAAACAAACACGAATCTTAATTAAAGAAAAAAATGGGGTGCCTTAAAGTGCTTGTTGAATGAAGAATGAACTTGGTATGACATACTTACAATAAGGTTAGGATCCTTTGCAAAGTGAAAGAAATTAAAAAGTCTAGAAAGTCTATCATTTAGTAACATGTATCCCTCACCCAATCCCTCCCTTTTTCTTATTGAATTCGATTAGGGAGCATTTTGGTCATTTTAACCCATTTTTTTCCACCCCAAAACTTCAAACGTAAATAACTTTCAAACTTTTATGAAAAACCTATTTCACCATAATTTTTAAAATTTAATTCTCTTTAATTTGTATGCATTATGATATATGAATCGCAACTTTTTTTTCAACTTTTTAAGTGGGTGTTGATTTTCTTGAAATTTTTGGCATTTTCAGCTCTAATTTTGTCTAGTTTAAAGGCCGAAATTTGCAAAATTTAAAACATAAAAGTTTAGCTTTTTGGCCATTCTTTACCCAGAAATTTGAATCACTCAAATTCGATATAATATGAGTGAGATATAGCACGTTAAAGTTGAACAATAACTGATGAACGTTATCAAAAATAATTGATGAACGTTATCAAAAATAACAGATGAACGTTATAAAAAATAACTGATTAACAATATCAAATATAACTGATGAACGTTATTTTTTCAAAAACTGCTGAACATTTTACAAAATAACTGATGAACGTTATTTTTCGAACACTGCTGAACATTATACAAAATAACTGATGAACGTTACTGATGAACAATATCAAAAATAACTAATGAACCCATAAAAAATGTGTTTTTATTAGAAAATTGATGAAATGATGACAATACTAACTTGAACTGCTGAACATTAAAAACCTGATGAATGATACTTCAAGAGTATTATTACTTATGGATGTTTAATTAAATCACTTGCTGAAAACTAATCCTTTTAGATGAAAAAATAAGATCTGAGCAGTGTCAAAAAGGAAAAAAAAGAGTCAAAGTCTTGAAATCAGTAAAGTTAATTCCATAAATGGTGACATAATTATTCATTTGACCAAATAAATACTCCGTATGAAAAATTAACAACTGATAACAACTTCCACTATGGCTATGTTTGGCATATAAGATTATGGAGAGATTATGCTTATTTTTTCAAAAAATAAGCTACTTAAAAAATAATCTTTGTTTGTCAACATAACTTATAAAAGATTACAAGAAAAATAATCTTTCATAATCTCTGAAAATAAAAGATTACTTCATGTAGCTTATAAAAATAATCTCTTTTTATAATCTTTTTCAGTAACAGCACCAGCAACAGCACCAGCACCCGCACAATCTATTTTTGCCAAACATACCCTATATCATTTACTAACAAACTAGTTGAATCAACATTTCTCCTTTCCATATCAACAAACTAGCTCTACTATTTAACGAAATTTCATTAACTAAAACCTTAGAATCCGGTTGAAGCATTTCGTCGAGTAGGTGGTATGCATCATTAAACCTATCACATTTCAACAAAAGATCATTTATGTTTACCCAGATTATTACGAATTCGAAAATTAAAAAAAGAGTTTTATCAGCTCGAACGATGGTGTCGCGTAAAGACAGTGGCGGTGAAGACGATGATGGTGATGGAGACGGTGTTGGTGATGGCGCAATGGTACCGGAGAAGAAGCTACTGAAGCGGTGATCGGAACGACAGTTTAGTGGGGTAACAGTGTCGAAGGAGACGGTGATTGTCGAAGGTGACAGTGTTTTTGTCGGTGGAGGGGGAGGAGTGGCGATGTAGGGGTTGTTGGAGAGAGGTTGGATACGATGAGGAGATGGAACGTGTGTGTGTTGTGATGGTTGTTAGGAGGTTAAAGAGAGAAGAAATGTGGAATGTCCAGTATGCCCCTATGTACATATTTACAGTAAACGATCAGGTATTTGTGATGTTTAAGCTCACAAATATTTGGTTTTGAAATAGAATGGATATGTGTAAAATGAGATTTGGTTGACAATTGCATGTATTAAGGGATTACATCAAATTAATAAGAAAATAAGTTAAAAACATTTAAGTTTTCTATTATTTTTGAAATTTAAACACAAAATTCATGTGTTTAGATTAAAAAAAAAAAAAAAAAAAAAAAAAAAGCCAGAAAAAAAACATTTTTATATGGGGGTTTAAGAGGAGGGGGTCAGTTTGTATTTTTTTCAAACTTTATTTTCAAATTGCTATCTTAAGAGCATGAGATGGACACTTGTCACTATGGTATTTTTTTGTTTCTAAGTATAGTAAATAGGTGAGGATGATATAACTTGACTCAAGTTGTATACATAACTTGAAATGATTTTAGTCATTATTTTATTTATCCTTGCTAATACATATTTATGGAGAGATAATATCTATATTTATATTACTTATAATGGAAGGATGACCATCTCTTCTAAATTTTTTTAAGATGTCATTAATGTGTTTTTTAAGCATTACAAATTTTAATGCATAATGTACACAATAAATAGTTTTTACTAATTTATCTTCCACAACATTTTAATGCTTCATTTATTATTTTTTTTTGAATTAGTTTAGTTTTAAATCAAAAATGCATATATAAATGAATATGATTTTAAAATACATGCAAAACTACAAAGTTCCAAAACTATTATTATATCGTAAGAGTGTTTCGAGAACCAATCTAAATAAATTTTGAATTATTTTAAATAAAATTAACCGTAAAAGTAAAAAACGGTTTTTTGTAAAAGTCGGGACAATTTTTTTAAGACAAATGATGCAAATGTGCAAAGTGCTAAGTGCTAATTCAATGATTAATATATTAGTATATTAATTATTATAATTTTCATGGATAACTTTAAATGATTGCTTAAACATGTAAGTTTTCTTTACATTATAAGAATTCTTTTATTTATATCTTCTATCTATTTGGGACAAGTGTTATATACAATATTAATGATTCAAACATTTTTTTATAAATATATACTTTACAAGATGTATACATTATAAGTACTTTTTTATTTATATCTTTTATCTATATAAGACAAATGTAATAAATAATATTAATGATACAAACATGTTCAAAAATATATATATATATATTTCATAAAAAAATGTTTCTACTTACTTGTGACTACAGACCACTATCAACTAATTTGACCATAACCTCATAACATTATTGACTACCGTAACGCAAAATCACGCCACTTTCAATTGTTTTTATATAAATTAGTTTGATATTATCCATCACTTTTTTTAAAGTTACTCAAACTCATTATGTTTTCGCTATTGGTAAAGTTATTGTAAGAGAAAACATAAAATTGAAAACTTTTTTTGCCGAAAATTTTATTACTTGATAACCGCATCGCAACGCTTAGCGGTACCTACTATAATATTCTAAAGAGTTGAAATATGCGATATGAAACTTTTGGCATCCGCAAATTTATCGTCATATAAAACGTTTCAGATTATAAAGCATGGTTTATTGAAAATTTTTATTTCAGGGTATCCGCCGCCGCATCGCGCGGGTACCCTGCTGGTACAAAATAACGAAAGTTTGAAGTTTGATTTATATGGAATATGAATGCTTTGAAAAGGAGAAATACTAAGAATGCCATTACTCTTATATTTTAGGTTTGTAAAATATAAACCCAAATAGCAAAAGGTGGAGGAATTTTACAAAAAAAGTGCATGACAAAATCTTCCCATAACATCAAGAGATAAGCTTCAATTCAATATATCAAGTTATGGGCTGCAAGCTGCAAATACATGTTTTTCTATTTAATGTAAAGCATCTATATTAAGCTATTCAAATAAATAGAGCATCATACTATATACAAAATAGTGTTTTTAAGAAACACATCATTTATGGCTTCTATCGGCATCAATGCTGCAATGCATAGAGCTTGCAGCTCTCCTCACCTAGCCACCAAAGAAGTGAAAGAACCATCTCAGCTCGGAGCCACACGCTCTTTAGGAACCAAACAGGCCTCTACATTGGTATCCCTGAATGTCGAAGGCCAAAACGCTCTAATCACACCCCAAAAACAAGAAAAGAACAATGTACCCGAAAATGGTCACGAGACAGAAACTTCTAGTGTCAAATTCGTTGATGAGCGATGGAAACAAGGGACATGGGATCTGAATATGTTTGTGAAAATCCGAAAGATGGATTGGGATGCTCTTATTGTTGCCGGTGATTAATTCTCATTCATTTGCATATTTTTACTTTTTAAATCTTTTTTACTTTATAACATCATTTTGTAGAACTATGAAAAGGAACACTAAAATTTTACACTAAAAGTCAAATGTTGACCCTTTTCGGTTTTGCAGAAGCAAAGAGGCGAAAATTTCTTGAATTGTTTCCTGAAGGAGCAAAAAATGAAGAGCCTGTTCTGTTTAGAACCTCCATTATGTTGGCGGTTATTCTCCCAGCAACAGGGTTAAGATAATCAACTTCAGCAGAAATGCTCAACTGTTCAACAGAAACAAACAGAGGGTCAGCAGTAACAAATACCACTTGGTGGTTACCGGATATCACTTGGAATCGTGTGATCACTTTCCAAAGTAAACTATTCGACCCTAATGCCGGTTGCACGAATATCTACTTGGGATAAGACCAAATGCGGTTATGGAATTAGGCACAATTCAATAACCCTTGCGCTTATAAGTGTTTAGTGTTTTCTGTGTGTTCTTCATGCATAATCAGATATCCTATTTATAGGATAATACTCTTAGCTAATTCAATGGAATTATGAGTATTAATCGGCCCATTAATAGCCTCATAATTATCCCCTTTATAGCCGTTAGTGGTTACATGACCAATTAAACGTGGTCATTAGCGATTGAAACCGCCACTTAAATAGGTCAAAGCCGTTACAAGCTTCAGATTACTTTCATCAGTACTTTCATAGTGCTATAGTGGTTACACGCTTCGTGGAAACACCACGCTTCAGTGTAAACACTACTTCGATGAAACACCACTTCGGTGGAAACACCTCTTCATGGAAACACGATCCGATTGAATATCGCTTCAAAGGTTGGAAACACTGATAATCGGTGGTAACCACAACAGATACTTTTACCAAGCACTATCAATACAAACCACTACAAGAGTCGAGGTGTTCATGGGCCTTATGGGTGTACACTCCGTACCTCCTAACCCATTACAAGGTGTGAACTATTCCCACAAGTGCACTAAATTTTCCAGCAATCCTCCCCAAATTTAGTTCACTTCCTTTGCATGAAAATTAAACATCAAGCAAAACATGTGCATAAATGAAAATGTCCTGAGGATTGAATTTCCATCTTAGTAAATTACACGTTTCAAATATTCGAGAATCAGGGTGTTCTAAGAATTGAACCCTTCAACCCATTTGAATACCTGAAGATAAAATACACACAAGTTTTCACACACTTAAAAGCAACTGACACTATACAAGCCATGTGTCCATATCCAAATTCATAAATGTTGTAAAAGCTAAAAGTCCAAAGCTTCCCAGGCGGCAAAACTTCAATATTTACATAGGTGGTTCCTCTTTATTCATGCTCCTGCCAAGCACTTTTTCAAAGAAAAATAACCATTAAGAAGTAAAGACTTCATCCTCCTTTCAATGCAGGGTTCGAGCACAACCTTGGGATGTAAATAAAACATGTGCTCCAGTCCATTGAATGTTCATCTTTCCACATTGAACTCAGCTCCTAAGTTTTCTCAGGAGGGAGTTGGGTGTCCTAGCATTCAGTGACTAAGTTGGACTTAAACCCATCCCTTTAGAGACTTTATAACCAATCTCTAGCCAGACCCTTCGTCAAGTGATCAGCTAAGTTCTGTTGAGATCTCACAAACTCTATAGATACCACCCCATTCATGATAAGATCACGAATCATGCTATGTCTGACACCTAAGTGTCTAGACTTACCATTGTACATCGGGCTATAAGCCTTAGCCAATGTAGCTGCACTATCACACCGGATAGAAATAGGTGCTATAGGTTTAGGCCACAATGGAATCTCAAGGAGCAAGTTTTTCAACCATTCAGCTTCTTTACCGGTACGCTAAAGCCACAAATACAGATTCCATTGTTGAACTGGTGATGCAAGTTTGTTTCTTGGATGCCCAAGAAATTGCACCTCCACCAAGTAGGAATACCCAGCCACTTGTAGACGAATTGTCTTCAGTGTTACTTGATCCAACTTGCATCGTGTAACCTTCCAACACGATGGGTAACCATATGAGAGACTATAATCCATAGTTCTCTTCAAATACTTCGTTACCCTTTGAACTGCTTGCTAGTGATGAGCACTAGGATTACTAGTATACCTGCTCAATTTTCCCACTGCAAAACCAATATCGGGTCTTGTACAAGTCATGGCATACATCGAGGCAGACCAATTACCCTAGAATACTCAAGTTGAGATACCCTTGCCATGATTAGGCATCGCTTTTCACAAGTATCCATAGGGTACTCACGGAGTACAATCAAAGTTATTGAATTTCCTCAGCACCTTCTCAATATAATGAGACTGAGAGATAGAAATTCTATTACTTTCATGTTTAATCCTTATACCAAGGATAACATCAGCCTCCCCATGTCCTTCATGGAGAACCTTGATGACAAAAATTCCTTTGTCAGGTCAACCTGATTTTGGTGGTTGCAAAGATCAACATGTTATCAACATATAGACAAATGATGACTCCTTTACCAGATTCATCAAATTTGCTATACACATTTGTCAGCTTGGTTAAGAACATAGCCACTAGACAAAACCACTTCATCAAATTTTTGATGCCATTGCTTAGGTGCTTGCTTAAGTCCATAAAGAGACTTAATCAGTTTACACACCTTGTTTTCATTGCCGGCAAGATGAAGCCCTGAGGTTGGTTCATATAAACCTCCTCTTCCAATTAACCATTCAAGAAAGCTGTCTTCACATCCATCGATGAATAATCAGTTGTGAATAGATGCCATAGCAATCGCAGTCTTATGGTACGATCTGACCACAAGGGCATAAGTATCAAAATAGTCTATCCCTGACTTTTGTTTAAAGCCTTGAATAACTAATCTAGCCTTGAACTTTTCAATAGTTCCATCTACCTTCATTTTTCTTTTGAAAATCCATTTGCAACCTAGAGGTTTGCAACCAGGAGGTAGATCAACCAACACCCAAGTGTTATTCCCCATGATGGAATCCATCTCATCATTGATTGCTTCTTTCGAGAAAGCAATATCACGGGACTTCATTGCTTCTTCAAATGTCTTAGGATCATCCTCAATAATGAAGCAATAGGAGTATTGGTCTGAGACCTCATCCTTGTTCCTTCAACTAAGTATAGTTGAAACTCAGGTCCAAATGACTTTGGATTCTGACCCTTTTGCTCTTCCGAGCACAGGTTCAGTTGTTGAACCACAACCTCATCAGGGACCTTGATGGTTCATCATCGGGACCTCTACGATACACCTCAAGTTCCATTAGGAATCCTCTGACTTGGTCTAGGGGCTGATGAGAATCTATTCTCATCAAAGTTTGCATCCCTTGATTCAATTATTGAGTTAACTAAAACATATTCATTAGGTTCAATAACATAGAACCTAAAAGCCTTGGAATGCTCAGCATATCCAACAAAGATGCAATCAATGCCTCTTTCACCCAAAGTCTTTAGCTTTGGATCAGGGAGTCTTACAACAGCCCTACAACCCCAGACCCTGAGATAGTTCAGGTTGGGTTTCCTTTTAGTCCAGAGTTCATAAGGGGTAACCTTGTTCCTTTTGTTGGGAACCCTATTTAATAAATAGCAAGTTGTTAACATAGCTTCACCCCAGAACCCTTGACTCAGTCCAGAATAGGACAACATGGAATTAACCATCTCCTTCACACCACTGTTTTTCCTTTCGGAAATACCATTTTGCTGAGGAGTATAAGGAAGCGTCGTTTCATGGATTATTCCAACAGACTGAAAGTACGAGTATCCATGTACTCACATCCCCTATCAGTCCTTAATCTTTTGATCAAAGACCCAAGTTGTAATTCAACTTCGGTTTTAAACACTTTGAATTTATCTAATGCTTCATCCTTGGTATGTAACAAATAGACATAACAAAATCTAGAAGCATCATCAATAAATATCACAAAGTACTTCTTATTCCCCAAAGAAGGAGTGGCATGCAAATCACACAAGTCACTGTGAATTAGCTCCAAGACCTTAGTCTCACGACTAACACGAAAAGGGTTTCTTGGTTATCTTGGTCAACATGCAAGTTTTAAATTTTTTAGTGTCCATGTCAAAAGCTGGGATCAACCCATCCTTAGACATATCTTGCATTCTTTTATAGTGTACATGGCCAAGTCTTGCATGCCATAGGCTAGAATCAGGTAATCGTTAATGGTGGTCACAAAAGCTGAATTAACACTGTTAATAGAAATATTAAGCCTGAACATTTGATTACATAAATAACCAAAACCAATAAAAACACCATGCTTAGAAAGCACAAATTTATCAGACTCAATAACTTGTTTATATCTGTTGGGAATTATAAGTTTGAGTTGATAAAGACAAAAAGAATGAAACAAGAGGGACTTAATATGACAAGAAGGAAACCTACTAAAAGATGGAAGGGCTTGCTTGCAATGGAAGTTTTATTATTTAGTCCTTATTCTCTAGTATATAAAGAGGACATAGGTGTAGGTTTTTAATTAAGTCTTCCATAATGTAGTCGACTAAAGGTGTGTGTTTAGCCTAGACGTTAGGAGAGAACGTCTAGGGTATTAGATTTAGATTAGTGTGTCCTAGGCGTATGGATCATTGTAAACGCCTAGGTTATTAGTTTAGTTAGTAGACGTGTTCCTATGAACGTCTATATTAGAGTATTAGTTAGTGAATGAAAAACCTTGTTCAATAACAAAGTATTGTTTTGATTATTCATTTAGCATTATTATGTTTATTATCTTTGTTATTGATCTAGTCGAGCTCATAAACGATTTTATCAATTGGTATCAGAGCGGGGAGCTCTTGATATAGGGAATCACAAGGTTTTATGTGTCGAAGAATGATGAAAAAGGAAGAAAAATTAGGAGCTCAAATTTTCGTATTTGTATACAGCACTGTTTTAAAACGGCGATAACTTTTTCGTTAACCGTTGGATCGTAACGAAATTTTAGGAGGACGTTCTCTATATGACAATCTAACTTTCCACCGAAGGGATTTGTTATTGGAGGTCTGAGTCGAAAGATATAAAGGGTCGAAGTTGGCTGCTGAAGTGTTTTTCCGAAAATCGAATTTTTTGGTTTTGAGCAGATTTGAAAAAGTGCTATATGGGTCAGCCTAATCACGTGATGGTGATGTTTTTAAAGATTGGGACTAGCAAATTGAACAACTTGTCGTGTACTGCATGGAGATTGATATAGGTTGTATACGTGGGATCAAGTGAAGCAACAAAGGTTATATGAAGCTATGTTAGTGGCGGTGGCATAATTAATTCAAAGATCATGTGACAGTAGGGGTTGATCTGATTGAGCAAATATTTTGGATTTTAATATCTTCTTGGATTTGATGGTCATGAGATAATGGGTCCTACTGATCCTGTGGTTCGTTGGTATATGGAGGATTGTGGGACTTTTGTATATAATGATAATCGTTTATTATTATTATTATCCTCTCTTTTGATATGTGTTTGCTGATTTATATATATGGGTATTATGGTGGTCTCAAATTTTGATTGGCCAATGGAATTAGAAGAGGTTCATGTGATGATTAAATAAGAGAAGCATGGATGAAAGTCTTTGCTGTGTGACTAAAATACTGCTACTATTTTTTTTTTCAAAGTACTGTCCATATGCTCGAGAATGCTTGCTTGGCAAAGTCTTTGCTTCAACGTTTGAAGTCTTGCTACTCTTTTTAAAGCTACTTCTTGTGTGATTTATATTAAATGCAGGGTAAAGCCAAAGCTTGATCAGTTGAATTGAATTAAGAGTACTGTTACTGCTGCGTTTTCTTCAAGGTGCTGCTCGAGGATTTTTATAGGTACTGATGCATGATTATTTGAAAGTCTGGGTAATTTTGTTAAAGAATCTTGTTAGCTTGATGAAAGTACTGCTCGAAGGTTTTTAAAAGTACTGCTTGCGCTTATTTAATGAACATACTGCTTCAAGGAACTGCAGTTTATATGAAAGTACTGCAGTTTATATGAAAGTACTGCTCCTTCTCAATGTACTGGTCAGGTTTTTGCATGGCGAAATTTATTTGAATTGACAGTATAATGGTTTATTATGAGAAGATTTTTTATTTAAGGGGAAGTCGAGCATGATTTTTGGATGACACACACAGAGGTTATTGTTCACACACACAAGGAGTTTGGTTATTTATTCTTAAAAGGATTTAAAAAGGCTCGTTATGGAGATTTATTGAAGAATTGATTACGAAGAGGATTATTTATCACTTATTTGAAGGTGAAGTGGAATTACTTGGTTTGTGTTCTTATCATCTAGCTTGATGAATCTAGCAATGTGAGATTTTTCTTATGATGCTCTATGCACACATTGTCTATCACTTGAAGGAGTTACATTGTAGTGCTCAGTGTCTCATACTAGTTGAGGATTCTTTTCAAGGGATTGCGGTCTACTTATATTTTGTCCATTATAAGTATGATGGATAGTAAGATTTAAGACACAAGTTTGGGAAATTTTACTTCTTCATCAAGTTTGTTATATTTGGTGTTCTTCACAAGTGATCATTACAAAGGAGCTACAGATTTTGAAGAATCAAGAAGATGGTTAACATATGAGTTTTAGAGGAAGCTTATTGTTAAAAGTTTAACCATCTACATGCATCACTCAAGGGAAGTGTTTGATTCTTATTACTATTGATTAGTATTACTACTGATGGTTTAGATTTCTACTGTTTCAAGTTCATTTTTAGTTCTGGGAAAACTTCATGGAGGGTAATTTGAGACATTGGAAGGATGAATTGGATGTGTAGTATTATTGGTTCGAGTGGTGGTCAAGATCATTATTTGCATATGTTCCCTATTTGGATAATAACAAAAGGAAGAAGATGTTTGAATTGACATGGCATTGATTAAAGGGAAGACAAGGAAGACATACTTGTTTCATTCATGGTGAGATCCCCTGATCTCAATTTCTCTACGCCGTCTAGGGAAGTTAGTTCAGAATGGTTTTGTCATTATCAAATAGGGGAAGATTGTTGGGAATTATAAGTTTGAGTTGATAAAGACAAAAAGAATGAAACAAGAGGGACTTAATATGACAAGAAGGAAACCTACTAAAAGATGGAAGGGCTTGCTTGCAATGGAAGTTTTATTATTTAGTCCTTATTCTCTAGTATATAAAAGAGGACATAGTGTAGGTTTTAATTAAGTCTTCCATATGTAGTTAGGCTAAAGGTGTGTGTTTAGCCTAGGCGTTAGGAGAGCGTCTAGAATTATTAGATTTAGATTAGTGTGTCCTAGGCGTATGGATCATTGTAAACGCCTAGGTTATTAGTTTATTAGTAGACGTGTTCTATGAAGACGTCTATATTAGAGTTAGTGAATGAAAAACCTTGTTCAATAACAAAGTATTGTTTTGATTATTCCGCTGCGTATTATGTTTATTATCTTTGTTATTGATCCCTAGCTGAGCTCATAAACGATCTTATCAATATCCATGATTATTCAATACACTACTTGAAACCAAGTTCTTCCTTATATCAGGAACATGAATAACATTAAACAAAGTTACAATCTTTCCAGAACTAAAATTAAGATCTACACAACCACGTGGAAGGTAATACCAAGGCTGTTGACTAGTTTCCCATGTGAAGAATAGAACCATCATTCAGTGACTCATAAGTCTTGAACCAGCTTCTATCTTTACACACACATGAAGCTGTTGCACGAGTCAACCCACCGCACTTAACATCATCATCTTGCATAAAAAGATTGGTCATATGTATTTAATAAATGCGAAAAGACTTATTAAACATATTACGACCTTTCAGTGTAGTTGGCTGAACCACCACTCCCTGACCATTAGTGCACGATCCATTGGCTTTACCACCAACTTTAACACCCTTGCAGTCCCTCTTAATGTGACCAGTCTTGCCACATTTCCAACAAGTAGGTGTTGCCTTCTTGTTGGGATATGCCCTTGTGTTATCATGAAATTTGCGTTTGCCTTTGTTGTCATTGTACCCGGTGGAGTTGTTATGCTCCTATTTGACTAACCAATCTGCTTGACATGCTTTGCTTTCTTGGCTTGTCATTATCACATCTTGAGGAATTCCTCAATGCATGAGATGAGCGCCCAACTCAACTTGAGTTAACTCCTCTTTCTTATGTTTCAAGGTATGCTTGAAATCTTTCCAAGAAGGAGGAGTTTGTCAATGACACAAGAGACTTTAATGGCCTCATCCATGTTCATATTGTGTTGTGTAAACCTTCCAAGTATTCAAAGAAGTTCATTGTATTGTTCCATGAAAAGTGGTCTTAGATAGGTCATTTTGTAATTGTGAAATTACAACAAAGCCTAACACTTGATGCATCCTCAGCCCTATATTTGGCATCCAAGGAATCCCACAGTTCTTTGGAAGATTCAAATTTACGATAAATATCAAGCAGAAGAATGAGACACCATGAGAATAAGACCTCGCATATGTAGTCATCATTCCCATTTGCTCCTCCTCTGATCACGCTCCAACCGTAGCATCATCCCCATCATGAGGTGGGTGGTCAGCACATACACACCACACTCATGCCAACGACAGAAGTGCATCTTCTTCTGCCACCTCCTAAAGTTCACCCCTTCAAACTTGTCCAGCTTAGCAAGTTTGAAGCCATAATGTTCATTGCGGCCGGTTGCCATTAATTATCACAAAATAGTTTACTTTGATTGTTGGCGGTTATTCTCCCAGCAACAGGGTTAAGATAATCAACCAGTAGAAATGCTCAACTATTCAGCGAAACAAGCAGAGGGTCGCAGATAACAAATACCACTAGGTGGTTACCGGATATCACTTGGAATCGTGTGATCACTTTCAAAGTAAACTATTAGAGCCTAATGCACAGGTTGCCCGAATATCTACTTGGGATAAGACCAAATCAGGTTATGGAATTAGGCACAATTCAATAACACATACGCTTATAAGTGTTTTGTGTTTTCTGTGTGTTCTTCATGCATAATCAGATATCCTATTTATAGGATAATACTCTTAGCTAATTCAATGGAATTATGAGTATTAATCGGCCCATTAATAGCCTCATAATTATCCCCTTTATAGCCGTTAGTGGTTACATGACCAATTAAACGTGGTCATTAAGCAGTTGAAACTGCCACTTAAATAGGTCAAAGCCGTTACATGCTTCGATTACTTTCATCGATTGCTTTCGCAGTGCTATCGGTGGATTTACCCAGCACGCTGATTGGAAACACCCTTTGCTTGATGTAAAAACACTACTTCGGTGAAACACCACTTGATTGGAAACACCACCGGTGGAAACACTGATCCATTGGAAATCGCGCTGATTGGAAACACGATGTCATGTGGCTCTATGATGCTTTCACCAAGCACTAACAATACAAACCACTACAAGAGTCAGGGTGTTCATGGACCTTATGGGTGTACACTCCGTACCTCCTAACCCATTACAAGGTGTGAACTATTCCCAAAAGTGCACTAAATTTTCCAACACATTATACCTTGGGTGGGCCTGGATTACACATTCTCTCACTAGCTAGATTTATGCGGTTAGTCCTCGATAGATCTTCTAAACATATTTGTACTTATTTAAATCCCGGTTTTCTACACGGGTTTTGAATAGTCTTTGACATGTTTATCATGGTTTAGGCGGCAGCAATGATTGGGTTCTTTTTTGGGTTATCTTGTGGACATTTTATTTGGGCTCGATGTGCGTCCGGGCAAAGTGGTAATTTCATGCAAGATTGGTTTTGTTAGCGACAGTCCTGGGTGTAGTTCTATTTAGGCAAACCAAGTCTCTAAAGGACCTCAAGAATCTAGCAGATGAGGCTACATTTTATGATAAACAATGGCAAATAATGGCAAGATCAAGATTCGGCTAGAGGTGCTTCACGGAAATGAACCCCCTATACCGCTATATACACTGAATTATATGTAAACAAATAGTTAGAGTTGTGAACTTTCTTTGAATGTAGCATGAACTTTCGTACTTCTTTCAATTATTATTATTTTATTGTGTATGAACGATTTTTTAAGACTTAATCTTCTGTTTTTGGACCATGCATGGGCCAATAGCCAACTTGGCCTAATAAATATTCCAAAGAGACAAAATTATGAAAAGTGTAAAGTCTAAACCATGGGCTCAGGAAACCACCCCATGAAGCTACAGCTTATCCACTTGCTTGGCTTATTCATGCAATTTATTATAGCGATCACATTCAAAGATATGTACTGGTTGAGAATCAAGTTGCTGACTTTATGACTTTTTATTGGCTTCTATAAATGGTAACAAAAAAACTGAATACCATCCTCAAAAATATCCAAGTCGGCTGAGCCCATAATTTATAGTAATGGGAACACTTTGTTTTATCCTTTTTGCCTACTGAAATGAATTCATTTAGTTGATTTTTTACTTAAGTCAAAGCTGGTGTCCAGCAACCACTCTTTACAAAATCTTAACAAATGCCCTCTTTTTTTTCACATTACAGATTCTTGATTATCAAACAATGAGTTCCCACACATCTCATTTCTCATACCTTTGTTTTCTCACAATCTTTACATTCTTCTATTGTTCTTTGTCTGCTGAAAACCAAACAAACATTCAATGTATTGGGTACGAGAGAACCGCGCTTTTGGAGTTCAAGAATGACCTTGTTGATGGTGCAAACCGCCTCGTTTCATGGAACAGTAGCAATGAAGATTGCTGCAAATGGTATGGAATCACTTGCAACAATCAAACAGGCCAAGTCAGTGAAATGCGCCTTCCTGGGCCTGATGACATGGCTAACTATGACACCCCAGAAGCGTCAATACGAAGGTTTAGAGGAACACTCAACCCTTCATTACAGAATTTAAGTTCACTTTCAGTTATTGATCTTTCTTATAATAATTTCAGTACTAACTCCATACCTAGTTGGATTACTAGTTTAAAGAGTCTAGTTTCTTTACACCTAGTTTTCTGTGACTTTAACGGTTTAGTTCCTGCTGGCCTTATGAACATTATTTTCCTTGCTACCCTGATTTGTCTAATAATCAGCTCACGGGTATTGAAACAGCGGGTAACTCGTCTACAGAAAACATTTGTAACTTAGTTGAAATTAATCTTACATGGAATAAATTTGATGGGAAAAGTCTCTTAGAGGTGCTCACAAGTTTGTTCCAATGTGAATCATCTAAACTTCGGTCTTTAAAGTTTGCATCAAATTAGGCTGTCTGGTAATTTACCACAACAGCTCGGAAACCTGAGAAACTTGGTTCAGATTGATCTTAACGGAAATTCAATTTCTGGGTCAATTCCCAAATCTTTAGGGAATTTATCATCTTTACAAACTTTAGAGGTCGGTAATAACTTACTTTCTGGCCGATTCCTGACTTCGATTGGAAGATTATCATCTTTGTTATCGATGTATCTTCTGACAACTCCATTTTCGGGCCCACTTCCAGATTCTTTTGGGGCGACTATCGTCTTTGGAGAAGTTGGATCTTTCGAACAACGAGATCAATGGAAGTCTTCCTCGAAGTATTGGTCAACTCACGAAGCTGATGACCCTGAACGTTGAACACAATTTGCTAACAGGTGTTGTGACCGAAGACCATTTTGCTAATCTCACAAGTCTAGTAACTTTACTAGCAGAGGCAAACATGTTAAGGCTCGAGGTATCCACTGATAACTGGGAACCTCCTTTCCAACTCACAATATTGAGCTTGAATAGATGGAATATTGGTCCAAAGTTTCCATCTTGGCTTCAAGACCAGAAAAATATGTTCATCTTGTATCTAGCCAGCACAGGGATTTCAGATAACATTCCCGATTGGTTTTGGGATACATTTTCGAGTTTGCGGTATCTGAATATCTCGGATAATAATTTCTCATCAGTGTCTGTAAATGATTTCTTTTGTTCTAAAACAGATGCAGAGCAGAAACAGGTTATATATATGAACCTCGGGAATACTAATCTTTCAGGTGTTCTTCCAGATTGCTGGACTAATTGGGAATTCTTAAATATCTTAAACTTCCAAGACAATAATCTCAGCGGCAAAATCCCAAAAACTTTAGCAAATTTATCCTCGCTAGAGTCACTAAACATGCGCAACAACAAACTCTCCGGACAAGTACCCACAAATCTCATGAATTCCGAGAATTTACAAATCATCGACCTTGCAGAAAACGAATTCACAGGAGGTCTACCAATCCCAACAGGTGAAAAAGCTTCAATCTTGAAGCTTCTCAGCCTACGCTCAAACAAACTCAACGGCAAAATCCAGAACGAAATCTGCAGACTTGATTCCATCCAAATCCTAGACCTTGCTGATAACAACCTTTCGGGAAATATGCCAAACTGTTTCAACAACTTTAGCGTCATGACTGGAAAAGTGGATCCAGATCAGATAGTCGATTTAGCTAGCAATGAATTCAGGGGTAGCGCGTGGCTGCAAATGAAGGGACGTATTAACGGTTACAGCAGCATTCTTGGTCTAGTCACGTTTTTGGATATATCAGCTAACAATTTATCCGGCCTCATTCCAAGCGAAATAACACAGCTAGTAGAGCTCAGAATGTTAAATCTTTCAAGCAACCGATTAACAGGAAACATCCCTGAAAAAATCGGCAACATGGCAATTCTAGAATCACTAGACTTATCAAGTAACCAACTTGACGGAACAATCCCATTAACCATGTCAAGATTAAGTTTCTTGAACTGGCTAAACGTGTCATACAACAATTTAACAGGAAGAATCCCATCAAGTACTCAACTTCAAAGCTTTCAAGACTCGAGCTTTATCGGAAATAAGCTATGTGGACCTCCACTTAACTTAACTTGCCGCGCTGTAGGGGTGAGTGATGGCGGTGAAAAAGGAAAAGGTGGGTCTGATGGGCCAGATTGGGGACTTATTGCAAGTATATTGATCGGGTTCGTTGTCGGGTTTTGGGTCATTGTGGCTCCTTTGATCAGTAGCAAGCTATGGAGGACTAAGTATTTTGAAATTTTGTATAATGTTTGGTGCAAGTTTTGTGATTTGAAAAAGAAGAAATCTTCTTTTACATAATGACTGTAAATGTGATAGAAATTTCACATAACTAGTGTGTAACAGTGTTTGTTGATAAATCGGATAATGAGTTTACGATACAAGATTGTTGTATAAAAATTTTCTAGTTTATTGGGTATGTTGATGGTGTATAAATGATGTACGTAAGTAAAGAATTTGAAATGCATATGAGCTTAAATGTGTAAGACCATTGTGGTAAAGACCTTGTTTAAATGTGTTTCACATGAGCATGAAACTAAAAAGATAACGAGTTCATAATTGTTTTGTAACTGTGATACTACAAAATGAGACCAACTAAAACACACACATAACACACAATTAACCAAATATTTTTTGCAAAACAAGTTAGTGAACAACGCCAAAGTTAGTACGATAACTTCGTTGTTAGTGACGCAAAATATTAATGTACCTGGCGGCTGGTGCTTCAAGAGAAAATACACGATTTCCGATACTTCCATGCTATAAGTGATCATAAGGAGTTATAATCAGTTGTTGATATTCGCCAATCTTCACTAACCTAAAGTGAAAAATGAATAACTTCTAATTGTTTTGTACAAAGACAACTATTCATAGACATACTAAATGTTGGTTTGTGGGAGTTCTAAAACACGACAAAACAACTAAACGTGTATGAGCCGATGGGGGCACACACGATAAACACGAGTATACGTGTTGAAACGTAACTAATACTTGAATAAACGTTACCCGAATATGAATGTAACTTGACCCGTCAACTGTTTTGACCCGTGGGCTGTTTCAGCTTGCATAGTGGGTAGTTAAGTGAAAGCCTCGGGCCTTGTGTTTCACAAACTGATCGGCATGAGTTTTTGAGTGGGTTTGGGTTTTCTTGTAACTTGTCGACCAAGCCATGAATCCTTCTAGGGTTTGAGGTGCTTGACTATATAAGCAAACATACCCTAGACATTAAACTCACGCATTATTATCTATCCCTAAAACCTCAACCGATTTACTGTTCCCAGCTCCAAACTCAAATCGATTGCAACTTAAATCGATTAGGGTTTTGACTTGTTCTTGGTTTGTGAAATCCTCATACTTGCATCAGATTTTGATCAAAGGTGTGTTAGGATTTTCGGTGGTGATTTGCTTCTCCTTTTCGACATCAGAAACATCATCAGGGTTTTTATTTGGTTTTGGTTGTATTCTGTTTTGGATAGAAAGTAATTGGGCAGGAGAATATTTTGGTTCTTGTTCGGTTATTATATTCAAGTTAATAACAAAGGTTGTTGGGTTTTACGTTCTCGACTAGCGTTAATCGAACGTATACGTGAATCGGGTTTGTGTGTGATACTCTTCGAGGTGTTTATTTTAGACACTTAAAGGTTTCGTAGGGTTCTTGTTCCGTTACTAGAGTTCAATTGCCAAGCAAGGTTAGCCTTCTTTATTCCCTTTTAATTATTTAATATTGTATTAAATTGTTTATGTGTTTATTATTTACGTGTTAACATAATTGTATTAACTAGATCCAATATCCGCTGCGTACTCGTAGAGCAAGTTCTTGGTTAACTAGATCTAAAATCCCAACAGTGGCATCACGAGTCAACTCGTTTTTACGATTATGGGTTACACGTTTCTTATATTAATAAACATGTTTTAAAAGGACTGCATGAAACCTAGTATAGTTATTTTGTTTTATTTTAATTTTGACAATTACATGCATACTTGTCAAATTTTTAATAAATAATAACTAGACACACACAAATTAAAATTATATTGATAATTAGAATTAATTTGTTAATTGGAATTTAAATTACATGTCAATTATAATTACCTTGTTAATTAAAATTAATTGTTAATTAAAGATTATATGTTAAATTAAAATTACTTGCTAATTAGAATTAAAAGTTAATTTGTATTTATTAATTGTTAATTAGAATTATTGTGATAATTAGAATTACATATTTAAATACATATATTGCGTAATTACTTGTTAATTGGGATTGCCATGCTTTATGTGTTTTCTGGCCACAAGACCCACTCAATTGCTTTTCTAAGTGATGTATGGGGCGATCTAGGTACGCATCCTAGTGACGGTCTTATGGTTCTCCGTTTGGGGAAGACTCGCAAGAGAACTCGAAACAATATGTGGTTATTTATATTGATGTGTATGCTTGTATGTTTGTGATTCATATATGTGCATTATTACTTGTTTTGACACCTAATTGTATGCAATATGGAATAATACATATCGTAACCATAACATTAATATTGGTCTTTATTTACACGCCTAAATATCATGCTCATTGTGACTTGCTATTTGATTCGTGGAAAATTGTTTTTGTAAAATAAAGTGACCTAATATATGAAACACGTTTTCAAGAATTTAAAACTAGACGCTATGGACACTTGGGATGTACGGCTCACCCACTAGAACAAACTAAAAAGGGGTTTAAAGAAGTGAGCACAGATCTCAACTGAAAGGATGTCTAAGGTTATGCTCAGCGCTTACGGTCCTCTGCCTCCACAATGCGCGTTTGATTGGAGCTACCGTGAACCATGATGATCACTACAGTGTCATTACCAAAAAGTTTTTAAAATTAGTGTTACGAAGTTGTTTTGCATGCTTCTTTGTACACGAATTTTAACACATTTATGTGTGCATACCTATTTGTTAATATTAAGTCTATGCCACCCAACTATGGACACGTGCACTTGGATTGACTTCTCTGGTCGGACCTAAGGGCCTTTCCAACCCATGGTAATTATTTCTCCAGACCTCGGTTATTTTTACACGCGTTCATACTTGGTCGACTTATATCGAGTTAACACTGGGACCTCCGGACCCGAGGCATAATGATGAGAACTAAACATGCTTTTGACATTATTACGATACTAATGCCTTAAATCAGGTCTCATAAATCTAAGAGTTGCATTATGCAATTAACGCCGCCGCTTACCTCTTGTCCCATTTTTATACAATGGTCGGACCTATGGTAATTAATGGGGTTGCAAGTTGGATCTTAGTCTTATTAGTAATTAATTGGGTAGTTAATTCTTTAAGAATGTAATTATCGAAAATACTAATTATTTGAACTTTTCAATTGTAGATGACTACTTCAATCGAAAGGGTTCGGTAAATTTTCAGGAGTTTCTTTGAGAAACAAAAACTCACCGGACCTAATTTCATTGATTGGTATCGCCACTTCGCATAATACTATCAGCTGCTAAAGATAAGGAAGCTTATCTAGAGCATCCCATACCTGCACACACTGTTGCTACTCCTGCCACCCTGTCCTACCCGAGGCTCTTTGCGGCTCACACCTGCTTGCTTGGGTCAAAGGTTCAAAGGACATAGCTGCCTTCATGCTCATGACCATGGAGTTAGAAATCCAAAGAAATCTAACTCATCTTGGTGCTTATGACATGCTTCAGGAGTTGAAGTCTATGTTCTCCCAACAAGCTGAACAAGAGCTTCTACAAACTGCACGTGAATTCCACGCTTGCAAGCAGGAAGAGGGTCAATCGGTTAGCTCCTATGTTCTAAAGATGAAGAGCTACATTGACAGTTTGGAGCGTCTTGGTCACCCGTTACTCTCCACTATGGAATTAGTTTGATCCTAATCGGTCTTTCTAAAGAGTACATCTCGTTTGTGCAGAACTTTAATATGCACAACATGGGGAAGACTATTAATGAAGCGCATGCTATGCTTAAGCAACATGGCAGACGTTGCCAAAGAAAGATGTTGCACGCACTCCATTATGTGCGTGGTGGTAAGGTCCGAAAAAACCAAAAGAAAATAAATCGTTCAAAGTACGCTAAGGGAATCATGGGGTTGGAAAAGCGGACCAAGTTTGGTTATGATGCTAATTCCTACAAAACAAAACCCAAGATTCCTCCACCACCCAAGAAGGATAATCCGCAAAGGACACTACCACACCAGTGTGGTGAGACAGGGACATTGGAGAAGGAATTGTCCCAGTATCTCGCCGAGTTAATGAAAAAAGAAACAGTCTCTGCAGCTAGTTCTTGTGTATTTTCACTATAGAACTCTACTCTTTCCCTAAATCATCCTTAGTATATGACACCGCTGTGGTACTCACATCTGTAATAATACTCGGGGTCTAAGGGGATAGGAAGGCTGAAGCCAGGAGCTTTAAGTGCATGCGTGGGCAATGGTCAGTGGGCAGAAGTTGAAGCTATTGGAAACTATCATTTATCACTCCCTAGTGGATTAGTTATTGTTTTAAAAGATTGTCATTATGCTCCCTCTATTACTAGGGGATTATTTCAGTTTCTCGTTTGTATGACGATGGTTTTATTAACTATTTTGAATCGAATAATTATATTTCAGTTTCTAAGAATAACGTTGTTTATTTTACTGCTATTCCTCGTGATGGTGTTTATGAAATTGAAATGTCTTATTCAAATACAAATGAAAGTTCTATGTTTGCTGTAAGCAATAAAAGAGCCAAAACTAACTTGGACTCTGCTCTCTTGTGGCATGGTCGTCTTGGACACATTAGCAAGAAACGCATGGAGAAGTTGCAACACGATGGACTTCTCAACTCATCTGACATTAAGTCTCTTGAAAAGTGTGTTGCTTGTATGTCGGTGAGATGGCTAGAAAACTTTATTCACATCAAGTGGAAAGGGCCAAAGATTTACTTGGACTTATACACTCAGATGTATGTGGCCCATTTAGAATCACTTCAAGACAAGGAGCAAATTACTTCGTGACTTACACTGACGACTATAGTCGGTATGGTTATGTTTACTTGCTGAAACATAAACATGAAGTGTTTGAAACATTCAAAGTGTTTGAAAAGGAAGTAGAAAATCAACTCGGGAAGACCATAAAATCACTACGTACTGATCGTGGAGGTGAATATATGAGTCAAGAGTTTTTGGATCATCTTAAGGAGCATGGGATTATTGCCCATCGAACTCCTCCTTATACTCCACAACACAATGGTGTATCCGAGAGAGAAATCGAACCCCTTGACATGGTGCGTTATATGATGAAACAAACTACTCTTCCAAAGTCCTTTTGGGATTATGCCCTTGAGTCTTCTGCACGCATTCTCAATATGGTTCCAACTAAGAAGGTTGAAAAGACACCATAATGAGTATGGCATGGGCAAGCCCTAAGAGCTTACTTAAAAGTCTGGGGTTGTGAGGCACTTGCTAAGCGTGATACACTTACCAAACATGACAAACTTGAACCTAGAGCTATTAAGTGTATCTTCGTAGGATACCCTAAGGAAACTATGGGATATTCTTTCTATCTTCCATCCGAGAACAAAGTTTTTGTTGCTCGAAATGCTGAGTTCTTTGAGAGTAATCTTATTGATCTTAAAGCAAGTGAGAGTATGGATGATCTTGAATTACTTCAAGAAGAAGATACAAATCCTTTTTTAGACACTAGCATTCATCACAATGAGGATGATCAAGAAATTGAAGAACCTCAAAGTGATATTGTTCCCATTCGAAAGTCCAATAGGACACGCCGTGCTCCTGACCGTATGTGTTTATACATTGACGAGGAACATGAATTAGGGGATCTTGGTGAACCCAATAACTATAAAGCTGCATTGCTGGATCTTGAATCCAAGAAATGGCTTGATGCAATGAATGTGGAAATGCAATCCATGAAAGACAATGATGTGCTGGTCTTAGTTGAGCTTCCTCCTAACGCAAGACAGTTGGCGCAAGTGGCTCTTCAAGAAGAAAACTGACATGGATGGTAAGGTATACACCTTTAAAGCTCGTCTCATAGCAAAGGGCTTCACTCAAACCTACGGGATTGATTATGAAGAAACCTTTTCTCCTGAGCACATTAGAGCTATATGGATTCTCATAGCCATAGCTGCATACTATGACTTTGAGATATGGCAAATGGACGTCAAAACCACCTTCCTCAATGGACATCTTTACGAAGAGGTCTATATGGAGCAACCTGAGGGTTTTGTTGATCCAAAATATCCTAACCGTGTATGCAAGCTCAAGCGTTCCATTTATGGACTTAAGCAAGCATCGAGGCAATGGAATAAACGTTTTGATGATGAGATCAAGAAATTTGGATTTTCTCAACATCAAGATGAGCCATGTGTATATCGAGAAGCTAGTGGGAGTTATATCACTTTCCTAATTCTGTATGTTGATGACATATTGATTATGGGAAACAATATTCCAATGTTACAAGATGTAAAATCCTATCTTGGAAGATGTTTCGCCATGAAAGATTTAGGAGAAGCTGCATATATTCTTGGAATTAAGATCTATCGAGACAGATCTAAACGATTAATTGGTTTGAGTCAAAGAGCTTACATTGAGAAAATCTTGAAAAGATTTTGTATGGAGAACTCAAACGTGGCGATCCCAATGCATGATAAGCCTAAATTGAGTAAATCACAAGTGCTGAAACACCGCTTTCGAGAAAGAGCGCATGCAAAGAATTCCATATGCTTCGGCTATAGGTTCTATTATGTATCTTTGTGAGATGTACTCGTCCGATGTTGCGTTCGCACGAATGTGACAAGCCGATTCCAACAGAATCCGGTGAACTTCATCGGGCTGCTGTGAAAAATATTCTTAAGTATTTACGCAATACTAAGGATATGTTTTCGATCTATGGAGGAAAAGATGAACAAGAGCTCGGGGTTTCTTGCTACGATCTTTGGATATCGGCCAGATCTTGGCGACTTAAAATCTCGGATGGATATGTATTTGTTCTTAATGGAGGTCTTTTGATTGGAAAAGCACTAAGCAAAGTATTTTGCTACTTCATCTGGTAAGCGAGTATATTCTTGTGATGCATCAAAAGAGGTGTATGGATTGAAAATTCATTTCGGGTTGAACATTATTCCCACAATTGAAGAACCCATAAATATGTATTGTGATATCTGGAGCCATTACTATAGCAAATGAAAGCGAAATCACTAAAGGTGCTAGACATTATCGCGCTAAAGTTCATTATCTTCGAGAAACCATTGAAATGGGCGATGTGAAGATATTAAAGGTTCTACGAGATGACAATCTAGCTGATCCATTTACGAAAGCTTTGGATTTACCTAAGCATTCTAAATTGACTAGAGAAATAGGTTTGGTACCTGCTAGTAGTCTCATGTAAACTGTGTGTTAATCAGTATTTGGATAATTTGGAGTTGTAAGACAGGTTTATTTTTGATTAATAAATATACGAGGTATTTGTTATTATATTCATATAATCTGTTATTCCATATTTGCATGTTTAGTCCATGAAATGATTTATCATTCTAAATATGTTCATTGTCGATTAACAATATGGGAATATTGTTATGATAAGGCAAATGTGAGTGTTGGTTATAATTCTAACGAGAATTCGGATTGTTCCCGCCAAACTCATATGTATTCACTAGAGATGCATATTGGATTCCCCAACTTTCAAACATTTACTTTTGGATCCTTGTCATAAGTAAAATATTGAAAATGGTTTGTTATCTTCGTCCTTAGACTTGAGATGCAAGTAAGTTACATTATGTGTGGATATCGCTTTTTGTAAGTATATGCAAAACGCTATCTGAACAAGGTAGTTATAAAAGCTATATTTCGAGTAATGTGAAGCAGCATCCACAACACTTGTAGTCAATAAAGGATTTGTTACTCCACTTGATATGTGCAGAAAGATACCATGGCGCCTCTCAGATTTAATCGAGATAAGCTGTGCGGCGGACCAAAGGGTAATGCAAAATGATTCTTGATTACATTTGGTATATCTGAATTAAAATCTATAACGAGATTCTAAATGGTTAAACTATATGGAATGATTAAAGATCCATAATCCATGGTTTAACGGTATCTATAACAAAGGATGATTAAAGCAAGACATTGAATGACCATGCTCCTGAGAAACTTTTACGAAACTATTCTCTCAGACACTTTTAGTTAAAAGCGAGTGAGAGCGTTTGCTAGGCGTTTCCGTCGTTAGTTTTGTGTGCCATTCGACACACCAACTCCCAAGTGGGAGCTGTTGGTTTGTGGGAGTTCTAAAACACGACAAAACAACTAAACGTGTATGAGCCGATGGGGGCACACACGATAAACACGAGTATCGTGTTGAAGCGTAACTAATACTTGCATAAACGTTACCCGAATATGAATGTAACTTGACCCGTCAACTGTTTTGACCGTGGGTACATGTTTCAGCTTGCATAGTGGGTAGTTAAGTGAAAGCCTCGGGCCTTGTGTTTCCTGATGCAGGTTTTTGAGTGGGTTTGGGTTTTCTTGTAACTTGTCGACCAAGCCATGAATCCTTCTAGGGTTTGAGGTGCTTGACTATATAAGCAAACATACCCTAGACATTAAACTCACGCATTATTATCTATCCCTAAAACCTCAACCGATTCTTGTTCCCGACTCCAAACTCAAATCGATTGCAACTTAAATCGATTAGGGTTTTGACTTGTTCTTGGTTTGTGAAATCCTCATACTTGCATCAGATTTTGATCAAAGGTGTGTTAGGATTTTCGGTGGTGATTTGCTTCTCCTTGTCGACATCAGAAACATCATCAGGGTTTTTATTTGGTTTTGGTTGTATTCTGTTTTGGATAGAAAGTAATTGGGCAGGAATATTTTGGTTACTGTTCAGTTATTATATTCAAGTTAATAACAAAGGTTGTTGGGTTTTTATTTACGTTCTCGACTAGCGTTAATCGAAGGTATACGTGAATCGGGTTTGTGTGTGATACTCTTCGAGGTGTTTATTTTAGACACTTAAAGGTTTCGTAAGGGTTCTTGTTCTGTAACTAGAGTTCAATTGCCAAGCAAGGTTAGCCTTCTTTATTCCCTTTTAATTATTTAATATTGTATTAAATTATGTGTTTATTATTTACGTGTTAACATAATTGTATTAACTAGATCCAATATCCGCTGCGTACTCGTAGAGGTTACTGGTTAACTAGATCTAAAATCCCAACACTAAACCTAAATCAAGTACAACTTGTAACTATCCTATATATGAATAATCTATTAACAGTTATTTAAAGCAATAAACCTTAGTGGTTATAAATAAAAGAGTAAATTACACCGTTCGTCTTTGTGGTTTGGGCCAAATCCCTACCACAGTCCCTGATCTTTTTTTTTTTGCTTGTTTGCTCCCTGTGGTTTGAATATTGCACGCTGTCCATCCTTATCTCTAACGCCCGTTAACTTTATCCGTTAAAACCCCTTAGGTGACTTGCACCTGAGGGTAAAATAGTCATTTTAGCTCTTACTATTTTATTAGTCCACCAATTAATGAATTACTAAAATAATTGAGTAAAATGTTGCAAAAAATTCAAAAATATTTAACAAGTTTCTTTTTTTTTTCATCTCTCCATACATTTTTCTAAACGACTTCCAAGATTGGATCTATTTAGGCAAATTTTCTTTTGATTTACATGTTTTGTTGTGGCAGATTTTACAACTCTTACAGCCTAACCAGAACAATGAATCAACAGCTAAATCTACCATTACCATTGAAGATAATTATGTATAACATTACAAAAACAAAAGATACACCAAATACTATCATAAGCAACAACCAAAACCCATAAACCAAAGAAACATACAAAGCAAACCAAGCTTAATTACCGGAACACAACCTGTGCACTTGAATGAGTCGAGTTAAGCGCCTTGGTGCTTTGACTACTTCCCATTGAACCAAAAAAGCTCGTGTTTTTCTCATTTTTGTTCAGTTTTGATATACAACCAGCAACAACATGAATATTTCTTCCCACAACATAAATCCTACTATTACAACTATTTTATCGACCACCATTATTATCAAACACCATTACTATCAATCGATACCATTCCAAGTCACAACCACCAAAACAAACCGAATCCCCACATACCAAGATCTGAAATTTAATGAAACACACTTCCCACCACTATCATCTTCATCATCACCGTTAAACACACACAAACACAACATGATCTGTAAAAAGTTCATGCAAAGGACTCGTTTAGATCTAAGAAATAAGGAACCATAGGATACGAAGGCGGAGGCGGCTGATGGTGGGATGTTGTGGTGGAGTAGATCGGAAGTAGCACAATTAGACATACTGCGTGGCGGCAAGATCTGAAAAAACTTGATCGATAATGATGATTCACTTTGTCTTTGTGGGGTGGTGGTTGGCGGTGGTTGGGTGATGGTGGTCGTTAGGATAGTTGTGATGATTGATTTATAGACTTTAGTGTTTTTATAAAGATAAGTGGTGGTAAGATGATGAATACGAATGGTCGAAGGTGGTAGTTGGCGGAATATGAAGGCCGATGGTGGTGGTAAGATGGGTATATGGTGGTTCGCGGATTTCTAGAGAGGAATGAAGGGGAGGAAATTTCGAAGAAGGATGAAGATATCATTGTGTGTTTGCGATAGGGACTTATTGACTAGTTGACTAAAAAAGGAAATGACAATTATACCCTCATGTGCATGTCACATGAGAGGATTTAACAGAAAAAGTTAACGGGCGTTAGAGATAAGGATGGACAGCGTGCAATATTCAAACCACAAGGAGCAAACAAGCAAAAAAAAAAGATCAGGGACTGTGGTAGGGATTTGAC
The DNA here is from genome assembly GCA_910596185.1 of Chrysanthemum makinoi. Lineage (NCBI taxonomy): Eukaryota > Viridiplantae > Streptophyta > Magnoliopsida > Asterales > Asteraceae > Chrysanthemum > Chrysanthemum makinoi. The sequence continues at coordinate 258,370,807 of OU343218.1, forward strand.
CCAAACCATAGGGACGAACGGTGTAATTTACTCTAAATAAAATTTAGAAAAAATTACACGTTTGGTCCCTATGGTTTGCCTAAAATAACAACTTTAGTCCCTAAGTCGTTTTTATTACACCAGCAGTATCTAATTTTGAAACTATGCACGCTTTTGGTCCCTATTTTGGATGGACGTTAGTTAAGTCCGTTAAGTATTTTCTTACTTGTTAGTCATTAAGTTAATAATTTTTACACCGTTAGTCCTTATTTTTTAAAATATAGTTTTCCCCAGTTAGTCCATCCGTTAATAATAGTTATCGCTCGTTTTTACGTTTTTATGTTTTTGTCCGTTTTCGTTCGTTTTTATCCGTTTTCCCTGTTTTTTTTTTTTTTTTTTTCGTTTTTAGTAGTTTTTTCGTTTTTATCCCTTTAAATCTGTTTTATATGTTTTCGTCCGTTTTTTTACGTTTTTGTCTGTTTTTATCCGTTTTTGTCAGTTTTTTATCCGTTTTATTTGTTTTTACGTTTTAATCCGTTTTTAGATCCGTTTTTTACGTTTAAGCGCTTTTTTCACGTTTTATTAGCATTTTTATCCGTTTTCGTTCGTTGTTTATTAGTTTTCGCCAGTTTTTTTTCACAAAAAATTTCCAAAAAAAAAATTTGAATTTTTTCACAAATTTGAAAAAAAAATTCCAAAAAAATTTTGAAAAAATAAATTGGGAAAAAAAAATATTTTCGAAAAAAAAACATTTTGAATAAAAAATTAAAAAAAAAAATTGAATAAAAAAACGGACATATTTTTTTTAAAGGTTTTTTTTTTAAAAAATATTTGAAAATTTTTTTTTTCAAAATTTTTTTTTAAAACTTTTTATTCAATTTTTTTATTGAAATTTGAATTTTTTTTTATTTTTAAATTTTTTCGAATATTCTTTTTCCAATTTTTTTTTTTGGATTTTTTTTTTTTTCTTTTTGTAAAAAATTTTCAATATGTTGAAATAGTACAAAAACGAAAGAAAAACGGACAAAATGTAAGCGGACAAAAGCGGATGAAAACGTAAAAAATAATTAAAAAGCGAAAGCGGATAAAAAGAAAACGTAGCAGCCAGCGAAAAAAGCGGTAGCGTGAAAAACATACAAAACAATGCGTAAAAACAACGAAACTTGTCGCCAAAAAACGCGGAAAGCAAAAGCGTAAAACGGCAACGAATAAACAGCGGATAAAAGCATAAAAGCGTAAAAAGGGGAAACGCATTAAAAACGGACCAGCAGTTAAGGCGTAAAACGAATTAGCGGATAAAAACCGGCAAAAGCGAATAATAACAGTTACAAAATGTAAAAACGACGAAAACATATAAAAAGCAGACGAAAAGGGATAAAACGTAAAAAGCGAGCGAAAAATGAAAAAAGGAAAAGCGGATAAAAGCGGACAAAAGCGTAAAAAGCGAGGCAGATAACTATTATTAAGCGGAGGGACTAACGGGAAAACTATATTTTAAAAATAAGGACTAACGGTGCAAAATTAATTAACGAAGGACTATGACGGTATAAAATACTTAACGTATAACTAGCCCATCAAAATAGGGACCAAAGCGTGCATAGTTTCAAATTAGATCTTCTTGGTGTAATAAATGAGGGACTAAAGTTGTTATTTTGGGCAAACCATAAGGACCAAACGTGTAATTTTTTCTAAAATTTATCATTTTAACATACAAAGTATGGTTAAAAAAAGTATAAAACATAATGTTATCTAAAACCATGTGAGAAATAAACTTGAAAAAAAGTTAACTGCTAAATGGCTAGTTGGGCCTGATGACCCAAACTTTGCTCCAAAAGTACCAAATCTATGAATTTATATAACTAGGCCCATCACTAACCAGTTTTTATATACCTTTGTACTTTTGTAGGATTTCCAATTTCCCATGTCTTTGTTAAAGTCATCAAAACTGCACTTAACAATCGCCTAAATTGGGTATACATATTTTCATCCTTTCATTTTTATTGAGTATTTAAATGTCTAATGAATACTTTTATACATACAGTATCACCAAATCTTCTTAATGACTTTTAAAGGCTTAGATTGTGAGACTTTTGTGTGCTTATATTGAGTGTTTGGTTTATTAAAACATGTATGGCTGCTAAATGCTTCTAGATAACATAAGTGTGTTGTAGTAGTCAGGTTGTTTGGTGAGAACAAAGATGGCATCTTCTTAGGACTAAGTGCTTGTGGGACAAATAATCCACCAAAAAGTCTTGATGGTGACTGCTGTAACGAAGTTTCCTTCCTAATGGAAATGATGCTTTTAGGTTTTAGCCACTTGTTTTTTTGTCTCACTAGCTTATATGATTCATAACTATACAATTTTATAGTAATTGTTTTTTGATATGTTTTAGATCTTTCAGACGATTGGCCTGTTTGGTACGCAGCTTTTTTGAAGCTGTAAGTTTTTTGTTACAAAAATAATATCTTAAAATAAGTAAAACAGTTTGGATCACATTCAGCTTCAAGCTTTTTTTTTAAACAAGTAGCTCCAAAATAAAAAGCTGATTCATGAAGCTTTTTAAATATCTCGGAGCTGTTAAAACATAAAATATGTGTTAACAGCTTATAATTACATTCATCAGCTAATTTACCAAACACTTTTATTAAAAAAAAGATACAGCTTGTAGCTTATGTTAACAACTTTGCAGCTTACAGCTTACAACTTATAGCTTACAGCATACAACTTACAAGTGGATGCAAATATATATATATATATGTGTGTATGTATATTTAAGTATCATATACATTTGGTGCCTCAAACATTCTTTATCATCAAACATTCTGAATTATAAGCACATGCTCTATATGACACCTTTAAGGCTCTTTTGGCTTACATTTCTTTTGGGGCTTTGTACTATTAGTTTTTCTGATGATAACCCAAAGCGGATTTTGTGTGTTGAGAATGAGAGACTAGCCCTTCTGCAGTTTAAGAGTGATCTCATAGATGGTGCCAATCGGCTCTCTTCATGGAACAACGCCAAAATCGACTGTTACAGATGGGCTGGAGTTGTATGTGATAAGTTTACTGGTCATGTCCAAGAGCTTCACCTTCGAGGCCCTAATTGTAACCTTGAAGAAGCGTCAGATAAGATGCTTGGAGGAAACATAAATGCCTCACTCCTTTCGTTGAAGCAACTTAAGTACCTAGACTTGAGCTGCAACAATTTCAACGAAATCCAGATTCCTAGTTTCATCGGCTCTCTTGGGAATTTAAGATATTTGAATCTCTCAATGTCACAGTTCCAAGGCGGAGTTCCTCATCAACTTGGGAATCTGTCCAAGTTGGTTGTCCTTGATATCGGAATGGGGCCATGGCTAAGTAGTGTTCCTGTGAAGAATCTTCGTTGGTTGTCGAATTTAACTTTGTTGCAGTATCTCGATATGTCAGGCTATGATCTTAGCGGTGCATTTGATTGGCTTCAAGTGATCAACACCCTTCCATCATTGGTGGAATTGCACTTGCCTTCGTGTAATCTTTCTCAAATTCCTCAACATTTAACCAAAGTTAATTTTACTTCATTAACCTTACTTGATCTTTCTTTCAACATTTTTGACACTTTGATGCCTAGGTGGATTTTTAGTCTCAGTAAGTTAGTGTCCTTAGACTTAACTAGATGCCTTTTCCATGGTCCAGTTTCTAGTAGGGTCGGTGGTTTTCAAAACATGCCTAATCTAAAAGTTGTTCACGTTTCCGAAAATGATTTTATGAATTCTTCATCAGTTTTAAAGGGGTTGTTGAGTGTCTCTAGCATCGAGTCCCTAGATATTAGTACATGCAATCTTTCAACCTCGATTTTTGGCAGTCTTCAGAACATGACGTCTCTTGTTAGTATAGATTTTTCACAGAATCAAATTAACGAGACCTTACCAAACTCATTTGGTAACCTCTGCAACTTGACTTACGTTGATCTTCGAGCTAATTATTTTGGCGGAAGTGTGTCAGAGCTTCTGAATAATTTCTGTGAATGTAATTCCCCTAAATTGGGGTATCTGGCTATCACTGCTAACCTCCTTACAGGTCATTTACCAGAGAGATTAGGACAACTGCAGAAACTATCTACTCTGGATCTTTCATATAATTACCTTTCAGGTACAATTCCAAATTCATTAGGAAAATTGTCATCCTTAAAGGAGGTAATACTTAACGTTAACTCACTTTCTGGTCCACTCCCTGATTCAATCGGGAACTTAACATCATTGGAACGGTTAGAAATTTCTTTTAATAATTTCAATGGAAGTCTACCCAAAAGTCTAGGCAAGTTAACAAAACTAAACTATTTGATTATACATCACAACTCATTTACTGGAGATGTGACTGAAGATCACTTTGCCAATCTCACAGCATTGAACTCTATATGGGCAGAGGCAAACATGTTAAGGCTAGAACTAAGCGATCATAACTGGGTCCCACCTTTCAAACTTGGTGTCTTGAGAATAGGTTCTTGGAATTTAGGCCCTCGATTTCCATCATGGATTCAGTCACAAGAAAGCTTGACGGATTTAGACATAGCCAACACGGGAATTTCAGATATCATTCCTAGCTGGTTTTGGAACTCGTTTACTGATATTGTTTTCTTGAATATATCTCATAATAATATCCGCGGGAAAATGGTGGGAGATCTTAGTATACTTGTACCAAATGCAGTCGTAGATCTAAGTAGTAACCATTTTGAAGGTCCACTACCAGGAAAAATCAATGATGCCGACTTTGTTCTTCTAGATATATCAAACAATAATCTTTCAGGATCTCTCGAGAATTTCTTATGCCCTAGTTTAGAAAAAGATAGACTACTGCAAGTTCTCAATTTGGCCAATAACAAACTTTCAGGTGCTATTCCTGATTGTTGGATGAATTGGCAAGCATTATCAGTCATAAACTTTGAGAACAATAATCTCATTGGTGGAATTCCACAATCTGTGGGGAACTGAACTTCTCTTCGATCATTCAACATCCGGAACAACAAGCTCTCTGGAAACTTACCTGCGTTTCTTTTCAATTCAAAAAGCTTACAAATTATCATGCTTGCTGAGAATGAATTCGCTGGTCGCATTCCGTTGTTAATAGAGGGAGAAGATTCAAAGTTGAAACTACTCAGCCTCAGGTCAAACAAACTGGAAGGTGAAATCCCGGTTGAACTATGTCGTCTCACTTCCATCCAAATATTGGATCTTGCTCATAACAATCTTTCGGGAACACTTCCGACATGCTTTTACAATTTCAGTATCATGTCTGGAAGGCAACAATCTAGTGAAATTGTGCTATATGATGTGCCATTTCAGGTGCAAGTTATTGGCAGTGCATCACTGGTTAGTAAAGGACGAGAGTTTCAATACAGCACTATTCTTTATCTGGTCACAACCTTGGATCTTTCAGGTAACAGATTCTCGGGCCCTGTTCCTAAAGAGCTTATGGGCTTGTTAGGGTTGAGGTGGCTGAACTTGTCTGGCAATCATCTAACGGAAAGAATTCCTGAGGAGATTGGTAAAATGACATTACTTGAATCTCTTGATTTGTCAGTTAACCAGATTGATGGGAGGATTCCTTGGAGCATGTCAAGGTTAACAACCTTAAATTGGCTGAATTTATCTATCAACCAATTGACAGGGGAAATCCCAACGAGTACTCAACTTCAGAGCTTTAGTGAGTCGAGCTTCATGGGGAACTCACTTTGTGGCCCCCCGCTTGCAGTTCTATGCAACAGGAAAGGGGTCGCACCTGATGCGAGTACACGAGGTGAAGTAGAAGTGAATGATGATGAATCAGATGGAAAAAATTGGGGTCTTATCATTAGTATTGTGCTTGGATTTATAATTGGTTTTTGGGCTGTTGTTGCTCCTTTGGTTGCAAGCAAAGCATGGAGACTGTCTTTCTTTTATTTTCTCCAAAAAGTGTGGTTAAAGATTTGTAATGCTTGTCATATTAATTAGTGATTTTTACTTGCCACCCAGTTGAGGGAAAAAAAATGTATTTCTTACTATCAGTTCATTGAATATGTAGCCATCCTTAACTAAGGTTTGTTAACATAACATGATATGCTGTTCTAGCTAAATTTCCCCTGTTTCTGAGAATAAGTACTCCATCTCAGGTTAACGCGACAAGTAAACAATGCGTTTCATCAGCATATTACCACTTCAGCACTGCCTGAAATCTTCTTAGTTTTCATATACTCATCTCCACGGTTCATAAATCTTCAGCAGATTCATAACTGGACTTTACCTTATTTGTTATATAAATGGATTTTACTCGGCTGTTTATCTGCTTATTTACAAAATTATTGAAACTATGCATAGAAGTATCTCAGCATTGTTGTGCCCATCATCCGCTACTTTTATGTACTTCATACACACACACGCGTACATAGCAACCAACTTTTTATCAAAATTCTAACAATAGATGAGATCAATTCAAATAAAAGTTTGGAAACTCATCTTGGTTTCTTGAAAACAGATTATATCTTGTTGATTTCGGTGCTTTGTGCCATAATCACAAAGTTCACCGTAATGATTTTATTTCTTTATTAAATTATAGTATCAGTCATGCAAAATATATAGGATTACTATTCCAATTAAGAAACCTTATATTGCAACATCATCTATAGATATTAAAAACTTGTTCTCAGATAAGATAAGATATATAATCTTGACTTGAATGATAACTTCTTAACAGGTGTCGTAATTTACATGGCTAGTAATATAACAATCAGACAAAGCTGTTTTACATGATTAAAATTTTGGATGCTGAATTGACCCTGACTTAGAATAAAATTGGTTAGATTTCATTCAGTAAAAGATCGCATTTTTCTTCCGCATAGACTGATTCTCAAGTTATCGTGAAGGTTCAGTTGTTGACTTTTTTGATTACTTGGACTTGGGTCATTTTCGAATGAAATAGATTCATTAGATAATGAAGCCTTTGGATCAAAAGTCAACAACACATGTATGATTTTCACACACAGATGTTTTCTTACTAGTTGCTATTCACTAGTTCGATCTGTTTGCTTTGATTTTTCAATGTTAGGATCCGGTCAAGTCCCATTGTAAACAAAATATAAAGAGATTTTTATTCTTTCAAAATCACCCAGCATGAGTACCGTTTTCTCAGTTTCTTATATCTCCTCTTGTTACCTGTGTTCACTTCTTGTTTTGACGTTGTTTCAATTATGCTTATCTAATAAAAACTTGGATAATGGTTTATGCATTGAAGTGGAGAGACTGTTGGTTATCAGCCCCTTTAACCCGAAAACATAACCCCTGTTAACGCTAATCAAAACAGCAAGATGGGTTTTAACCGTTTGTATATTAAAAGGGAAAACAGAATACTTACATACAATAGGAAACCTACTACCTATTTATAGACTACAGGCTAACCAAACTAAACAGATAGAAGCAAAGAATACGTGGGTGTAGAGTGTACTACATGTTCTACATGATCTCCATAATAATAGGTAAACCCAAGAACTAGTAAAACCTAACTTATAAACCCCCTGGTCCTTTGCCAAGCATATCGGTATCTTTTTATCACATATTAAACCATGCAACTAACTACCCACCCGTGACTAAACTGACCCGCACCATGACCCATCAAGATTATCCAACAGAGACAAGCACTTCTCCAGTTCAATCAAGGCCTAATTGATGAAGCAGATCGACTTGCTTCTTGGGTTGACGAGGATGGAGACTGTTGCAGGTGGGCTGGGATTGTTTGTAATAATTCCACTGGCCATGTTCAGCAAATTCATCTTCGTGGGCTTGATGGTCATTGCCTTGTTCATTATGACGATTCATATGCCCATGAATTCAAAAATATCTCATATAAGAGGTTAAAAGGGAATTTAAGTTCGTCTTTGTTGCATCTGAAGCAACTCATGCATCTTGACTTAAGCTGCAATGATTTTGGAGGGGTCCGTGTACCAAGCTTTTTAGGTTATCTTGAAAACTTAAGGTATCTTAATCTATCGAATTCAGAATTTGGTGGAACTATTCCTACTCAATTAGGGAATCTTTCAGAATTGCACATCCTTTGTCTTGGAAATTTTCGATATAATTTTGAATCAACGAGCATGGTGAATATGCAGTGGCTTTCAAGCCTCCGTATGTTGCATCATTTGGATGTGAGTGGTGTAGACCTTAGCAAATCAATCGATTGGCTTCAGGTTACTAATACACTTCCTTCTTTGGTTGTACTACATTTGTCTCGTTGCCGGCTATCAACTATAGATCCCAATGTTGCTAGTCTTAATCTCACATCCCTTTCCATTATCGACCTTTCTTTAAACCATTTTGGGTATACTCGTGCTCCACAATGGATAGTCAGTATCACTAGTATGGTGTCATTGAATTTGCACGGGTGTAATTTTGATGGTCCTATTCCCAGGGGTATTGATAGCTTCCGCAACTTGACTTCTATAAAATTTCTTCATGTCTCTGAGAATAATTTCATTAATTCTCCTTTACTATTGAAAGGGTTGTCTAGAACTGTAGGTAGTCAACTCATTATGTTAGATATTGGTTCTTGTGGTGTTTCGAGTTCAGTTCTTGATTCGCTTTATAACTTGACCTCTCTTCTCATCCTTGACGTGTCAGAAAATCATCTCACCAAGCCAATACCTAAATCATTGGGTAACATTTGTAATTTAGAAAACATTGATATGTCAGTTAACAGTTTTCTTAAATTTACTTTAACATACCTTCTTGAAAGTTTTTTCAAGTGCAAATCACCACGTCTGGTGTCATTATACTTGGAATACTCGAAAATTTATGGTCCATTACCGGACCAAATTGGACACCTCATACATCTGGAACACCTGAAACTCCAACATAATCATATTTCTGGCATAATTCCAGACTCCATAGGACAGTTATCTTCTTTAAGGACCTTAAAACTCTTTGAAAATCTAATTTCTGGGCCTATTCCATACTCCATTGGACAATTGTCATCGCTAGAGGTGTTGGATCTCTACTCCAACAGAGTGAATGGCAGCCTTCCTGACTCGATTGGAGGATTATCTTCGTTGGAGGTGTTAGATCTTTCATATAACCGACTGAATGGTAGCCTTCCGGAAAGCATTGGTCAACTTTCTGAGTTGATTCATTTTGATGTTTCAAACAATTTTCTAAGTGGTGTGGTGACAGAAGCACACTTTGCTAAACTTGGGCGTTTGGTATTTCTAGGTGGAAGTGGGAACAACTTAAACCTAAAACCGCGTTCCACAAACTGGCATCCCCCTTCTTTCCAGCTGCAATATGTGTTATTAAACTCTTGGAGTTTAGAGCCTCGTTTTCCCCTATGGTTGCAATTGCAGAAGGATTTAATACAATTGGACATAAGCAACACAAACATTTCAGCACCCGTGCCTGAGTCATTTTGGAGATCATTCCCTAACTTATGGTCGTGAGATATGTCGTATAATCATATCCGAGGAACATTGTTTCGTATTGTGCTTCCAAAACTTGGTAGACTTGACTTATGTTCTAACGAATTTTCAGGGAAATTACCTGATCTCTCAGACAGTCCATTGAATTTTCTGGATGTATCAGATAATTTCTTTGTGGGACCTTTACAACATTTGTTGTGTCCCTTTAATGAGACTGGGATAGATGTTCTTAACTTAGGATATAATCATCTGTCAGGTATTATTCCTGAATGTTGGGATAAGTGGCCCTGGTTATACTTCTTAAACTTAGAGAACAATAACTTGTCTGGTGGGATTCCGAAAACTTTGGGGTTCTTATCTAATCTAGAAACACTGAAAATGCATGGGAACAAGATATCGGGAAGATTACCAACTTCTTTAATGAACTTGACAAGGTTACGGGTCCTTCAGTTTGGTAAAAATGAACTTGTTGGAGGCGTTCCAAAATGGTTCGGGAAGGAGCTCCCCTCTCTAAAAATTCTGAACCTCAGATCGAACAATTTTGATGGAAATATTCCTCACGAGCTTTGTTATTTTAAACATATTCAGATCTTGGATCTTGCTGATAACAACTTGTCAGGAAATATTCCAAAATGCTTCAACAACTTTCATGTTCTTTCTGGGAAAGAAACTGCATCAAAAGATCCATTTGCGTTCTCTCATGTGGCGTATACAAGAAAAGTTCTGAATAGTGATACATTGGTGATGAAGGGACGAGCGGATACATATAGCACTATTCTTAGTCTGGTGGTGATTTTGGACCTTTCGAGTAACAATTTTGTTGGTGACATCCCAAGTGAGATAACGACCCTTGTAGCATTACAATCATTAAACTTGTCAAGAAATCAATTGACAGGAAGGATCCCGGTAAATATTGGAGACATGAAAGCACTTGTATCTTGTGATTTATCAGTTAACAAGCTTTATGGGGAACTTCCCATGAGCTTGTCAAACTTAACTTTGTTGAGTAGCTTCAATGTGTCCAACAATAGCTTGACAGGAAGAGTCCCGTCAAGTACACAGCTTCAAAGCTTAAACGAGTCCAGCTTCATTGACAACAAACTTTGTGGAGCTCCTCTCACCGAGCGTTGCACAGTTGAAGTACCTGATACACAACACCAACAAGAAGATGGATCACACGGGGCAAATTGGGGTTTGATTATTAGCATTGTGCTGGGATTCATTTCTGGTTTCTGGGTTGTTTTCGCTCCATTGTTAGTAAGCAAATCATGGAGGATCATATATTTTCATTACGTACGTGAATTCGGGTATAAGGTTTATGATGCTATCGATAAGTATTGTTGCAACATGTTTTCCAAGATATGAAAAACATGTTGATGTAATGTGTTTTAGTCTAACCTGGTATGATGTTCTTTTTCTTTTCATTGTAACATAACTGAATAATTCCAGCAGTCAAGATAAATATAATACAAGATAAGTGATAGTTTTCTTTTTTGAATTGTTCATTCAATGAATTTATAATAAGTCTTCCTCATACCAATAAAGAGAGTTGGGGTTATAGTTGAAGCCACCAAATCCGAAATAAGTTTTTATTTTCTGATATGATTAAAGTTCGAAAAATACCCATAACGACCTTGGTTTAAGAACAAAGTTTAGGATTAATTAAAAAAAAAAAAAAAAGGACTAACTAGTAACTACTGTGTTCAATAAACTTAATTAATTTCATTGTTACTCTGTAGATTCATATTAATGATTTTAATTGAATAGGGTGCGTGTACTAGTGACAAAAGAGTCGTGACTATATCCAATAGTCTCCGTCTTGTGAAAAATTTTCAAATTTTTTTGACATGTAATTTTACAAAGTCACATGTAAAAATAGGTGTTTTCGCATGATTTTTGGTAAAAATCACATACGATTTTTTTCTCTAGTCACATGTGAATTTCAAGTTTTTTGGGGGGATTTTTCTTTTTCAATCGTCCTCTCTTCAGATTTTTTGAACATTTGGTTTAAAGTTATTTAGATATGGGTGATTTCGTTGTGTTTGTTAAAAGTAGCAGTGAACGATGAGCAGACTCACAGCTTCTTAAAAAAATATTAAAAATTTAGTCTTTCTAAAATTAGCCAAAGTTCAGCTCTTTTCTTAAATGACTACTAAAATTCAAATCTTTCATTCTTGTTCACCGCCCCAAAAAGCTCTACAACGTTCCGCGCTAAACATACCGTAATCTAACACCATTCAAACCATGCAAAGAAACATGGTTGAGTGTTTTTGGGCCAGGGCCCAATCTGTGTAATTTTGATCCAAATTCATTCAAATATTGAATTGGGTCGTGTCATTCTTGTCCCTTAATTAATTTCACCATGTCACCTTTTTATAAGTTCAAAAAAAAATCATGTTATTGCATTTTACATCTAATTTTTCAGGCAAATGACATAGAAGAAACATATTTTGCAAAATAACCTAATTTATGGAGTGGAAGACTACGATTTACTATCGCCTATATATGGTATCATGATATATAAGTAAAAAGTAATTGCTGGAATTCATTCAAAACATGGAATATCATCATGAGTTGATGCTAGATGAATGGCATAAGGTAAAATCCCTAAGCTTATTTCCTCTGTTTTAGGATTCTCGATTTCAAGTTTCAACTAAGACGAAAATCTTTATAATACCACACATCAACATCAAAATGTCTCTTAATTTATCTCAAAAGCCATTGGATATTAGTGACAGCTCTTATGATTTAGAGTATAATAAAAACAAGATTAGTGGATCAAAATGACAATATAGAAGTTAGTGGCAAATGTAAATCTATAGAATGATACAGTACTCTAATAAGTTATTAGGTATGCAAATGAATACCCAATAGATCATGAAGGTAACTACGGCGGGGATGGCTACACAATACTTATTAGTAGAGTATGTTACAAGAGCACATACTATACTAATAAGTATGCTTTCAGCAAACATGATGCCAGGTTCAATAGTCATTAACTTCTAATAGCTCCAACTCAAATTCTGTTTGAACCTATTTAATTTACACTTTTGTTGTGGAAACATAGATTCAAGATTTTAAATTGTTCTGAATTGAATATGTTTATACTTTGCTATAGCAAAGTATCAGATATCTTTACCAAATCAAACATACTATGAGGCCTTAGAACTCGATTTTTCAACTGCATTTATGGTTCATCATGATTGTTTTTGGAAGATTCTGTATATATGTTTGTTTCTTTTATTAAAAGTCATAGAAAATGATGGAACAGTTGAACCCTAATCTGATGGTCCACACCGGTAGAAAGTTGATTCTCAAACCTTTTGAAAAGAAAAGCAGGAAGGAGAATGTCCACTCCAAAAGATCAGAACAGCGACGTATGTGGATCAAATCCCATAGTGAAAAACGTGAGATTCCCTATATATACTTCTATTGATATATTTCAAAGTCTTAAAGAATATTATGTGTGGGGTGAGTCTACTATAATGTTTATATTTCTATCAAGTGGCTGTTTACAAGAATACAAACAATAAAACACTAATACTTAAATAAACTTTCGTATTGTAGCTAGATTCTTACTAGTCGATCCATTGAAGCATCTATAGTAATTTGTCAAAATTACCTTTGGCCTAGCGGTATGTGGGCTATAGTCTTAGTCAGGGCTTAGATTTTTAGTAGGTGTATGAATCTCTTTTTGTAAAACAATAGTGTATTTTTATTGTTGCATACCCACGTCGTAAATTAAAGTAGGACCGGAACCAATAATTAACAAAATGAGATCCAATTCAAACTCGACAATTTTAGAGGAACTTAACAAATTTTAGATAATTTGATTGCAGCAACTACACATTAATGCTTTTAGCTACTTTTTGTTGCAAAACTGTTGTTACACAAAACCTTTGTATGCATCAAACCGGATTTTGCATCCACATTTGACTAGGCATTTATCCTAGTCCTTGGTGGAATAAAGTACAAACATTTAATTTTCGAAACAGAGAAAAAGGGAATGAGTCTTTAAGCATATTTGATATTTAGTTTCAAATAACCACTTGCTGATGCTATTTTAATTGTACCTGCATGCATGTGTCTGCATATGCAAGTGGATCATTCAGTTGACATATATCTCTTGCCATTCCCTTCATTACACTGGCTATATATGTTTACCTGGAAACATCCGATATAATCACAGTTTCATAATATTAATAATCATATGCACTTCATATGAATTCTTTCACATTCTTTTCGCTTCTAATTATTTCGATAGTGTGTAATAGCTGTCGGTGTGATGGAAATCCCAGACGAGTTTCGTGCTTTGAAGATGAGAGACTGGCACTTTTTCAGTTTAAGCATGATCTCGTAGATGATGCCAACCAGCTCTTTTCATGGAGCAGCGAGAACATTGACTGTTGTGGTTGGGCTGGAATCGTTTGTGATAACTTTACCGGTCATGTCCTAGAGCTTCACCTTCGGGGACCTGATCCTGATCTTGAAAAAGCATCAGCTCAAATGCTAAGAGGTAACATAAATCCTTCTCTGCTGTTGTTAAACCAGCTTAAGTACTTAGACTTAAGCTGCAATGATTTTTCACAGATCCAAATTCCCAGTTTCATTGGCTCTCTTGGGAATTTGAGATATCTAAATCTCTCAATGTCACAATTCCAAGGTGGAGTCCCTTATGAACTTGGTAATCTTTCCATGTTGGCTGTCCTTGATATTAACAATGGGCGATGGGCAACTGATTATCCCGTGAAGAGTCTGCATTGGCTTCCCGGCCTCCCTTTGTTGCAGCATCTAGACATGTCTGGTCACGATCTTGGAAGTGCCTCTGACTGGCTTCAAATGATCAACACCCTTCCATCTTTGATAGAATTGCACTTGATATCATGTAATCTGAATTCAATCCCTGGTCAGCTAACCAAAGTTAGTTTTACTTCACTAACCATCCTTGATCTTTCGTATAACCTTTTTAACAGTTCCATGCCTAGGTGGATCTTTAGTCTAAGTAAACTAGTTTCCTTGGATTTGACCAGATGCCTTTTCCATGGTCCAGCACATGATACATTCAGCGGTTTTCATAATATGACTGATTTAAAAGTTCTTCGTGTTTCTGAAAATGATTTTATGAATTCAGTATCAGTTTTAAGGGGCTTGTTGAGCCTAACTAGTCTAGAGGTCCTTGATATTAATACCTGCAACATTTCAACACCGATTCTTAGTGATCTTCAGAACATGCCTTCTCTTGTTAGTATTGACTTGTCACAAAATAAAATCAAGGAGATCTTGCCAAACTCATTTGTCAACCTTTGCAATTTGATTTTTATTGATCTCCGAGATAACTTCTTTACCGGAAATGTATCAGATCTTTTAAACAAGTTCTGTGAATGCAAATCTCCTAAGTTGGAGTCCATAGCATGTTCGTCAAACCGCCTTTATGGTTGTATTCCCAATAGAATAGGAAAACTTCAAAATCTTGTCACTTTTGATCTTGCATTCAATTACATTTCTGGTATCGTTCCACATTCTTTAGGAAGATTGTCCTCATTAGAGAATTTGGTTCTCAATGTCAACTCACTATCTGGTCAGCTTCCTGATTCAGTCGGAAACCTAACATCTTTGAAATGGTTAGAGATTTCATTCAATAATATCAGTGGAACTCTACCTCGAAGTTTGGGAAAGCTGAAGAATTTGAATTTCATGAGTGTACATCACAATTCCTTGACAGGTGTAGTAACTGAAGATCATTTTGCCAACCTCGAGGCATTGGACACATTAAGGGCAGAGGGAAATATGTTAACACTAAAGCTGAGTGTTGATAACTGGATTCCGCCTTTCAAAGTTGGAATCCTGAGAATAGGATCCTGGAACTTAGGCCCCCACTTTCCTTCATGGCTTCAAACACAAACAAATTTGTGGGATTTGGACATAGCCAACACAAAAATCTCAGATACAATGCCTAGTTGGTTTCCGAGCACATTTTTTAAAATTACTTTCTTGAATATATCCCACAATCGTATCAAAGGGCCTATGTTTCAGGATCTAAGCTTCGTTGGAGTAGATGCAGTGGTAGATCTAAGCAACAATTATTTTAAAGGTCCTTTACCTCAAAAATTCAATGAAGCTGATGGCCTTGTTTTTCTGGATGTATCAAACAATCATCTTTCAGGGTCTCTTAAGCCATTCCTATGCCCAAGTTTAGAAAAAGCAAGATCCCTAATGGTTCTTGATGTATCCAATAACAACCTTTCAGGTGTTATTCCAGATTGTTGGCGGCATTGGCAAAATTTAGCAGTTTTAAGCTTTCAGAACAATAATTTTTCAGGTGAAATTCCACAATCTGTGTCTGAGTTGCCTTCTCTCCAATCACTCAACATCCGCAACAACAAACTCTCAGGAAAAATACATGCATCTCTTTTGAATTTGAAAAGCTTACAAATTTTAGAGCTAGCTGAGAATGCTTTCAATGGAAGGATTCCGTTGTTGATAGAAAGAGAAGAAACGAACTTGAAGCTACTTAGCTTTAGGTCAAACAAGCTGGAAGGTGAAATCCCGGTTGAACTTTGTTGTCTAACTTCTATCCAGATACTGGATCTTGCGCATAACAATTTTTCAGGAGCTCTACCAACTTGCTTATACAACTTCAGCAGCATGTTTGAGAAACGAGACTTGAGTCCTTTCCTGCTATATGATGTGCCATTTCAGGTACAAGTTATTGGCAGTGCATCTCTGGTTGCAAAAGGAAGAGAGTTAAATTTTTCCAGCATTCTATATTTGGTCACAACCTTGGATCTTTTGGGTAACAAATTTTCAGGTCCAATTCCAAAAGTGCTTATGGGCTTGGTAGGGTTGCGCTGGCTGAATCTGTCAGGAAATCAGTTAACAGGAAGAATTCCAGAAGAGATTGGCAAAATGACATTACTTGAATCTCTTGATTCGTCTGTGAACCACATTTATGGTAGGATCCCTTGGAGCATATCTAGGTTGACCTTCTTAAGTTCCTTGAACTTGTCTTTTAAAAATTTGATAGGACAAATCCCAACAAGCACTCAGCTCCAGAACTTGAATGAAACAAGCTTCATGCGGAACTTACTATGTGGGCCTCCACTTGTAGTGCTATGCAACAAGAAACCAGAGACAAATACACGAGGTGAACAAGACCAAAACGATGATGAATCAGACGTACTGATGTGGGGATTTGTCATTAGCATTGTTCTAGGATTTACAATCGGCTTCTGGACTGTGGTTGCTCCACTCATTTCCAGCAAAACATGGAGAAGTGTGTATTTTAATTTTTTCTTTCGCAATTAAGTAATTCTATTATAACATGTAACTCAATTAAGCAGGTTTTACGGAGTCCTACTGTTGCTTTAGTGAACTATTAGGCATCATCATGGCGTTGTAGCATTATTAATGTCTTAGAATCTTAAATGAACAATTACTTTTATGTTTAAGTAGGTTATGGTTCGTATGGGTCAATAAAGGCACATGTAATGGGTTGGGTTGAAACTTAACCCAAACAGCCTCTTAGTTAGTTTGTTATTTTCTGTTTGGAAGTTAAGATATTGACAATTAGAGTCGGTTACATATGAAACGACACAATGGTTGACATCCATAGTCATGTCGTTTCATAAACTATATATAGGATAGATTGAGTCAAATGTAAACAAGTCCCAACATTCATCAATCAAACAGTGTTTACATTATTTAAGTTTCTACACATACTTTTTAGTCTCACATACACACGAATCAAATGGTTAATTACAAGCACGTATTGCAAAGGAATTGGCTCGAGTTTAGGCCTGTGAATAGATACCAACATTGGTATCAGAGCCTCGGTTCTGATGCCTGGACGAAGCAGATGCAAAGGCATGCTAAAATTACTCTCAACAAGAAGCTATTGCAAAGAGAAACCCCCCTAATACGCCACGATGGGGCAAACGAAAAACCGTTATCCCCTGAAGGAAAGCAGTTATTAAGACAGAAAGTGGAGGAAATTTTGTCTTACAATTCCACAAAAGCACAACCAACTTGCAAACAAATAGGAAAAGGCAATGGGTTATCCAAAAAGGAGAAACATACACGTTGTTATATGTGCAAAACACGTGGACACGTTTACTGGAAGTGCACGAATAAGAAGAGTAAAACCAAGAATCAGGAACCAAGCATGATGAAGCCAACGACATCAGAAGTACAAGAAAAACTCAAATATGGGCCGGATAATGTACACGTTACCACAGACTATATGGTTGAGGGTTCGGATCAAGGAAGTTGGAATGACATTTGGTTCGTTAGTAGTACTTACAAAAGGCACATGAGTCCAACAAGGACTTTATTCAAACGGATGCTAAACATGTTCAAGATGGAAGGCACTGAAGAACAAGAAAAGAAATTTATCTTTTCTTATGGTGTCGGTGAGGCTACAGTAGAAACAAAGGGGGGAAGTCTGGTGATACCCAATGTACTCTACACACCGGAGATTACATTGAATGTTCTAAGCATCGATAAGTTAGAAGACCAGGGTTTTATTGTGACATATGGTAACGGCACATGTAGTTTGAAGTACATGTTTGATAATGGAAAAAGGCCATTGGAAGTGCAAGATGTTGGCATGATGGCAGAAGATGAAGGAAGCATGGTGTCGAGTCACAACAGATTTATAGATGAGTATTTTCAGTCTATAGATCCAAAAGATGAGTGCTTGTTGATCAAAGGCATGGAGGATCTTAAGATGGACAAGGAAGATGTTCAATATTACATTGATGATGAGTACTTCAGTTTAAATGGGACGCTATACTCCATGAAGGTAAACACTTTCCCTAGGTTTTTGTCTTTCTTGGACTTAATTAAGATTAACAAGTTAGTATATAGAAATTGGGAAGTGTTGGGAAAGAAATTCATGGATATGCTAGAATGGTTCTACCAAGGTTATTTGGGACAGGATGTGTTAGGAGATTTGCCACCGGTTATTAGGGTGACAAAGGTAGATTTGTTGGGTTTATATAAGTTTGTGGATAGTTTGGGTGGATACATGAATGTTACATTCAACAACAAATGGAACAATGTTGCAAAATAATTGGGATTAGCAGAAGATAGCGAGCAAGCAGTCAAGTAATGTTATAGGGAATATATAGCATTGGTGAAAATATACTATGAGGAAAAACAGAGATCCAAGCAGGAAAAGCCAAGGGATGAAATGGTTGAGAAAAGCAGTGAGACTGCTTGTGTAAAAGAACCATTAGGTTTTGCAGGGATAAGTGTTGAAGTAGATGGTGCAAAGGAAGAATCTCCAAGGAAGAGACACAAGACTGGCAAGAATGATGTCAAGATGGATAGCAACATGGAAGATACAACAAACAAAGAAAAGGAAGAAAGCACGTCAAGTAGTGGTGATTTCATTATCATCACTTGAAGAAAAAGAACCAAGAAGCATGGAAACTTTAACATTCAAGCATGACGAAGGAGATGTAGCATTGTTAATGTCTTAGAATGTTAAATGAACAATTAATTTTATGTTTAAGTAGGTTATGGGTCGTATGGGTCAATAAAGGCACATGTAATGGGTTGGGTTGAAACTTAACCCAAACGGCCTCTTAGTTAGTTTGTTATTTTCGGTTTGGCAGTTAAGATATTGACAGTTAGAGTCGGTTACATATGAAATGACACAATGGTTGACATCCATAGTCATGACGTTTCATAAACTATATATAGGATAGATTGAGTCAAATGTAACAAAAGTCCCAACATTCATTCATCAATCAAACGGTGTTTACATTATTTCAGTTTCTACATTACTTTTTAGTCTCACATACACACGAATCAAATGGTTAATTACAAGCACGTATTGCAAAAGAATTGGTACGAGTTTAGGCGTGTGAATAGATACCAACAGGTGTGAACGTAATAAGTTATGCAGCTCCAGTTGAAATTTTCCTTTCGCAAGCACTTGATTCTTCACATTTGTGACTTATTATGGATATATATGTTGATATATAATTATCCAAGTTCACTGGCTTCAATATATGTATGATTGTATCTATATTGCTGGATGGATTATGTATTCGTTATATATATACACCATGCATGAATAGATATTATAAATGTTACTGACTATAAGTTTCATTAATCATATAGATAATTTGTGCCTTTAGGCTATGCGTGACTAATTTCGTAGCGAGTATGTATGTATTGAAATGCCTTTACTGACAGTTATATTTCGGACTTTATGTCACTAATATTCATATTTTTTTGTAGTGAGTGTGATAGTGTAAAAAGAAAAGATCATAGATGACTTGTTTGACGATACATGACATGTATATATTCATATGGGGTTGATTTCCAAACAAGTTCATAAAATTAGTAGATAAACTGTTACATATAATTAGATAGCATTGGTCCACTACTGGAGAAAGAATCCAACACTATAAATATTAGGGGTGATACTCACATCACATCTTTCAATACATGCATATCAATTTGTGCATTACAATATTGTAATGACACAAACTGTAATGCACAAATTGTGATACATGCATCAAAAGATGTGGTGTAGGTATCAATTCTCATAAATATTAGCCCCTTTAAGCCCGTAATTTTGAAGCCAAAATGGGAAAGCACTCGAAGGCTCGAAGCAGGACGCTGGTGTGAGATAGTACAACGCGATCGAGTTAAGCTTTTTAGGCCCAACCTCAGGCCTGGGGGCGGGTGCGTAAATGAGTAACGAGGATTCCAAAATGATTATTACTGTACAACATATCAATGTGGCCGAAAAGCCATAAATATGTCGAAATCATCACTAGGGCATCAAATCGAAACTCAATGAGGTATATTGACGTTGGCTGACTGACGGATGCCATAGGCCATGGTTGGTAGGCTCTTTGCTGCAACATTTACAATGTTGGTCCCAAGTTTGGTTTTCTAAACAAAACGAAAATGAATTTTATTTTCTATTGACTCTGAAAATCTGAATACATTAAAATCTTCTACTATTAAAGACGGTGTTATTATTGGTACCTTTAGTGGATAGTGGCTCCCCTCTAACTCACGTTTACTTACTCTGTGTTGACAGCATAAGACAGATTTTTTATCGTTTTTTGTTTCATATTTTTTGTCTTTTAATACTTTTAATTTATCAAACTTTATATTTTTTGTTACGCAATTTTAATTATGTAGTTTTATAATAAAAACAAATTTATAATTAAAAAAAAAAGTAACGGAATCCATATGAATAACGTTTCCTCATATTAATTGAAACTTCATAAATCATAAACTTTATTGCCATTATTTAATAGTAATATGCAAGTTACTTTCCTTCCTCGTACGTTCCATTGTTCCAGTACCCCATTATAAATTTCTCATCACATTTGTTGACTTCGTATTTATCTATCATTAAATCCCACACCAACTTAATTAGTCGTATATTTAAACGTTGCAAACACCCGAAATATTTTGATCTCCTCCGTACCAATTATCCCTCATTGTTTCAAATTGCCATACTCATTAGTCCAAAACACTTCATGTTAGCAATTTTAATAACTTGTATGCTTTGTTTTATTTTAAAGCTAGGAGCGTCGTGACAATGAGATAGACTTATCGGTACCGGGTGAGATTTAGCTGGTGGTGAAAGGTGTGCGACGGTTTTTGGTGGCCGGATGTTGTGAGAAGACAGTAACTAATAGGATAAAAAAGTATGTTCTTTATCGTGCAAAATGTTTTGTAAAGTACCACCATTCGTGGAAATGGTTGTATTTTCTTAAAAAAAACTAGGCATTAAATTAGTTAGCCAAATATAAGGTAAGGCAAAAGTTCAATATAAATCTCAAATTTATCATAGATCCAATGAATTAATAATAGTCATTCATTTTTTTATTAAAATAAAATTTTACTATTTTTTAAAAAATTAAATATCTCACAAACCGTTAATTGTTACATGATAAAAATTATACCATCACGACGAAAATTAAATTATCTTTCAATAGATATGCACTACTATATATTTTGAACGATTTTTTTTTTTTAATTTCGGCTAAGAAAAATCATATATGATGTGTGAAAATCATATATGATTTGATTTTTACAAGTCATATACGATTTTTGAAATCATATATGATTTGAAAAAAATCAAATCATATATGATTCGATTTTTAAAAATCATATATGATTTTTTTAGGCGGAATTTAAAAAAAAATGTTTGTCGAAAGTATAGAAATATGCATATTTATAGAAAGTAATATATATATATATGAAGAAAAAAAAGAGTTAGAGAAATAGGTTGTGATTTCGATCTCAATTATTGGTTAAAGGTAAATGGAAAATGTGTTTATTGCGTAGGGCTATATCTGTCAAGAAAGATCAGTTGGTACTTAAAAGCGGAAAGGGATGATAAATCTTTTCACAAATCCACAATGAGCCAGTTGGAGGGCATTCTGGTGTTCAAAGTGACAGTGCAGAAGATAAGCTATATTCGTTTTTATACACTTATATTAAAAATACAAAAAATACGCATATACTTCCAGGCAATTTGTCCATAATTATGGACTAAACTTCAAAAGGAAAAGACAGAGAGTGGACCTCTAAAAACCAAAGCAAGATAGTCTCCATCTTCTCAAATCTCCAACAGAAACACAAATCATTGATACCACAAAAGCTTTATGAACTCAATAATATGAAACCACGACAATAGACAATTAACTTCGTTCCAACAGTAAGGAGATAATGGATGTTTCATTGGTGATTTAAATGGATAAGTGCAACCAGTGTACACTACTTTTTATTGTGAGTTTCTAGCCATTTAATGGGGACGTTGGTTCTAAGTAAGAATTAAATTATCGGTCCTATTTTGTATTTTTTGTGTAACTGAAAAATTATCATCGATGAAAAAGTGATAACAAACCTTACAATCATTTAAACTAACAAAACCAAATAAAAGATAAAGAAAGAAAAATCTAAATTCCAACTATATGTTAATTTGTGGAAATTTATGTTCCCCATAATACATTTCTTCTTTTAAAACTTCATGATTCATATCATCCTATAAGCCTTCAACAATAATGTCACAGATGTACATGAAATAGCTATCATTACTCTTTCATGGGGGTCTTCAAAAAAATATTCAAGTGTTGATAACCTTCTCTTAGCTTTGCTATTTTGTGAATATATTGTCTTTGGTTCGGCCCAAACTGTCAGGTTTATTACACAAGTCAACCACTTGTGAATGGTCAACCGTAATAAAATTCAAACAGTTTAAAACCAATGCAATTAAGTCCAGAGGAGTATAGTGTTATATCCCCGGGTCATTATGTCCCAACGAGGTGTAATGTAATACGAATGTGTGATCAAAATGATATTGAATATACAAAACCGGGAATCTGATTGACTAACTAGGAATGTGAATAGTGATAAGCTCTGTCACAGCTATGTCATTAAAAGCGTGCAATCGAAACCTAAAGCGTAAAAGATATACAAGCGTACGTTTAACTTAAATTAAGCGTAAGCGTTATAAAAACAAAGCGATTATAACTATAGTAGAGATTTGCATGCCTTAGGGGCTTAAATGCAAATTAAACAAACTTAAAAGTTTTATTTCTTTACAAACTTATATAAAAGTTAAGAAAATCTAAAAACTAAAACATGTTATCTAGCGTACAAAATAAGAAGTGAATTTGGTCCAATACAACTCCCACAAATGTGAAAATCATATTTTTGGAATCCTAAAAAGATAAGAAAATTATTGGAAAATTAGTCAAATAAATTTTTGACACTATCTAAATTAGTTAATATCGTAATTAAATTTATGAATTAAATGTATTTAATAATGAATTAAATAATAAAGAAAATCTAAAATTAACTTAGTGAATCTTCCTTAAATGAAATAAAGAATAGAAAAATTCTAAAATATTATAAAATAATTTTTGAAACTGAAAATGTATTTTTTACACAATCATTCTATTTATTATTAATTATTTACTATTATTAATTACTAAAAACTATTATTGATTTATTATAAATACTAGATGAATAAAGAAAATTCTTAAAAATACTTTAATATGAAACAACTTAAGAAAAATATAAAACAGTTGCTTAAAAATGTTGAAAAAGAAAATTACAACAAGCTAATTATATTAAATAAAGATCACTCTTTTGAAAGTTGATGTTTGTTTTTCTTTTACAAAGCGAAATATGTACTGATTATGAACAAGTTTAATGAAAACAAAAAGTTACAAACCTAAAAAAGCAAATTGAGAGCGGTTATGAATCCCTTTGGCTGTTTTAAGCTTGCAAAAAGCTTTAAGGAAACAAAAGATAAAATAAGATATACACCCAATGGATCAATATAAACAAGAAAATGGTCAGGTAGTGTGAGCTTTTTAGACTTAATGCCTCATATTTTGTTTCAACATAAGGATGGACATGGAAGCTTCACTCGTATAAGCTCCACTAAAACAAAATAAAAAATAATATGTATTTGGTTGACTCCATAATTATATGGACAAGTATGAACAAGCATGTGTCTCTTTAATTCACCCAAAAAGCTTGGTATAAGCTTTAGTTGCAACCCTATTGAATGGGCCTCTGAGGAAAATTAAGCACAGGTGTCATAAAGTGTATGCATGTGGGTGAGCTTCACCTAAAACACACAAGCTCTAGATCACTGAGCTTTCATTGGAAATGGTGTAAGTTTTGAAGTTTAGCCAAATACTAACAAACTCACATGTATAGAGACTATATCAAATAAGCTCATGAGAGCGTCAACAAGTTGCGATGATATGATAGATTAGCCTCACATAAGGCCAAAATCACAAGTGACTCAAGCTCAATCTATTTGATTGTTGAAAACAACTCCAATGACATGACTAAGATGAAAAAATGGATTGATTAAGCTATCTAGATAAGCTAAAAACTTGAAAATAAGAATAAACATAACAAATAGTGGTGCCACACAAGATTTTGTCACAAAGTAACTTGCCAATATGTACCATTTAATGATAGGGGCAACTCAAAATACATTTTGATTGCTCATGGTTTTAACGTCCTAACCATGGATTCCAAAAACAAGCTATTGCTATACCATATTAAACATGGAAAATAAAATATTTTAATAAAAATTATAGCAAGATTAGCAACAAAACTCAAATCATCCTAAAAGCACAATTATGAAATTAAGTAACAAAGAGGTATGTGTAAATATAACAATTAAATCAAATCTAAAAAATAGTTGACTTTTACTTATAAAACATAAGTTGACTAATATGAATTTAAAACTTAAACTACTGATTTAATATGTTATATTAAGCAATAAAAACATGAAAGATTTGAACACATATGCAAGATTCTAGGATCCAACAACCTTCACATTTCTCATATATAGATCCATAAAGTGTCAAGTTGACTTTCATACATGCTAAACTGCAAGATTAAGGTTCAAATGAGTTGTTTAGCCCAAATGAGATCCGAGTTGAATATTAAACAAGAACAACCACTAACAAGAATCACCATTGAATCCAAACAATCCTTTAATGGATACGTGTAAAGTTTTCAAAACAAAAGATTATGTAAACTGTATTCCATCAAATCTACAGAGGTACCAAATTGTCAAAATGGACCCTTTTAAGCTTAAACAAGTAGGAATGGTGGTACAAATGTCTAAACCTATGGTTTCTCAAAAACAAGCATAGTGAGGCCTAAATTTGCAATATCAAACCACAATGCAATCAAACATACCAACCTAAGATTAAGCTATAACATTATTAATAAACAACAAAGAAACACAGAAACATGAAAATTAAAGCATTTAAAACTAAGCAAAATGGTAAAAATGAGCTTACAAGTGAATCCAATGAAAATGAGAACCATGGCCCAGAAGACGATCCTAAGGCTTTCCACAAAGCTTCTAAACCAAAGGCAATCCACAATTAACCTTGATGCGGTTTCACCATATGATCACTTCATTCTTTTGGATTTTCATTGTTTTTTGATTTTTAGTGTTTTTAATTTAAGACTAAACTTGTTTTAATGTATCTAAAAGCTTTATGCTTGTTTAAATAACAATGGAAGCTAAGGAGCTTAAAGAGTGATTCAATGGAAGCTAAATCGAGATTAGGTGGCACTACCCCTTTGTTGAGAAAATTGGAGAGCTTGAAAAGCTTCTTATGCATTGAGGGTGGAGGTGGAAGCATACAGTGGTGGGTGAAACTTGTTGATAATCTTAAAGGTAATCCTATTAAAAGGTTGATTATCCAGGGTATTTAAAGGATTTTCCGTCTACTTCCTATTAAGAGGGTCAACCCATTCTCTAAGGTGGGAGAGATTGTGGTATTTTCCGGCGGTGATGATGAGGAGGTTGTAAACACCTTTGATGAATCAAGTGGAACATTATTTGGTTTAGTGGTCATGATCGTGAAGATGACTTTGATGACTATGGTGACCATATGATAACTATGCGGATCAGTTTACGATCTTCAGGTAATTTGAGATGCCTACTACAACACTTATGGTATCAAGCTCCAAGGTATCCTTGGTAGGAAGAAGGGATAAATGTTTGATCTTCATAGGAGTCTCATGTTATGTTTTGAGTAGTGGTTTATTTTCATTCTTTAGATTTTGTCTCAAATAGGAAGTATCTTGTTATGTAAGCTTTTAATAAAAACTATGCCTATTGTAGCGGGTGAGATATGAAAAGGAATTCACCCATATCCTTTTTAAAGCGTTTTTGGAATAATATATTTATAAACGGGTCATTGACCTTTTACCCCCAAAAATTTTCTCCAAGAATCGACAACCACCTAGACTTGAAGTTCCTTTGAGGTATGTGAAAATTCTCTTAACAACAACAATGTGGATAACTTTGAGGTTCGAATGGCACCTTTGGTGAAGTGAAACATTATACAATTTTTAAAGGCCCTTTTTCCCATAATTTAATGCACATTGTATCATTTGTTTGGGCTTGTATCACCCTAATCAATCAATCATAACAAGCCCACTCTAGTTAAGTAGGAAATGTAGTCTATACTTAAGATATCATTGGAGCTCGCAAATGATGAATATAGATGTCTTTTATAGAAATGATTTGTATAGATCATTAGCTTGGATTTGGAGTAAGTTGTATGTTTATTTCGTGTATTTTTGCAGGTTGTTTGTTTGGGACATGTCCAAATTCATCAAATATGGCGGTCTATTTTATACATACATGTTTGGAGTTAATATATATTCACAATTTCACCAAAAAAAAAAAAAAAAAAAAAGTATACACTAGTTATTGTTGATGAATACTCCAAATATACATGGGAGTTTTTTCTCAGAAAGAAAATTAATGCAACTGATAAGTGATCATGATGATGTAAAGGTAAAGGAACTGATAAGTGATAATGGAGTTGAGTTTAAGAAATCACACACTTGTGATTTGCATGTGTGGAAAACTAGAAGAGGGGTTGAATAGTTAACCAATTAAAATCTTTGTTTTGTAACTTATTGTAAGATCAATTGATATTAATCAAAGATATGTTAGTGAATAATAAACAATATGCAAGCAATATATAAAGAGTAAATAAGGAAAGAAACAATCAAATCACGACAAGTTTTTTATAGTGGTTCGGTCTACAAGGACTCTTTTTCCTTGCCCTACTCCACTCCTCGAGTCTCCAACTCGAGAGTTTAACTTCACTAGTCAACAAGCTCCTTTCACCGGCGGAGAAACCTTTACACTTAATGCTTACACACTATTTCTGACACAAAGCTACATGTCGAGTTCTTTTATAAGGGTACAACCACTCCCACACACTATATATTTTAAGGACTAAAATACTAACCGCTCACACTCAAAAGTTTAAGATGGTTTAGTACAACAATGATGCATGAACAAGACTAGATCATACAACAACAAAACAAACAAAACTTCCAACTATTTGTTGAAGCTTGATTATGCCTTGATCTTCTTTGCTACAAAAGAGGATCACTATAATGATATGAAACTGAGTTAGAATTAATAGAGAGAAAGAATGTATGTGATTATGCTAGAAAGGGATGAGAAAACAACTTGGGTTGGTTTGCTATGTATAGCCAAACAGTTCTGCTGTCACCACGGACCACGAAACCAAAATGAGGGTTCCACCCGTGTAACATTTTGGTGCCGGCGGGTCTGATAGCAAGATTACAAAAATCCTACCAAAGTCAACCAAATCTAACCAAGATCATGTGAGATATGTATAGTCCAAATCTACACAAAATATCTTATGAAATCCCCTAGAGATTTCAATGATGCACCACATGATGTCATATGTTGTTTTCTATTTTTAGAAATAATATGTTAAATGTAAATACATATGTAAAATTTTGTTTTAAGAAACTAAAACATACTTGATCTAAAAATGTTGACATACATTATGGTTTAGAAGGATATCAAAGATAATTGATATATGATTAATCAAAATGTAAATGCTTGAGTGATGAAGATTTTATTTAAGGAAAGCTTGTTTTAATATCTATTAATCTTGACAAGCTTTATAATTTACAAAAATTAAATTAACTTTTGTCGTTAACAAAACTTAGGTAAAGAACATAAAATATAAATAACGTTTAATGACGATATTTGTATTAACAATCTCTCCCTTTTTAGTCTAACCTGGTATGATGTTCTTTTTCTTTTCATTGTAACATAACTGAATAATTTCAGCAGTCAAGATAAATATAATACAAGATAAGTGATAGTTTTCTTTTTTGAGTTGTTCATTCAATGAATTTATAATAAGTCTTCCTCATACCAATAAAGAGAGTTGGGGTTATAGTTGAAGCCACCAAAACCGAAATAAGTTTTTATTTTCTGATATGATTAAAGTTCGAAAAATACCCATAACGACATTGGTTTAAGAACAAAGTTTAGGATTAATTAAAAAAAAAAGGACTAACTAGTAACTACTGTGTTCAATAAACTTAATTAATTTCATTGTTACTCTTTAGATTCATATTAATGATTTTAATTGAATAGGGTGCGTGTACTAGTGATAAAAGAGTCGTGACTATATCCAATAGTCTCCGTCTTGTGAAAAAATTTCAAATTTTTTTGACATGTAATTTTACAAAGTCACATGTAAAAATAGGCGTTTTCGCATGATTTATGGTAAAAATCACATATGATTTTTTTCTCTAGTCACATGTGAATTTCAAGTTTTTTGGGGGGATTTTTCTTTTACAATCGTCCTCTCTTCAGATTTTTTGAACATTTGGTTTAAAGTTATTTAGATATGGGTGATTTCGTTGTGTTTGTTAAAAGTAGCAGTGAACGATGAGCAGACTCACAACTTCTTAAAAAAGTATTAAAAATTTAGTCTTTCTAAAAATTAGCCAAAGTTCACCGCTCTTTTGCCAAATGACTACTAAAATTCAAAATGCTCATTGCTAACCGTTCACCGCCCCAAAAAGCTCTACAACGTTCCGCGCTAAACATACCGTAATCTAACACCATTCAAACCATGGTTGTCAGGATCCCGATCCTGATCTTAGGATCTTACGATTTTACGATACTGCAAAGCAAAAACGATCCGGATCCTACATAGGATCTTTGCAAGCTTAAGATCTTATAGGATCTCGATCTTGACCATACGATCTTACGATCTAATCCGATCCGATCTTACTTTTCTCGGATTACAAACTAAAAAACTACAATTTTATGGGTTGTTTGTTTGTAGAATTCAAAAAACAACATGTTAATATTTTTAAACATTTTATAATTATAATTTAGGACAACATTTATATGAAACATTTATAGTATTTTATGGTTATAATGTATTAGAATTTGTAGATTTCTATAAAATTACATAAAGTATTAAGAAATAACATTAAAGTAGGATCTTAAGATCCCGATCCGATCTTACGATCACGATCTTGCAAAGACGAAAACGATCATGGGTATGATCCCGATCTTGACAACCTTGATTCAAACCATGCAAAGAAACATGGTTGAGTGTTTTTGGGCCAGGGCCCAATCTGTGTAATTTTGATCCAAATTCATTCAAATATTGAATTGGGTCGTGTCATTCTTGTCCCTTAATTAATTTCACCATGTCACCTTTTTATAAGTTCAAAAAAAAATCATGTTATTGCATTTTACATCTAATTTTTCAGGCAAATGACATAGAAGAAACATATTTTGCAAAATAACCTAATTTATGGAGTGGAAGACTACGATTTACTATCACCTATATATGGTATCATGATATATAAGTAAAAAGTAATCGCTGGAATTCATTCAAAACATGGAATATCATCATGAGTTGATGCTAGATGAATGGCATAAGGTAAAATCCCTAAGCTTATTTCCTCTGTTTTAGGATTCTCGATTTCAAGTTTCAACTAAGACGAAAATCTTTATAATACCACACATCAACATCAAAATGTCTCTTATTTTATCTCAAAAGCCATTAGATATTAGTGACAGCTCTTATGATTTAGAGTATAATAAAAACAAGATTAGTGGATCAAAATGACAATATAGAAGTTAGTGGCAAATGTAAATCTATAGAATGATACAGTACTCTAATAAGTTATTAGGTATGCAAATGAATACCCAATAGATCACGAAGGTCACTACGGCGGAGATGGCTACACAATATAGGAGAAGACGAGAAATGAATATATCTTAGAGGAGGTCAGGGACTTGTTACAAGAGCACGTACTCTACTAATAAGTATGCTTTCAGCAAACATGATGCCAGGTTCAATAATCATTAACTTTTAATAGCTTCAACTCAAATTCTGTTTGAACTAATTACACTTTTGTTGTGGAAGCATAGATTCAAGATTTTATAATTGTTCTGAATATGTTTATACTTCGTTATAGAAGTTAGTGGCAAATGTAAATCTATAGAATGATACAGTACTCTAATAAGTTATTAGGTATGCAAATGAATACCCAATAGATCATGAAGGTAACTACGGCGGGGATGGCTACACAATACTTATTAGTAGAGTATGTTACAAGAGCACATACTATACTAATAAGTATGCTTTCAGCAAACATGATGCCAGGTTCAATAGTCATTAACTTCTAATAGCACCAACTCAAATTCTGTTTGAACCTATTTAATTTACACTTTTGTTGTGGAAACATAGATTCAAGATTTTAAATTGTTCTGAATTGAATATGTTTATACTTTGCTATAGCAAAGTATCAGATATCTTTACCAAATCAAACATACTATGAGGCCTTAGAACTCGATTTTTCAACTGCATTTATGGTTCATCATGATTGTTTTTGGAAGATTCTGTATATATGTTTGTTTCTTTTATTAAAAGTCATAGAAAATGATGGAACAGTTGAACCCTAATCTGATGGTCCACACCGGTAGAAAGTTGATTCTCAAACCTTTTGAAAAGAAAAGCAGGAAGGAGAATGTCCACTCCAAAAGATCAGAACAGCGACGTATGTGGATCAAATCCCATAGTGAAAAACGTGAGATTCCCTATATATACTTCTATTGATATATTTCAAAGTCTTAAAGAATATTATGTGTGGGGTGAGTCTACTATAATGTTTATATTTCTATCAAGTGGCTGTTTACAAGAATACAAACAATAAAACACTAATACTTAAATAAACTTTCGTATTGTAGCTAGATTCTTACTAGTCGATCCATTGAAGCATCTATAGTAATTTGTCAAAATTACCTTTGGCCTAGCGGTATGTGGGCTATAGTCTTAGTCAGGGCTTAGATTTTTAGTAGGTGTATGAATCTCTTTTTGTAAAACAATAGTGTATTTTTATTGTTGCATACCCACGTCGTAAATTAAAGTAGGACCGGAACCAATAATTAACAAAATGAGATCCAATTCAAACTCGACAATTTTAGAGGAACTTAACAAATTTTAGATAATTTGATTGCAGCAACTACACATTAATGCTTTTAGCTACTTTTTGTTGCAAAACTGTTGTTACACAAAACCTTTGTATGCATCAAACCGGATTTTGCATCCACATTTGACTAGGCATTTATCCTAGTCCTTGGTGGAATAAAGTACAAACATTTAATTTTCGAAACAGAGAAAAAGGGAATGAGTCTTTAAGCATATTTGATATTTAGTTTCAAATAACCACTTGCTGATGCTATTTTAATTGTACCTGCATGCATGTGTCTGCATATGCAAGTGGATCATTCAGTTGACATATATCTCTTGCCATTCCCTTCATTACACTGGCTATATATGTTTACCTGGAAACATCCGATATAATCACAGTTTCATAATATTAATAATCATATGCACTTCATATGAATTCTTTCACATTCTTTTCGCTTCTAATTATTTCGATAGTGTGTAATAGCTGTCGGTGTGATGGAAATCCCAGACGAGTTTCGTGCTTTGAAGATGAGAGACTGGCACTTTTTCAGTTTAAGCATGATCTCGTAGATGATGCCAACCAGCTCTTTTCATGGAGCAGCGAGAACATTGACTGTTGTGGTTGGGCTGGAATCGTTTGTGATAACTTTACCGGTCATGTCCTAGAGCTTCACCTTCGGGGACCTGATCCTGATCTTGAAAAAGCATCAGCTCAAATGCTAAGAGGTAACATAAATCCTTCTCTGCTGTTGTTAAACCAGCTTAAGTACTTAGACTTAAGCTGCAATGATTTTTCACAGATCCAAATTCCCAGTTTCATTGGCTCTCTTGGGAATTTGAGATATCTAAATCTCTCAATATCACAATTCCAAGGTGGAGTCCCTTATGAACTTGGTAATCTTTCCATGTTGGCTGTCCTTGATATTAACAATGGGCGATGGGCAACTGATTATCCCGTGAAGAGTCTGCATTGGCTTCCCGGCCTCCCTTTGTTGCAGCATCTAGACATGTCTGGTCACGATCTTGGAAGTGCCTCTGACTGGCTTCAAATGATCAACACCCTTCCATCTTTGATAGAATTGCACTTGATATCATGTAATCTGAATTCAATCCCTGGTCAGCTAACCAAAGTTAGTTTTACTTCACTAACCATCCTTGATCTTTCGTATAACCTTTTTAACAGTTCCATGCCTAGGTGGATCTTTAGTCTTTTTTTGGGTAAAAGGGTTAATTCACCCCGGTAAAATATATTACGCCAAAAAATATTGAAGTACAAAGGATGAGGGTGACTTCCCTCATCTCAGTCCCTTAGGACACTTAGAGACTCTCATATAAGAATGACACACCATTCTTATAACTTACATAATAAACTTACCACCTACAATGACTATACAAGTGAATAAAAATAGGAATTAAAACATGATTCACTAAAGTAGCACTAAGAACATAGTCATCATAGAACTTCCATCAATCTTCCATGTGAACAAATCCACATAGAGCTTGAACTTGCATAACCAACCAAAGAAAACCTTGAGCCATTCTCCAACACAATCCGAGAGAAAATCATGGAGCTAATCAAGACTCAAAGTTTCACGAACCAGCAACCTTCATGCCATGATCCCCTACCAAACAGCCAATAACGTCAATATCCCATGAATAGGGACACAACGATAATCCAAACAGCAAGAACAAGGGCACCATGCAACAATCCAAGGGTAAATAAACCCAAACAAGCACTACAACTCGATCCAGTACCTCATCTACTACAAGTTTCAATGTGGTGAAACTCAAGCTAAGAATGAAACCCAATGTAACTTGATCAGTCATAGACGAAAATAGGGTTGTCAAACCCTAACTTACAACAATGATCGCAAACGTTTTTTGAATAAGAAACGAGTAAAACTTAACTTCCAATTAGCGAACAGCAGCAGCACTTCCATCTATCTCAAAAACCCACTTGAACCACGAAGGACTTACAGCACCAATAAAGATGCACCCAAAACCACAATAGACTTGTAGCACCAATTATCTGATGCACACGTATAATCCAAAACCCTAAACGGGTTACATGCACAAACCAATAATATATAATCCAAAACCCTAAACGGGTTACATGCACAAACCAGTAATATTGCGAATGAATTGCAATCACAAAAAATTAAAAACAACACACCGTCCCACGATATGGACCAGTTGATGTAATTAATTAATTGGATTCTAGAGTTAAGATCAAGCAATAAACGACAAAAAAGAAAATATGCAGAAATCAACAAAGATATATTTGTTTCTTTTTAGTCGCCAAAAAGCACCGTCCCACTAATTTTGATAATACGTTAGAAAAAATCTCTACTATGCAAATAAAAAAAGAAATCAATTCCCAAACCGACCCACTATATAAATGGATCAATTGTGAGAAGACACCAATAAACGAACGCATAAAATAGAGATTTAGGGAATCGGTGTATCGCCCCTACCCATAAACGAATACTGCACGGAGAAATCGGATCAGATAGATAGTGAAAAACGTTCCCAACCACCCTCAAAAGAATATTATTAACCTAATCGTATTGCATACCCTTCAAAGAAGGATAGAGAGGACGAAATAGGTAGAAAAATTGGCCGGAAAAGGGTAGGAGGGTGGCGGCCGGATTTCTCCACTAGGGAGAGAGGTGGATCTTTAGTCTAAGTAAACTAGTTTCCTTGGATTTGACCAGATGCCTTTTCCATGGTCCAGCACATGATACATTCAGCGGTTTTCATAATATGACTGATTTAAAAGTTCTTCGTGTTTCTGAAAATGATTTTATGAATTCAGTATCAGTTTTAAGGGGCTTGTTGAGCCTAACTAGTCTAGAGGTCCTTGATATTAATACCTGCAACATTTCAACACCGATTCTTAGTGATCTTCAGAACATGCCTTCTCTTGTTAGTATTGACTTGTCACAAAATAAAATCAAGGAGATCTTGCCAAACTCATTTGTCAACCTTTGCAATTTGATTTTTATTGATCTCCGAGATAACTTCTTTACCGGAAATGTATCAGATCTTTTAAACAAGTTCTGTGAATGCAAATCTCCTAAGTTGGAGTCCATAGCATGTTCGTCAAACCGCCTTTATGGTTGTATTCCCAATAGAATAGGAAAACTTCAAAATCTTGTCACTTTTGATCTTGCATTCAATTACATTTCTGGTATCGTTCCACATTCTTTAGGAAGATTGTCCTCATTAGAGAATTTGGTTCTCAATGTCAACTCACTATCTGGTCAGCTTCCTGATTCAGTCGGAAACCTAACATCTTTGAAATGGTTAGAGATTTCATTCAATAATATCAGTGGAACTCTACCTCGAAGTTTGGGAAAGCTGAAGAATTTGAATTTCATGAGTGTACATCACAATTCCTTGACAGGTGTAGTAACTGAAGATCATTTTGCCAACCTCGAGGCATTGGACACATTAAGGGCAGAGGGAAATATGTTAACACTAAAGCTGAGTGTTGATAACTGGATTCCGCCTTTCAAAGTTGGAATCCTGAGAATAGGATCCTGGAACTTAGGCCTCCACTTTCCTTCATGGCTTCAAACACAAACAAATTTGTGGGATTTGGACATAGCCAACACAAAAATCTCAGATACAATGCCTAGTTGGTTTCCGAGCACATTTTTTAAAATTACTTTCTTGAATATATCCCACAATCGTATCAAAGGGCCTATGTTTCAGGATCTAAGCTTCGTTGGAGTAGATGCAGTGGTAGATCTAAGCAACAATTATTTTAAAGGTCCTTTACCTCAAAAATTCAATGAAGCTGATGGCCTTGTTTTTCTGGATGTATCAAACAATCATCTTTCAGGGTCTCTTAAGCCATTCCTATGCCCAAGTTTAGAAAAAGCAAGATCCCTAATGGTTCTTGATGTATCCAATAACAACCTTTCAGGTGTTATTCCAGATTGTTGGCGGCATTGGCAAAATTTAGCAGTTTTAAGCTTTCAGAACAATAATTTTTCAGGTGAAATTCCACAATCTGTGTCTGAGTTGCCTTCTCTCCAATCACTCAACATCCGCAACAACAAACTCTCAGGAAAAATACATGCATCTCTTTTGAATTTGAAAAGCTTACAAATTTTAGAGCTAGCTGAGAATGCTTTCAATGGAAGGATTCCGTTGTTGATAGAAAGAGAAGAAACGAACTTGAAGCTACTTAGCTTTAGGTCAAACAAGCTGGAAGGTGAAATCCCGGTTGAACTTTGTTGTCTAACTTCTATCCAGATACTGGATCTTGCGCATAACAATTTTTCAGGAGCTCTACCAACTTGCTTCTACAACTTCAGCAGCAAGTTTGAGAAACGAGACTTGAGTCCGTTCGTGCTATATGATGTGCCATTTCAGGTACAAGTTATTGGCAGTGCATCTCTGGTTGCAAAAGGAAGAGATTTAAATTTTTCCAGCATTCTATATTTGGTCACAACCTTGGATCTTTCGGGTAACAAATTTTCAGGTCCAATTCCAAAAGTGCTTATGGGCTTGGTAGGGTTGCGCTGGCTGAATCTGTCAGGAAATCATTTAACAGGAAGAATTCCAGAAGAGATTGGCAAAATGACGTTACTTGAATCTCTTGATTTGTCTGTGAACCACATTGATGGTAGGATCCCTTGGAGCATATCAAGGTTGAGCTTCTTAAGTTCTTTGAACTTGTCTTTTAACAATTTGATAGGACAAATCCCAACAAGCACTCAGCTCCAGAACTTAAATGACACAAGCTTCATGGGGAACTTACTATGTGGGCCTCCACTTGTAGTGCTATGCAACAAGAAACCAGAGACAAATACACGAGGCGAACAAGGCCAAAACGATGA
Organism: Chrysanthemum makinoi; assembly: GCA_910596185.1. Lineage (NCBI taxonomy): Eukaryota > Viridiplantae > Streptophyta > Magnoliopsida > Asterales > Asteraceae > Chrysanthemum > Chrysanthemum makinoi. The sequence continues at coordinate 258,406,870 of OU343218.1, forward strand.
TGAATCAGACGCATCTTGATGTGGGGATTTGTCATTAGCATTGTTCTTGGATTTACAATCGGCTTCTGGACTGTGGTTGCTCCACTCATTTCCAGCAAAACATGGAGAAGTGTGTATTTTAATTTTTTTCTTTCGCAATTAAGTAATTCTATTATAACATGTAACTCAATTAAGCAGGTTTTACGGAGTCCTACTGTTGCTTTAGTGAACTATTAGGCATCATCATGGCGTTGTAGCATTATTAATGTCTTAGAATCTTAAATGAACAATTACTTTTATGTTTAAGTAGGTTATGGGTCGTATGGGTCAATAAAGGCACATGTAATGGGTTGGGTTGAAACTTAACCCAAACAGCCTCTTAGTTAGTTTGTTATTTTCTGTTTGGAAGTTAAGATATTAACAATTAGAGTCGGTTACATATGAAACGACACAATGGTTGACATCCATAGTCATGTCGTTTCATAAACTATATATAGGATAGATTGAGTCAAATGTAAACAAGTCCCAACATTCATCAATCAAACAGTGTTTACATTATTTAAGTTTCTACACATACTTTTTAGTCTCACATACACACGAATCAAATGGTTAATTACAAGAACGTATTGCAAAGAATTTGGCTCGAGTTTAGGCCTGTGAATAGATACCAACATTGGTATCAGAGCCTCGGTTCTGATGCCTGGACGAAGCAGATGCAAAGGCATGCTAAAATTACTCTCAACAAGAAGCTATTGCAAAGAGAAACCCCCCTAGTACGCCACGATGGGGCAAACAGAAAAAACCGTTATCCCCTGAAGGAAAGCAGTTATTAAGACAGAAAGTGGTGGAAATTTTGTCCTACAATTCCTCAAAAGCACAACCAACTTGCAAATAAATAGGAAAAGGCAATGGGTTATCCAAAAAGGAGAAACATACACGTTGTTATATGTGCAAAACACGTGGACACGTTTACTGGAAGTGCACGAATAAGAAGAGTAAAACCAAGAATCAGGAACCAAGCATGATGAAGCCAACGACATCAGAAGTACAAGAAAAACTCAAATATGGGCCGGATAATGTACACGTTACCACGGACTATATGGTTGAGGGTTCGGATCAAGGAAGTTGGAATGACATTTGGTTCGTTAGTAGTACTTACAAAAGGCACATGAGTCCCACAAGGACTTTATTCAAACGGATGCTAAACATGTTCAAGATGGAAGGCACTGAAGAACAAGAAAAGAAATTTATCTTTTCTTATGGTGTCGGTGAGGCTACAGTAGAAACAAAGGGGGGAAGTCTGGTGATACCCAATGTACTCTACATACCGGAGATTACATTGAATGTTCTAAGCATCGATAAGTTAGAAGACCAGGGTTTTATTGTGACATATGGTAACGGCACATGTAGTTTGAAGTACATGTTTGATAATGGAAAAAGGCCATTGGAAGTGCAAGATGTTGGCATGATGGCAGAAGATGAAGGAAGCATGGTGTCGAGTCACAACAGATTTATAGATGAGTATTTTCAGTCTATAGATCCAAAAGATGAGTGCTTGTTGATCAAAGGCATGGAGGATCTTAAGATGGACAAGGAAGATGTTCAAGATTACATAGATGATGAGTACTTGAGTTTAAATGGGACGCTATACTCCATGAAGGTAAACACTTTCCCTAGGTTTTTGTCTTTCTTGGACTTAATTAAGATTGACAAGTTAGTATATAGAAATTGGGAAGTGTTGGGAAAGAAATTCATGGATATGTTAGAATGGTTCTACCTAGGTTATTTGGGACAGGATGTGTTAGGAGATTTGCCACCGGTTATTAGGGTGACAAAGGTAGATTTGTTGGGTTTATATAAGTTTGTGGATAGTTTGGGTGGATACATGAATGTTACATTCAACAACAAATGGAACAATGTTGCAAAATAATTGGGTTTGGCACAAGATAACGAGCAAGCAGTCAAGGAATGTTATAGGGAATATATAGCATTGGTGAAAATATACTATGAGGAAAAACAGAGATCCAAGCAGGAAAAGCCAAGGGATGAAATGGTTGAGAAAAGCGGATCTGCTGTGTAAAAGAACCATTAGGTTTTGCAGGGATAAGTGTTGAAGTAGATGGTGCAAAGGAAGAATCTCCAAGGAAGAGACGCAAGACTGGCAAGAATGATGTCAAGATGGATAGCAACATGGAAGATACAACAAACAAAGAAAAGGAAGAAAGCACGTCAAGTAGTGGTGATTTCATTATCATCACTTGAAGAAAAAGAACCAAGAAGCATGGAAACTTTAACATTCAAGCATGACGAAGGAGATGTAACATTGTTAATGTCTTAGAATGTTAAATGAACAATTAATTTTATGTTTAAGTAGGTTATGGGTCGTATGGGTCAATAAAGGCACATGTAATGGGTTGGGTTGAAACTTAACCCAAACAGCCTCTTAGTTAGTTTGTTATTTTCGGTTTGGCAGTTAAGATATTGACAGTTAGAGTCGGTTACATATGAAATGACACAATGGTTGACATCCATAGTCATGACGTTTCATAAACTATATATAGGATAGATTGAGTCAAATGTAACAAAAGTCCCAACATTCATTCATCAATCAAACGGTGTTTACATTATTTCAGTTTCTACATTACTTTTTAGTCTCACATACACACGAATCAAATGGTTAATTACAAGCACGTATTGCAAAAGAATTGGCACGAGTTTAGGCGTGTGAATAGATACCAACAGGTGTGAACGTAATAAGTTATGCAGCTCCAGTTGAAATTTTCCTTTCGCAAGCACTCGATTCTTCACATTTGTGACTTATTATGGATATGTTGGTTTATAATTATCCAAGTTCACTGGCTTCAATATATGTATGATTGTATCTATATTGCTGGATGGATTATGTATTCGTTATATATATACACCATGCATGAATAGATATTATAAATGTTACTGACTATAAGTTTCATTAATCATATAGATAATTTGTGCCTTTAGGCTATGTGTGACTAATTTCGTAGCGAGTATGTATGTATTGAAATGCCTTTACTTGACAGGTTATATTTCGGACTTTCTGTCACTAATATTCATATTTTTTGTAGTGAGCGTGATAGTGTAAAAAGAAAAGATCATAGATGACTTGTTTGACGATACATGACATGTATATATTCATATGGGGTTGATTTCCAAACAAGTTCATAAAATTAGTAGATAAACTGTTACATATAATTAGATAGCATTGGTCCACTACTGGAGAAAGAATCCAACACTATAAATATTAGGGGTGATACTCACATCACATCTTTCAATACATGCATCACAATTTGTGCATTACAATATTGTAATGACACAAACTGTAATGCACAAATTGTGATACATGCATCAAAAGATGTGGTGTAGGTATCAATTCTCATAAATATTAGCCCCTTTAAGCCCGTAATTTTGAAGCCAAAATGGGAAAGCACTCGAAGGCTCGAAGCAGGACGCTGGTGTGAGATAGTACAACGCGATCGAGTTAAGCTTTTTAGGCCCAACCTCAGGCCTGGGGGCGGGTCACTACAAGAAAAGGGGGTTTTTGGGACAAAACATTTTGGGACGGTCAAAAAATCGTGCCAAATACACGTATTTGGCACTTGTGGGGTCACCGTGACAAAAAAGTAGGTATTTGAGACGACCATTAAGAAACTGTTCCAAATACGTATGCATTTGGAACGTTTCCAAATAATGGTGCCAAATACATGTGTATTTAGAACGGTTTGAGTTACCAGTGCCAAATATTTATGTATTTGGAACGGTTTGTACCATCGGTGCCAAATTTGTATATGTATTTGGAACGCTATCTACTGTTGGTGCCAAATACTGATATATCAGGAACGGTTGGTACGAATGGTCCCAAATGGCTATATGTATTTGGAACATTATTTAATGATGGTGCCAAATACTAACGTATTTGGAATGATTTTTATAGGTTTTGAAAAATACAGCTGTATTTGGGGTGATTTTAATAAATTGTTTTTAAGTCTTATGTATTTGGAATATCTTTAAAAAAATTGACCTAATTTACACTTTTCCCGCACATGTTGTCTATAATCTACTTTTATTATCTTGGACATCAAATTAACACTACTAGAAAAAGGGGCAACAATGATGGAAACAAATCCATCCGCAATTACCGGCAAGCAATTACCGATGGAGAATGTTTCCCACGGAATATCGACACATTTACGACGGATTGCCGACACAAGAAATTCCTTCAAGAATTGTCTGTGAATACAGACCGATTTCTAACAGACAAGCGACATATAAAGAATTTTGTCGGTATTGCACCAAAAGAAAAGTTAGTGACGACGAAGATCCATTGATAATCCATTGGCACGCCATCAATAATCTGTCGTTAATTAATGATAGATGACTGACGAATTAGTATATCTGTCACAATCACCGACGGAGTACCGACGAGATTTTCATTTTTCTCGACGAGACTAGTGATGTAGGATATCTCACTAAGATTTGTGCTTTACCGTTGTTAGTTCATGGTTTTATGTAAGTGCAAGATGAGACCAAGCTAAATGTTGATATGGGGCATAGAGGGTTAAAATGGTGTAGCCCACAGGTTACATGACGAGCTTCTCATGACCATCTCATGTTATCAATTTGGAATGCCTAAAAGAAAGAGTCATTTTGTATAACAAGTTTTCATAGAGTATGTCATGTATTTTGCAAGTATATAAGTTTTTTGTTTGGAATAAGACTCTTTTATATATGAACTTAGTCCTTTGTTGATTTTATTAATGTAAACCTTTACAAATGTGTTTATAATGTAAATGATTCAAGTTTTCATAATTTCATGTATTTTGGATAAGCAGAAATGTGTTTTATGAAAAATCTATAAGTGTAGACCAGACTCTTTTAGCCGCCTCTAAAATTCAATTTGGCCACAAATTTGAGGTCCAACTACCAGTTTTGGCCAACAGTGTAAAAAAATCCGGTTTAAGTGCGTTTCACTTATTTTCATTATACTTAACTCATGTCTAATTATTGTGTAAACAAAATCCAAAACTAGTAAATCATAAATAATATGGAAAAATTAATTATGTGACTTAACATTTAAATGTTTTAAATTTTTCATAGTTTTACTAATTTATCTATACTATATATAAACGAGGGATGACACTCTCTCTCTCTCTCCCCCTCTCTCTCTTAATTTTGAGTAGTACTCTCTCTGTTTTAAAATTATAGTTCTTGTTTGACTTTTTCTGTCTTTCTTTTACAACTTTAATCTTAAGTATTTTTGTTTGTGTTATATAATACTTGATACAAAATATATGATTCGGTTTCATAGATTTTTTTAACACCCGTATCTATAAAACTTACCTTTATATAATCCAAATAGATATTTTGAACGACGAAAAAATATTGCTCAATAAAATATTTATTATCACAATCGTATAATGAAAAAACTGTCATTAGTTAAATAGTTGAAATACGTCACATATAATTATTGATATCCGTAAATTTATTATCAAAAATAAATAATAAATTAAAATACATAATTTACCGGAACAAAAATATTATTTTATGTTACCCGCTACCGCAACACTCGAGTACCCTGTTAAATAGATACATATCATTATTTATCCTTAGAAAATTTCATTTGTCCCGCTCAAAGTTTTCACCAAAATCAAAATCAAACATCTCCCTCCGCATCATCTAATCCTCATCCACACATCCTTTAGTTATCTGATTTTTCAAAATCACATCTTGTGCATCTCAACTGCCGCCGCTCCACCAAACCATCGCTATCATTTAGCATCTCATATCTACCTTCTTAGTAACAGTGACTATAACCCTAACTACAACATGTATGCTTTCAATTGTTTACACTTTTTTTCTTGTTTCTTTTTTGGAACTATTTGTATTATTTGCTTACTATTTATTTTGTGCGATTTGGATCTTAATAGCTTTTATAGTTTATGATTTGAGCATGTTTATGTTTGTGTACACAAGGTGTTTGTTGAAATGCTTGAACTTTTATTTATGTTTTCGTGAGGTTAGCTTATTTCTTTTGTATCAAATATATCTTCTGTTAGTTAAATGAGCTTAAGCTATACTGATATGTTTGTGCCAATTTTTATGTGTTGATTATGTTCTAATATTTGGATTAGGATTAGGGTGTTCGTGTAAATGGTTATTTATATTTTGTGCCTTGAATTAATATTGCTATGAGCTTATAGAGTATATTCGTTTGTGTAAAAGGTTCGACTTAGTATGGAGTAGGGGTGTCAGTAGGGTCAGGTGGACCGGACCGAACCCGATAAGATCTTATAGGGTCGGGTTAATTGGGTTGATAAAACTAGTTGGGTTTGTTTGACCCGAACCTAATAACCCGATATTGTTATCGGTTCGGGTTAGGGTTGAATTATTTTCTTATCGGGTTATCGGGTCAACCCGATAAGACACGAAACATGCTATTTAGCTATTTGGATATAGGCAAAAGCACTTTAGCAATAAACATGAACTATTTTTCTATTTAGCAGTACACATTCTATATGAATTTTTGTATATAGGCTTATAGCACATAAGATCACAGTAGCAAATTTAATAATAGATGTCTTTATGTTCAAATGGATAAAAAACATTCACACATTTGTTGAATTATTGTGTCTTAGTTGAGAATTGAGACGTTAACCAGTGACTTATTGAGTTACTTGCACCATAATGTCTAATGGTTATTGGTAAAAATACTACAAAGAGTACTCTTTGTAGTATTTAACGTCATTAATACATATATATCTCCTGACTATTGTTACCCTTCTCTTCTGATGGCAGATTTAAGAATGGATGTCTAACAGATAACCCAATCTACAACCAGCAAGAGTAGCCGTTCATCTGGATTTAGTATCTAAAGTTAAGGGACTACGAAAAGCAAAGAAATATTTCAATAGCACGCCAGAGGATGTAAAGACTCTACAAGTTTGGCAATGGTATTTTTTATTCCACTCAGTCTCTTTCTACGTCACTGCTTGATATAGTCTATAGGTGACATATTAACCCTTTTACTCGATTTAGGTTTCTTTTGATCTCCATACGTTAAACTAGATAGGTTAGCTATAAAATGGCATTTAGATGATTAAGGGTGCTGTTACCATATAACTAATTGCAGAAAAAAGTAAGCCACTTTTTCTCAATTTCCATGAAATCACAAGCTACACTTTCACATCGGTAGATCTTCGTAAGCCAACTCTTTAGGAATTATGAACATGTATATTGGTTCTATTAAACAGTTCTTAAATTAATTTTTGATGTGGACTTGAGATACGTTAGGATTAGGCTACTACGAAAATCAGGTAAGGTATGTTTGGATTAGGCTATTATAGAAATTAAGAATAAGGTATGTTTGCATAAGATTATCACAAATGAGTGTTTGGATTAGACCATGAAACTAAACTAACATGATGTCTTTGGTTGCTGCAAATATCACTTCTATGAAAAAAATTCTCTTGATCCTCAAATATCATTGAGAAAGAAATAGGAAGAAGTGTACATAACTTGCGGTTAGGTTTGAATGACCAATATATTCTCGAAGATGATGAAGAACCAGAAAAGGAGATGGAAGAGGATGTCTGAGAGAAAATTTCGGGAATAGTCTAAAGAAGAATTTAATGAGTATGAATTGAAAGAGGTAATTACTTAAACACATATGTTTAAGATAGACGTTCATAATTTCTTATATACCCATTCTTATAATCCAGAACCAACACACAAGTTATGCAGATAAATACCCTAGAAAAATTTGATTGTTATCTAATTCTGATCGTAGCCATAGATCATGTGTGTATTTTTTTGGTTAATAAGTAAGCATGTGTTTACTTTAGATGCAAACTGTATATTGAAGTTGGTACCGAAACGGAGGCCAAATGTATCTGTCATTTGTGAGCATTTAGTTGTTTATTGTTAGTATATAAGTATATGTTTATATGGTGTAGCATATCTGTTACTCTGTTAGTATATAAGTATAGCTACTTTACTAGAGAGAGTTTCATGTCTCCTCAAGATGGGTGTATCTTTGTTTAGGATCAGGTTTGGATCACTTTGGAAAAAGACATTATCACTGATATTTTAACTCATTTTTGTTTAATTTTCAATCTGTTGTTGTATGGTTGCTATATAATCCAATTTGGATGGCCTTCTGACTTTGACATTTAGTAGAATACTGATTAGAATAAACTCGAACATGCAAACTATTAAAAAACAAAGTCAAAAGGCGCCTAACGCTGGTTTAACAACTCGAATGAATCGAATCGAATCTTGCAATGTGTGCGAAAGAATTAGTGAGATCTCGTAACTTATGTCTCCTCTCCATTAATATGTTTGTTTTCCTTAAAGGTGATTTTTCTTGCAACATTTTCTTATTAATGTTATCAATCTTGCAGCAAGGAATTGAATCAAGTTATTAAGTCGAAGTTGAAATCTTGGATCATCACTCTGCTTGCAATTAATATTTATGAAAGTGTTGGGTATGGCTAAAGGAACAAAACAGATCAACACTAATCACGGGTTCTCTTGTTTAAAATTGTGTATGTGTTGACAGCTTATCTATTTTTCACATCATAGTTTTATGTGCAGATTTGCGCTCAAGAGATATCGGGGAGTTACAGTACAACGAATGAAGTTGAAGTTCTCCTAAAAGTTTATAGGCATTACGCTTTAAAAGAGATATTGGTTTTTACTTTATGGTATTCAAGTGACCATGTTGACTTGATGTTATGGATGATTAATAAAAATTGAGTTCAATTTATTTTTGGCTTCCATTGAATTATTTTTAGCATATATGATATGCTTGGTTGATATGATGGTGTAATAAAATCTATTTGTAACATAAAATGGTGTTGCTACACTTTAGCAGATGATTACATAACCGTGCCAAATGATTTTTATAACGAATGCAAAAGCGTGCCAAATATTTTTTGGCAAGGCGGATAAAAACGTGCCAAATATGTTTGGCATAAAAAATTAAAACCGTGCCAAATACGTTTGTCACGGTAGATAAAACCGTCATAGTTAATTTTGGCACAGTAAATAAAAACTGTACCAAATAGGCATTCGGCACGAGAGATGAATTGGTACCAAATACGCATTTGGGACGAGATATAAAAGTGTGACAAATGCCCATTTTGGAACAGAAAATTGTCACCCGTGCCAAATACCTCATTCATGGCACCCTAAAGTTAAACCGTCCCATAGACTGTGCCAAATACTATTTAGCACGGTTTCAACCCGACCCTAATGTATTTGGCACCCTCATATTTAGGACGAAGCCAAAACCGTGCCAAAGCCGTGCCAAATAGCATTTGGCAAGGCTTTTTGAGTATTTGGCACGATTTTCCACCCTCCCAAATACCCGTTTTTCTTGTAGTGGGTGCGTAAATGAGTAACGAGGATTCCAAAATGATTATTACTGTACAACATATCAATGTGGCCGAAAAGCCATAAATATGTCGAAATCATCACTAGGGCATCAAATCGAAACTCAATGAGGTATATTGACGTTGGCTGACTGACTGATGCCATAGGCCATGGTTGGTAGGCTCTTTGCTGCAACATTTACAATGTTGGTCCCAAGTTTGGTTTTCTAAACAAAACGAAAATGAATTTTATTTTCTATTGACTCTGAAAATCTGAATACATTAAAATCTTCTACTATTAAAGACGGTGTTATTATCCCCTCTAACTCACGTTTACTTACTCTGTGTTGACAGCATAAGACAGTTTTTTTATCGTTTTTTGTTTCGTATTTTTTGTCTTTTAATACTTTTAATTTATCAAACTTTATATTTTTTGTTTCGCAATTTTAATTATGTAGTTTTATAATAAAAACAAATTTATAATTAAAAAAAAAAGTAACGGAATCCATATGAATAACGTTTCCTCATATTAATTGAAACTTCATAAATCATAAACTTTATTGCCATTATTTAATAGTAATATGCAAGTTACTTTCCTTCCTCGTACGTTCCATTGTTCCAGTACCCCATTATAAATTTCTCATCACATTTGTTGACTTCGTATTTATCTATCATTAAATCCCACACCAACTTAATTAGTCGTATATTTAAACGTTGCAAACACCCGAAATATTTTGATCTCCTCCGTACCAATTATCCCTCATTGTTTCAAATTGCCATACTCATTAGTCCAAAACACTTCATGTTAGCAATTTTAATAACTTGTATGCTTTGTTTTATTTTAAAGCTAGGAGCGTCGTGACAATGAGATAGACTTATCGGTACCGGGTGAGATTTAGCTGGTGGTGAAAGGTGTGCGACGGTTTTGGTGGCGGATGTTGTGAGAAGACAAGAACTAATAGGATAAAAAAGTATGTTCTTTATCGTGCAAAATGTTTTGTAAAGTACCACCATTCGTGGAAATGGTTGTATTTTCTTAAAAAAAACTAGGCATTAAATTAGTTAGCCAAATATAAGGTAAGGCAAAAGTTCAATATAAATCTCAAATTTATCATAGATCCAATGAATTAATAATAGTCATTCATTTTTTTATTAAAATAAAATTTTACTATTTTTTAAAAAATTAAATATCTCACAAACCGTTAATTGTTACATGATAAAAATTATATCATCACGACGAAAATTAAATTATCTTTCTATAGATATGCACTACTATATATTTTGAACGATTTTTTTTTTAATTTCGGCTAAGAAAAATCATATATGATGTGTGAAAATCATATATGATTCGATTTTTACAAGTCATATACGATTTTTGAAATCATATATGATTTGAAAAAAATCAAATCATATATGATTCGATTTTTAAAAATCATATATGATTTTTTTAGGCGGAATTTAAAAAAAAATGTTTGTTGAAAGTATAGAAATATGCATATTTATAGAAAGTAATATATATATATGAAGAAAAAAAAGAGTTAGAGAAATAGGTTGTGATTTCGATCTCAATTATTGGTTAAAGGTAAATGGAAAATGTGTTTATTGCGTAGGGCTATATCTGTCAAGAAAGATCAGTTGGTACTTAAAAACGGAAAGGGATGATAAATCTTTTCACAAATCCACAATGAGCCAGTTGGAGGGCATTCTGGTGTTCAAAGTGACAGTGCAGAAGATAAGCTATATTCGTTTTTATACACTTATATTAAAAATACAAAAAATACGCATATACTTCCAGGCAATTTGTCCATAATTATGGACTAAACTTCAAAAGGAAAAGACAGAGAGTGGACCTCTAAAAACCAAAGCAAGATAGTCTCCATCTTCTCAAATCTCCAACAGAAACACAAATCATTGATACCACAAAAGCTTTATGAACTCAATAATATGAAACCACGACAATAGACAATTAACTTCGTTCCAACAGTAAGGAGATAATGGATGTTTCATTGATGATTTAAATGGATAAGTGCAACCAGTGTACACTACTTTTTATTGTGAGTTTCTAGCCATTTAATGGGGACGTTGGTTCTAAGTAAGAATTAAATTATCAGTCCTATTTTGTATTTTTTGTGTAACTGAAAAATTATCATCGATGAAAAAGTGATAACAAACCTTACAATCATTTAAACTAACAAAACCAAATAAAAGATAAAGAAAGAAAAATCTAAATTCCAACTATATGTTAATTTGTGGAAATTTATGTTCCCCATAATACATTTCTTCTTTTAAAACTTCATGATTCATATCATCCTATAAGCCTTCAACAATAATGTCACAGATGTACATGAAATAGCTATCATTACTCTTTCATGGGGGTCTTCAAAAAAATATTCAAGTGTTGATAACCTTCTCTTAGCTTTGCTATTTTGTGAATATATTGTCTTACACGTGAATTGAACTAGTTATGTAATATAGTTGTGTCCGCATGGACTTATTATGTACACGAGGAAAACCATAATTGTATTGAACTTATAAATATCTCTCATGACTCTCCGTGAGGGGTGTGAGAAATCATTAGTGTAACATCATTCTTTTAATAAAAACAATTTTATTTCTTTCACCTTTCTCACTTTAGAAACTAACCATGTTATCTAGTTTCATCAACCTAAACTTCCCGATCAAGGATGATATCACCTTTTTTGGAATCAGTATTATTTCTCTTGGTCGGAAGCCTCTAGTCACATTATGAGGACACTGAGTCTAATAGTATATCGTAATTACATTTATAGTTATATTGCATGCATTATTGGAGAATTATAATCGATGGAAGAGTGTTACATGTCTTAAAATCAACTTAGTGACCATCTTCCTTACAACAGATTGAAACACCTTCTAGAAATACATGAAAAGAAACTATATATGCATCATGCTTTAGTTATTTACTCAACACAAACTCTCAATATTAAATTGAAATCATCAGGCTTATTTTGAAACAACAGTTGTTGTTCTTTTGTTGATTACAACACTAATAATGACACTCTTTTGAAACCTGAAATGAAGTTTGTTGTCTACTGAGGGAGTTACAGTTTGTTATTTGAATTTTTATATAGCTTTTATGAATGGAAAGCTTGGGATTGCGGTTATCCCTTTGTGTTGCTTGGCATTTAAAGATATAACTTCACACTGGTTGGGTCAAGTGTTTTCTAATGCCTCATATTTTGTTTCAACATAAGGATACATGTAATTCACTCGTATTACTATTATATTGTATTTGGTTGACTCAATAATATAGTTGATATGCATAAGTGTATCATCTTTAAACAGTTATAACTTTAGATTGACAAATTACCTCTTAGGATTTGTCATTGTATGCATGTTAGACCTAAACAAATCTCATCCTGCTTTCAAAGCCTAATTTTGAAGTTTAGCCAAATACTAACCAACTCACATGTATGAGACTATATTTATGCTTGAACGTCAAGTTGCGATGATTGTAATTACCCATGCAAATCACAAGTGATAAAATCCATTATTGCTTCATTGTTGAAAGCTTACAAAATGACATGACTTGAAAAATTGATTATTCATCTAGACATAACAAATAGTGGTGCAAGATTTTGTCTCATCTGATAGTAACTTGAATATGTACCATTTAATGACTAGTCGAAAATACATTTTGATTGTTGGCCTTTCGTTGGAGGTATGTGTAAATATAACCATATTACATTATATTTTAATATTATAATTCAAAACCGAAATCATCTTTATTTATTAGTAGAGGTATGTGTTAATATAACTTAACTCAAATCTTTAGTTGTTTCAATAAAAACTATGTAGATTGAAATTAAACTTTTGTTCAAATAGTTGTAGAAAGATTTAAAGTAAGCGCTTCTTAGCACTTCAACATATACCATAAAGCAAATACTGGATGGATCGGGTTCTACTATTGAAAAGATCCGGGTTGAATATGAATAGAAACCGCCAAGATGTGATACGTGTAAACGGTTTGGTCATACGCTGCTTGACTGTCCTAAATCTGTTCCACCATCTACTCAGCCTAAACAGACTGTTACTGATGGTTTCCAAACTGTAAGTAATAAGAATAAGGGTAGGAATGGTGGTACAAATGTTCCTGGTATGGGAGGTTTTAATAAACCTGGTGTGAGGCCTAAATTTCGGTATCAACCTAAAGCGCCCCCTAATCCCAAACAGGTGGATAATTCTAAGATGAAAGCTAATGAAGTGGCTAGTATGAGTGGGAAGACGATTACTACATCTAACCCGTTTGATGCTCTTAATATGATCGATACTGCTGAATGTGGTACTTCTACTGATGTAGTGGATTATGCTTGTTCAATGGAAGCTAAGGAGCCGCTTGTGAGTGATTCAATGGAAGCTAACGAGGGTGGCACTACCCCTATTGTTGAGAAAATTGGAGAGCTTGAAAAGCTTCTTATGGAGGGGAAAGCTACTCTTGTTGATGATGCTGGTAATCCTATTAAAAAGGTTGATTATCCAGGTAAAAAGGATTTTCCGTCTACTTCTTCTATTAAGAGGGTCAACCCATTCTCTAAGGTGGGAGAGATTGTGGTATCCGACAGTGATGATGAGGAGGTTGTAAACACCTTTGATGAATCAAGTAACTTATTTGGTAGTGGTCATGATCGTGAAGATGACTTTGATGACTATGGTTATGATAACTATGCGGATCAGGTTTACGATCTTCCAGGTAATTTGGATGCCTACTACGACACTTATGGTATCAAGCTCCAAGGCCTTGGTAGGAAGTAAATGTTATCTTCATAGGAGTCTCATGTTATGTTTTGAGTAGTGGTTTATTTTCTTCTTTAGAAAATAGGAAGTATCTTGTTATGTAAGCTTTTCGCCTATGTAACGGGCTGAGATATGGGATTCACCCATATCCTTTTTACTTAAACGTTTTTTGGAATAATATATTTATCGGGTCATTGACCTTTTACCCCCAAAAAAATACCAGCATTTCTCCAAGAATCTGACAACCACCTAGACTTGAAGTTCCTTTGAGGTATGTGAAAATTCTCTTAACAACAACAATGTGGGATACTTTGAGGTTCGAATGGCACCTTTGGTGAAGTGAAACATTATACAATTTTTAAAGGCCCTTTTTCCCATAATTTAATGCACATTGTATCATTTGTTTGGGCTTGTATCACCCTAATCAATCAATCATAACAAGCCCACTCTAGTTAAGTAGGAAATGTAGTCTATACTTAAGATATCATTGGAGCTCGCAAATGATGAATATAGATGTCTTTTATAGAAATGATTTGTATAGATCATTAGCTTGGATTTGGAGTAAGTTGTATGTTTATTTCGTGTATTTTTGCAGGTTGTTTGTTTGGGACATGTCCAAATTCATCAAATATGGCGGTCTATTTTATACATACATGTTTGGAGTTAATATATATTCACAATTTCACCAAAAAAAAAGAAAAAAAAAAGTATACACTCGTTATTGTTGATGAATACTCCAAATATACATGGGAGTTTTGTCTCAGAAAGAAAATTGATGCAACTGATAAGTGATCATGATGATGTAAAGGTAAAGGAACTGATAAGTGATAATGGAATTGAGTTTAAGAAATCACACGCTTGTGATTTGCATGTGTGGAAAACTAGAAGAGGGGTTGAATAGTTAACCAATTAAAATCTTTGTTTTGTAACTTATTGTAAGATCAATTGATATTAATCAAAGATATGTTAGTGAATAATAAACAATATGCAAGCAATATATAAAGAGTAAATAAGGAAAGAAACAATCAAATCACGACAAGTTGTTTATAGTGGTTCGGTCTAAAAGGACTCTTTTTCCTTGCCCTACTCCACTCCCCGAGTCTCCAACTCGAGAGTTTAACTTCACTAGTCAACAAGCTCCTTTCACCGGCGGAGAAACCTTTACACTTCGCTTACACACTATTTCTGACACAAAGCTACATGTCGAGTTCTTTTACAAGGGTACAACCACTCCCACACACTATATATTTTAAGGACTAAAATACTAACCGCTCACACTCAAAAGTTTAAGATGGTTTAGTACAACAATGATGCATGAACAAGACTAGATCATACAACAACAAAACAAACAAAACTTCCAACTATTTGTTGAAGCTTGATTATGCCTTGATCTTCTTTGCTACAAAAGAGGATCACTATAATGATATGAAACTGAGTTAGAATTAATAGAGAGAAGGAATGTATGTGATTATGCTAGAAAGGGATGAGAAAACAACTTGGGTTGGTTTGCTATGTATAGCCTAACAGTTCTGCTGTCACCACGAACCACGAAACCAAAATGAGGGTTCCACCCGTGTAACATTTTGGTGCCGGTGGGTCTGACAGCAAGATTACAAAAATCCTACCAAAGTCAACCAAATCTAACCAAGATCATGTGAGATATGTATAGTCCAAATCTACACAAAATATCTTATGAAATCCCCTAGAGATTTCAATGATGCACCACATGATGTCATATGTTGTTTTCTATTTTTAGAAATAATATGTTAAATGTAAATACATATGTAAAATTTTGTTTTAAGAAACTAAAACATACTTGATCAAAAAATGTTGACATACATTATGGTTTAGAAGGATATCAAAGATAATTGATATATGATTAATCAAAATTTAAATGCTTGAGTGATGAAGATTTTATTTAAGGAAAGCTTGTTTTAATATCTATTAATCTTGACAAGCTTTATAATTTACAAAAATTAAATTAACTTTTGTCGTTAACAAAACTTGGGTAAAGATCATAAAATATAAATAACGTTTAATGACGATATTTGTATTAACAATCTCTCCCTTTTTGTTGAGGACAAAACGTAAATTTTATTTTTATAAAAGATGTAAAGTTGTACAAGAGTTTATAAAAATATGAGATTAATTTAGAACTTGAAAGAACTAGTGAGTTAGATAAAGTTGATAATAAAAAGTTTATTTTATCTTATGACTAGTGTGTCCAGTTATTTGGTCTTTAACAATTTTGACTTTTCTTAAGTCAAAGTATATGATGTTGACTTTTTAGAAAGTCAAAGCCCAAGTTCTATAATATTCTCCCCCTTTTTGTCGAAACAAAAAGAAGAGGCGAGGCGGAAGATGTAATGAGCCCGAGCCATTATTTCCCCCTTGGCCAATGCTCCACCTAAATTGGGTGCCAAAAGAAAGATACATGGATTGTGAAAAAGCTACAAAAAAGATGTTAGTAATAAGCATCATCACAAGTATATAAGCATTTCCAATCACCAAGTAACAATCAACAATTATATATGCAACAACATTCATTTGTTAAAATTTTCATGATTTGAAAATCATGAAATGGAACACAATGTATGTGTTAGTACATAAAGAAAATCCTAAAAAATTAGAAAAAATAAAACAAAATAAAAAAAATTCCTAGAAAATAAAAAACATAACTTAGAAAAATAAAAACTAGAACCCTCCTATTTCGGGAAATATGCCAAACTGTTTCAACAACTTTAGCGTCATGACTGGAAAAGTGGATCTAGATCAGATAGTCAATTTAGTTAGCAATGAATTCATGGGTAGCGTGTGGTCGCAAATGAAGGGACGTATTATGATTCTGCAGACATTCTTGGTCTAGTCACGTTTTTGGATATATCAGGTAACAATTTATCCGGCCTCATTCCAAGCGAAATAACACAGCTAGTAGAGCTTAGAGTGTTAAATCTTTCAAGCAACCGATTAACAAGAAACATCCCTGAAAAAATCGGCAACATGGCAATTCTAGAATCACTAGACTTATCAAGTAACCAACTTGACGGAACAATCCCCTTAACCATGTCAAGATTAAGTTTCTTGAACTGGCTAAACGTGTCATACAACAATTTAACAGGAAGAATCCCATCAAGTACTCAGCTTCAAAGCTTTCAAGATTCGAGCTTTATCGGAAATAAGCTATGTGGACCTCCACTTAACTTAACTTGCCGCGCTGTAGGGGTGAGTGATGGCGGTGAAAAAGGAAATGGTGGGTCTAATGGGCCAGATTGGGGACTTATTGCAAGTATAGTGATCGGGTTTGTTATCGGGTTTTGGGTCATTGTGGCTCCTTTGATCAGTAGCAAGCTATGGAGGACTAAGTAATTTGAAATTTTGTATAATGTTTGGTGCAAGTTTTTTGATTTGAAAAAGAAGAAATCTTCTTTTACATAATGACTATAAATGTGATAGAAAATTCACATAACTAGTGTGTAACACTGTAACAGTGTTTGTTGATGATGATGTACCCTCCGAACGGCTTGAAGGACCCTCCTTCGGTATGTGTCGAAGCCCTTCTCTAAGAAGGCCCAAGTTAGGTCTCCAGAATATTCGTGGGCGTCAAACCATTCGTTCACACGAAGGTTACCTATGGGGAATTCTCAATTCGAAGCCCTAATCCCTTCGGGGTATGGTTGACGAAGGAGCAACGGATAGGAGAACCTTCTGACTTGGTCAAACCCACGATCTCCTTCTCTTTCCTGGCTTCCCCGCCAAGTTTGAGAAGGTGGGTCACTAAGCCCTAGCGGTTACTCACAAACATGGGACGCCCCCATGTTCTCCGACATTCGCGCAGAGGTGCCCCTAACCCTATTTCTTCCTCTATAAATAGGTTGGATGGGCAAAGGATTATGGTAAGCTCATTCAACACTCATCTCTTTACTTACACACACTTATACAACCATAACTCGTACTTACTCTCACGCCGGAGGTGGTTCGCAGGGTCCAACCCCTGCGTAATCACTTAACGTAGTGCCTTTGTATTTCTTATTTTCAGGTGAAAGACAATCTTGGCTGGAACATACACCCCTCATACCTTTGATCATCATCGAAGCCTGGTAGTGCAATTTATTGTACAATCAGTGGCGCCATCCATGGGACACGCTACTAGTAGTCCCGTAATCACCAAGTCTTAAAACCTTAACTGATTACGCTACCTTTCCGGCATGAAACCAGGAAGGGAAGATACATCTCCACCAGGTTTCTCTACCCTGGTCCCTCTCAGCACAACTAACACCGATAACCTTGCCCTCATAACAACCTCCACCTTAACCACACGATCTTGTTTGGAAACCACTCCTGTACATCACGCCTCAACTTCCACTAACCCTATTCCAGAAATTAGCCCTGCCTTCATTGAGGCAAACTTTTGAAGCCTTAGAGTCCTTATTAAGGGCTCATAAGAGACAAGTTCGCAACACTGAGATGCGGAGGGAACTGGAATACTCCAGTGAGGAATATGACGAAGAGATTGAGGTAGATGAGAGGCCTCAACCGATTAGCAGGGGTGTTTGGCCCTACGAAATGGTTCTCCTTCCACAAGAAGGCCTAATGGAAGGACTGTGGGTTTTGAAGAAGGTCCTGAGGGAGATCCGGGAAGAAGGGAAAGAGTACAAGGTACGTGAAAGAAGGAGTGAGAACTCCAACGGAGGAAGCAACCTAGTAGGGAACGGAGGGGTAAACCTACCACCTCTCTTAGCTGCCCATTTAGGAAGAGAATGGATGGGGGCTCCGATACCTCCATCATATGTCTCGAGTATCGGAGGACCTCCTCCATACTCGGGGATGAATCAGGTACCCCCTCCGGGACTGAATCCCTACCTACCTGCTAAAACCTATAACACCTACCCTCCGAATGGTTCTCTCCACAACCAAAGTTACCAGCAAATGCCCTATGGACACGTTCCTACACAGTCGATGGGTGGAAACCCTTTGTATCAACCTTCCACAGTCTACCCTGCATACGCATAACCATTTCCTAACCCGTATAACCCTACACCTGTTTATCCACCTCCATATAACCCTTACTATGCCGAATCCTCTAGAGCTTGCACACCTTTTGTAAAGTGGATTGAAGACTACCCTCTGCCTGACGGTGTAAATATGCCCACTCACATAGGCACTTACGATGGGAAAGGCGATCCTGATAACTTCTTACACTTGTTCGAAGCGCTATCAAGATGCAGAAGTGGGTCATGCCCGTAGCATGCCACATGTTCACATACACGCTTCGAGACTCCGCAAGAATATGGTGGAATGGACAGAAGTTGGGGAGCATTTTAAGTCTAGATGACCTTAAGGGTAAGTTTCGATCACACTTTAGCCAACAGAAGAAATACACCAAGACCCATCTAGCCATGCATACCATCAAGCAAAGGGACAACGAAAGCACAAGAGCCTTCGTTACAAGGTATACCGATGAAACTTTGCAAATTCGGGTGCACGAGGATCAGAGAATCTCGGTTTTGTACATGGCCTTCGACTCGAAGCTTGGTGGAATTCCGTCCACGATCTTCCCACCACTTACAAGGCATTGATGGAGAAGACTTACACTTGGATTGAGTCTAAAGAAGTAGCAGCAAACGGGGCTCCGATAGAGCAAAAAAAAAGCCTCTGACAAGTTCTCCAGAGAGTCCTCCTGGGAAGAATCCATGAATAAGAAGAAGAACAGAGACCGCTTCACTCCCTATAACAAAGGCTCGAATCATGGACTATTGGCAAACTTGGTCAAATCTCCTAGGGATATTCTAGCTACCGAGAAAGTCGCAAAGTCGTTCGACCCACCACCTCGGATGTCAGCGCGAAGCAAAGCCAGGGACATGTCGAAGTATTGCCATTTTCACGAAGACCATGGGCACGACACAAACAGCTGCAGAGAGCTGAAGAAGCAGATTGAAGAGGCGAAACGATCCGGACAATTAGCACACCTGGTTAAAGGCATCAAGAAGGGAAAAGACAAGTTTTCCGACACCCAGCTGGGTGAATGGAAAGGAAACGAAAAAGAGGCTACCCCTACAGAGGCTCCGATACTAATGGTGCACAGGAATGATCCAACCTTGAAACGAAAAGAAGCAGATGGAGAGCTAGGAAGCGTAGGAGAAATAACATTCCCTTCAATCCTGGGCAGACAACTTCGACTGACCCCGTGGTCATCAAGGTACGGGTCTTAAACAGGGAAGTAAACTGAGCGTACATGGATTGTGGAAGCTCCTGCGAGATCACCTATGAGCATTGTTTCCTAAAGCTCAAGTCATATATACGCTCGCGGAGGGTAAACTCAAAAACACCTCTGGTAGGGTTCTCCGGCGAGCACTCATGGCCCCTTGGAGAGGTACCGTTGGAAATCACTATAGGCGAAGGCCCCTTATCCCGCACAGAGACACTTACCTTCGTCATAGTCAGGTCAGATTCTCCTTATAATTTGCTAATAGGGAGAACAACTATACAAAAGATGGGCATTGTTGTTTCCACCATACATGCTGCCATTAAGTTCCAAACCCCCTTTGGAGTAGGAACTGTTCATTCTAATTATGGGGCGGATAAGGGGGTATATGGTATTAATAGGGTCAAGGAAGAATCGGAGGAGCTCCCGATAGCAATTCTAAGCTGTACAGATGCAGAAGAGCGGGTTGTAGTTAACCCTAGCTACCCCGAACAAACAGTGGTAATAGGAAAGCAACTCCCGGCGAATTTCAAGGCGAAGCTCACAGAACTGTTGCGGACTAACCTTGATATTTTTGCTTGGAAATATTCTGATATGACAGGGATCCCAAGAACATTGCTGATAGACGGACAGCCCTTCGGCACGGAGCATAAACTCAATGAATACAAACATATTGAGCCAATAAAACAGAAAAGAAGGAGCCTAGCCCCCAAAAGAAACGCTGCAGCCTGCAAAGAAGTTGATGAACTAACACAAGCGGGCATTCTAAGGGAAGTTAAATACCAAACCTGGGTGGCCAACCCAGTAATGGTCAAAAATAGAGATGGAGGGTGGCGCATGTACGTTGACTTTACTGACATCAACAAAGCATGCCCAAAGGATTGCTACCCCCTACCAGAAATGGACTGGAAAGTAGAACCCTTGGCAGGTTTCAGACTAAAGTGCTTCCTAGATGCCTATAAAGGGTATCATCAGATCCAGATGGCAAAGGAGGACGAGGAAAAGACAACCTTCTACACAAGCAAAGGTGTATATTGTTACAGACGATGCCCTTCGGATTGAAGAACGCAGGGGCAACATACCAACGGCTCGTAGATAAAGCCTTCAACAAACAGATAGGAAGAAATCTCGAAACATACATTGACGACATGGTTATTAAGAGAAAGACGAAGGAGGACCTGCTCCTTGATGTGCAAGAAACCTTTGACCAGCTTCGGGCAATTAACATGAAGCTGGACCCTAAAAAATGCTCCTTTGGTGTCGAAGAGGGGCAATTTCTAGGGCATTTGATCACTAAGCAAGGGATAAAGGCTAATCCCTCCAAGGTCAAGGAAATTACGGATCTCCAAGCTCCTAAGTGTTTAAAATATGTACAAAGTCTGAATGGGAAGCTAGCCGCTCTAAGTCGATTCTTGTCGAAGGGGGCTGACAGATCCCTACTGTTCTTCAAAACACTTAAAGGATGCGTTGATAAAAAGACTTTTCAGTGGAGTCAGGATGCAGAAGCTGCTTTTCAGAAGATGAAGGAGTTCATTGAAATCCTTCAAACACTCACAGCCCCAATCAAAGGCGAAGTGTTGTTCATGTAATTAGCATCCTTAATGGATAGCATTAACGCAGTCTTTATGGCAGAACGGGACAAGCGACAAATCCCCATTTACTTTTTCAGCAGGGTCTTGCAAGGGGCAGAGATCAACTATCCAACATTAGAGAAGTTAATACTAGCCCTAATCTACGCAGCAAAAAGGCTCCGACGATACTTCCAGGCCCATCCAATCACAGTCTTAACCGACAAACCACCCAAACAGGCTACGAGCATCATCGCTGAAGTCTACGAAGGATCCTGCGGCCTCCATGCAGGGCCCCGTTTAGTTGTCTCGAAGATAATAAATTTAGGCTATTACTGGCCTTCGATGCATAGGGATGCGGCAGAAATCATTCTCAAATGCGAAGCTTGTCAGATACACTCAAACGTTCCCAAGCTGCCGAAGCAGGACATGACAAGTGTGACATCTGCATGGCCCTTCTCCTAGTGGGGAATTGATATCGTAGGACCTATGCCTGTGGCTCCTAGAGGAGTCAAATTCTTGCTGGTGGCAATTGGTTACTTTACTAAGTGGGTAGAGGCTAAACCCTTAGCCTCCGTCACAGGGAGACATATCGAAAATTTTGTGTGGGAGCACATTGTGTGTAGATTCGGAGTGCCCCACATCATCATATCCGACAATGGAAATCAGTTTGCTGAAGGAGTCTTCTACGACTTCTGTCAAGGGCTCAACATAATGCAGTCTTGGACATCCGTCTACCATCCGCACAAGGTAACGGACAGGTGGAGGTTACAAACAGAGACATAGTCAAAGGGATTGAGAAAAGGCTGGGATGAACTCATCATGGGTGGGTGGACGAGCTCCCTCAAGTACTGTAGGCTCATAGGACGAACCCTAAGTCAAGCAATTGTGAAACCCCCTTCAGCCTAACAGAAGTGGTCATCCCTTCGGAACTAAGTGTACACACGGAGCGTGTGGCAACGTATGATGCCTCCCAAAATGATGAAAAGATTAGGGAGAACCTTGATCTATTAGATGAAAGAAGAGAGATAGCCTCCATCCGAGAAGCCATGCATAAGCATAAGATTGAAGGCTATTACAAAAAAAGGGTCAGGCCTTCCACCTTCAAGCCTGGGGAATACGTGCTACGCCTCAACAGTGCAAGCAAAGCTGAATACCAGGGGAAACTAGGACCTACTTGGGAAGGACCCTACATGATAGCTGAGGCCTACGGCAACGGAGCCTACAAACTGGCCACTATTCTCGGAGAACCCATCGAAATAATATGGAATGGTACGAACCTTCGAAAGTTCTATGTTTAAGAAGTATTTTTACTTTTTCATTCTTGTAATTAGAAGCTTCTCAAGGGAAAGCAAACATTATTGGTAGTTGTCTTAGTTTTCATTTCAAGAATGATGTAATCATCTCTACAAATTCAATGATCAATAAGACATTTCTCACAAATCTCTTGCTTCGTTTCTTAAACACAAAGATTTGTTCAACCAAGTCGTTTATGAGTTTCAATGTCAAATAAAAGGGCATATGGCGTAACAAACTCCTCATTACTTAGGCCTATTAAAACATTCACATTAACTCTCCTAGTAGTTTATGACACTTGTGAAAGTACAAACAAAGTCATAATACTTAAAGGATTTGAGATAGAGTGGGTCGCGACCCTCTGTCAATGATCAAAATTGGTCATTATATTCTTGGTGTTGAAATTTACACACAATGAGGTTGTTTAACTTTAGGTTGTAAAAATTAAGCGTTGAAAAAATGGCGTAAGAGAAGTTCACAAGACAAAAAATAGCTAAATGTGTAGGGATACTCCCCACATCATGTCATTCAAAATAAGGGCTAATGCCCTTGTACCTGCATATGGAACCGAAGCCCCATTTAAGTTGTCTTTGGCATAGGCCATACATCGCAAACATTAAATTGTTTAAGGAACCAGACACACATCATAAAGTAACATCAAATTGTCTTAGAAAGGTTACATGCCACCCTTGGAAATAAATCACTGCCAACATGGCAGCCTTCACTCTGGCTTCTGAGGAGATGGAGTTGGAGATGGTTGAACTGAGGCAGGCTTGGTGGAAACAGTCTTCTTGGTAGGGGTCGCAGGCTTGATCTTGCATGGCTTCTTGGAGAGGAGGTCTTCCAGAGGTGCCATGGGGTCTTTGGTAGCTTCAGCCATGAAGGGGTACTCTGCAGTTGCAAATGCATTTCCCGCATCTTCGTATTCTGCCTTAGACGAGGGACGGTAGCACTCAATTTTGGAGAGGTATACGGGTTTACCTGCTTTGGCAGCCTCCTCCAAAGCTAAGCACCGTCCATGGAAGATAGCTGCTTTGATGACCTTCCACATTGCAGCTCCCAACTCGTCACTATGATAGAGCTCCATGGCTATGTATGGCACCACCTTAGACACGACCTCAGCATGGTCCTTTTGTAGCATCTTCTACCTCATCTGCAAGCCGTCAACCTCTTCCCTCAACTTCACTTCCACCTCTCCAAGCCTAGCCCTCTCACTTTCCAAACCAGCACACTTTGCCTCCAACACAGCATTTTGGCCAATGAGATTCACCATCTTACCCTCCTCCAACTTGAGTCTGACACATTCATCTGTCAACTCAGCTACCTTCTTTCGGAGGCCTTGGACGAGTGGGTTCTTCTCAATATCCTTCTCAATCTCATTACACTTGGCCTCCAAATTGGCATACTCATGATCTCGTGCTTCTCCCTCTCCAAAGATGACATCCATCTCTTGTCTTGCCTTGGTAACAGCCCTAAGTAACTCCCTGGTTCTACCATTCAAATGATTGTCTAACACTGCCTGCCTTGCAAAACTATTGTCATGAAGATCACAAACCCTTTCAATGGACATATTGTCCAGTAAACCTTTCCATTGGGGGGGGGGTGACATGACCCATAGTTCGGTGGCAAGCCACGACGTTGGGAAGCTCCTTCGTATCTGGAAGGCCTGCGACCATTTCAATGCATAAGGACAGAGTTAGTTACTACAATTATCGTTTCAAAAAAAAATGAGGGGGGAAATTGCTTACCATGTTTCTCCACAGAATCATCAGGCAACTTAAAAGCTGACTTAACAAGCTTCTTGCCTTCGACACTCTTTTGTCGCACTGCCCTGGATCCGGAGGTTGGATGGAGAGTTTTCCTCTTGTTTGTAGACTTGACGGCTTTACCAGCTGTTCCCTTCCTGCTCTTCAATCTATCATCTATACCAGTAGAGCCTGTGATTTGGACATCCTCCTCTGCAGGATCGTTCGAATCTGCCACATTCTCAACCAATTGGGAGCAGTGGCGGATCTAGGAATTTGAAATAGGGTATGCACGATTCTTAAAAGAGTTAATAATAAATTTGGTTTTCGGGTTGGGTTTTCCGGGTCGGGTTTTCGGAATTTGGATTAGACACGTTCTTTTACATTTATGAATCCAGGTTATTTAAACTGATTTGGTTTATAAAATTTGGTATATACGAGACATTATTGGTTAGTAGGGTTCGAGTATTTTTATAAACATTGGCATAGTTTCGTTGTTAATCAAATAACTTAAACTATAAAGCTTATCTCATATTTTGCATGTATAACGTTAGTTCCGCGCACTTTTACATCTAAAAGTCTCTAAAACAACAAACATTTTGAACAAAATGAAAATCATATTTTTAGATTACAATGAAATGGAAAGTAAACATAACCAAGGTTGTAAAAATCGCTCGGCGGTACCGTGGCGGTTGACCCCCGCCAAGCGCCATAGACGTCATAGCGGCGCCATGGCGGTGACCCTAAATTACAAATGAATTTATTAAAGAAATGAATATTAGCAAGATTAAATATAAAAACTAGCTTAATTTAGAACAAAATCAATAAAATCGAAGTTAATTGCCGTGAATTTGAAAAAAAAAAAAAAACCTAGATCTGAAGTTGACCACCGTTGACCTTCGTTGACCGGCGTTGACCAAACCGCCGCCAAGGCCGATTTTGACCGCCAAGCTCCGATTTTGACCGATTTCTGACCGATTTTGACCAAAACGCCATGTTAGACCGATTTGGGAAATATCGTGGCGGTGGACCGCCGATATCCGCTATGGCGCCGCCATGGCCGATTTTTACAACACTGAACATAACCCACTGAAACTATATAAAATCAAGGCAATGTTAAATTTAGTATGTTTATGAGTTATGACTGTATGGATTTTTACTTTTGAGTATATTGGGCTTTATGGTTGGGAGTGTTGGACACATCCATACATCCCAATAACTGGGCCACACAAAAATTAATCTCATTGACCATTTGACTGACCTAATGCCTTCTTTGCTTTCTTCTTCTTCAAAGTTACGTCTGCCACCTCTGCAAAATTAGGGTTTAAAATTACAGTGCTTTTTGTTTTCCTTTTTTCTTACCTTTCAAGTTATGGTGAGTTAGATTAAGGTATGCACTCATTTTTTTCGTGTATTTTGGAGGGTGTGCACTCATAAACTTTTAGTGTATTTTGTAGTTACATTTGAGAAATAACATATTTCATTACACTACTAAAAATATATACAGGGTATGCACGTGCATACCCTTTGTATATGCTAGATCCGCCCCTGATTGGGAGGGACCCTCCAACACTGCTTGTGGGGGTGCTGAGGCAACAGGCTCTGGTTTCGGAGTGTCTACATCATTGTTATTGACAGATGTGGAAGGTGAACCAACACCGTAGGACTTTTCACTTTCTCGGGCATGAAGCTCAAGTCTTCATCAAGGTCTTGGTACATGAAGTTCTGAATGACATTTACGCAAAAAGAAGCAAGAAAAAATAAATATCAGTGCTACATTGGTCATACTTAAATAAAAGTAGAAAACATACTTTGTCCATGATAAATGATAACAGGCATGTTGGGAGACCCCTCCCAGCTATGGGCAATCCCAGCCATGTATAAGATTGGCTCAGGGAACACTTGAACGTCCGCAGGATATCTAGACAAGCGCTGATAGCATGGATTTCTTCGCACCTCATACGGAAAGGGGTCATTGTATCGTTTTGCATCAAACATATACTCCTTATTCAACAACTCTGGATAGTTGGGTGGGACAATAGTGTTTTACACATAGAAAACGCCTTCCGATCTTCCCTTAAATACTCTTTTTCAACGTTTTTTACACCGCACACGTGTCCCTAAGAGTTACTCTTATCCGGATTTAAAACGTTTTTAAATTTCAAAAAAGTCTTTTTGGTCACCGGGTAAAGTGGGGATTTGTGATTACTGTAGCGGGCAGCTAGAACGTTTAGGTGGCATTAAATGCGCAGATTAGGCCTTATCTTGTACACAACACGTTTTGTAGCAAGAGGGTAATTTTATTTGCAGGATGAAGTCGAAAGCAACGCCTCTTTGCTCATATGCATCACTTTCGGTGGGGGCTTGATGATGTACCCTCCGAATCGAAGGACCCTCCTTCGGTATGTGTCGAAGCCCTCTCACGAAGGCCCAAGTTAGGTCTCCGGAATATTCGGTAGGCCAAACTATTCGCTCACACGAAGGTTACCTGCGAGGAATTCGCCATTCGAAGCCCTAAGCCCTTCGGGGTATGGTTGACGAAGGAGCAACGGATAGGAGAACCTTCTGATTTGGTCAAACCCACGATCTCCCTCTCTTTCCTGGCTTCCCCGCCAAGTTTTAGAACGTGGGTCATTAAGCCCTAGCGGTTACCCACAAACATGGGACGCCCCCATGTTCTCCGAAATAAGCGAGAGGTGCCCTAACCCTATTTCTTCCACTATAAATAGGTTGGACGGGCAAAGGATTATGGTAAGCTCATTCAACACTCATGTTTTTACTTACACACACACTTATACATCCATTACTCGTACTTACTCTCACGCCGGAGGTGGTTCGCAGGGTCCAACCCCTGCGTAATCACTTAACTTAGTGTCTTCGTATTTCTTATTCTCAGGTGAAAGACAATCTTGGCTGGAACATACACCCCTCATACCTTTGATCATCATCGAAGCTTGGTAGTGTAATTTATTGTACAATCAGTTGATAAATCGGATAATGAGTTTACGATACAAAAATGGACTATATTTATAAATTTTTAGAGGAAAAATGATTGGAGATTTATGAATATGAGCTTAAACATGTAAGACCATTGTGGTAAAGACCTTGTTTAAATGTGTTTTACATGAGCATGAAACTAAAAATATAATGAATTCATAATTATTTTGTAATTGATGAGACCCACTAAAACACATGCATAACACACAATTAACCAAACAATTTTCGCAAAACAAATTCGAGAACAACACCAAAGTTAATATGCTAACTTCGTATTCTTGACCAAAAATATTAATGTACCTGCCGGATGGTGCTTCAAGAGAAAATACGCGATTTTTGATACTTCCATGCTATAAGTGATCATAAGGAGTTATAATTAGTTGTTGATATTCGCCAATCTTCACTAACCTAAAGTAAAAAATCAATAACTTCTAATTGTTTTGTACAAAGACAACTATTTATAGACACACTCAAACTTAAATCAAGTACGTTTTGTAACTATCCTATATATGAATGATCTATTAACAGTTATTTAAAGCAATAAACCTTAGTGGTTATAAATAAAATTTAAAATTTTAACATACAAAGTATGGTTAAAAAAAAAAGTATAAAACATAATGTTATCTAAAACCATGTGAGTAATAAACTTGAAAAAAAGTTTACTGCTATATGGCTATTTGGGCCTGATGACCCAAACTTTGCACCGAAAGTACCAAAGCCATGAATCTATATAACTAGGCCCATCACTAACCAGTTTTTATATACCTTTGTACTTTTGTAGGATTTCCAATTTCCCATGTCTTTGTTAAAGTCATCAAAACTGCACTTAACAATCGCCTAAATTGGGTATACATATTTTCATCCTTTCATTTTTATTGAGTATTTAAATGTCTAATGAATACTTTTATACATATCACCAAATCTTCTTAATGACTTTTAAAGGCTTAGATTGTGAGACTTTTGTGTGCTTAACTGCTTATATTGAGTGTTTGGTTTATTAAAACATGTATGGCTGCTAAATGCTTCTAGATAACCTAAGTGTGTTGTAGTAGTGAGTTTGTTTGGTGAGCACAAAGATGGCATCTTCTTAGGACTAAGTGTATGTGGGACAAATAATCCACCAAAACGTCTTGATGGTGACTGCTGTAACGAAGTTTCCTTCCTAGTGGAAATGATGCTTTTAGGTTTTAGCCACTTATTTTTTGTCTCACTAGCTTATATGATTCATAACTATACAATTTTAGAGTAACTGTTTTTCGTATGTTTTAGATCAATATATACGTGCCTCGAACGAGTCAGTGTGAGTTTTACATTTGAATCTTGTCAAGTACATGGCAATGGTTCTTACTCCATATATAACTACTAGCAGGGTATTCACGCAATGTGATAAGGGTTAATTCCATATATCCCCAATTAAAACCTTTAAATGTCATATTTGTCCAACCAAAACTCATAATACCATATATAACCAATTTAATCACAAAATATGTCATATCTACCCATTTTAATAATTTGTTTATTTTAACTTTTTAAAAAATCTTAATAATAATTAATTTAAAATGTATACACTATTTTACCCTTATTAATGACCAATTATTCCACATTTTTTAAGTCCATTTAAACACTCGTATCAAACTTTTTATATAAGAATGATCAATCATTATGTTCATGGTCGAGTTTATAACAACAAGATGCGAGCTTCATTTTTAACCGAACATTAAGAAACCTTGAGTTTAAAATCAGCTTTGTGCATTAAAGTAGCATCGGATGTGCTTCGGACTCGAACGGTCGAATATGCGAATGCTAAACAAGTCGTAAAGAGTGTATATTGTCTTTCAAAAGTTATCTTATCCTTAAAGTTGGAGGTAAAACTAACAAAATATGTCGAAGACCGAGAGTGTAGGCGAACTCGTTAAGAAAACAAAAGAATCTCACAATGACGAAGATGGACAATATAACATAATAATGAAGTCGATATAACTAATAAAGAAGTCTTAACCATCGTATCAAAGGTAGGGATGGCACCCGTGGGTAATGGGCACGGGTACCTCTAACCCGTCACCCGCCCACATAGTTTTTTTTCTCACCCATCACCCGCCCGTCACCCGCCAATGGGTATAATTTTCTACCCATGCTCATGCCCGCGGGTATTTATTGCCCACGGGTAAACCCATGGGTTAGTGTAATGCAACAAAACTATAAAACTATGATATGAAAAATAATTATAAAATTGCATAACAAGACACCAATCAATTTACCAAATACCAAGTTCACAAAATACTTAAACACATATATGAAAGCAAAAATTAAATATCATTGCTCCAAATCACATGTATACAACTTTGATCATCTGATCTTTCATATTCTCTTTTTAGTCTTGAAACTCAAACAAACTTTTAGGTTAATGTATTTTCTTGAGACTTGGTAAATATTAAATGTATACCATGCAATATCATACATATTTAAATTAGTATAATTAATCTTAACATGGGTTTATGGGTGCATCCATGGGTATTTTGTAAGGTACACCTCGTGGGTATTTTAAATGGGTTTCATGGGTTTACCCGCGATGGGTATGCCTCACCCGTCACCCACCCGCCACCCACTGATGGGTACATATTTTCACCCACGACCCACCCGTGGGTGAAAATTAATGATTTTACCCACCCATTTATGTATGGTGCTGCCAGGGGTTTTTGCCCATTGCCATCCCTAGACTCATAAAGTCAAAGGTATGTGTTCCGAAGTTGCCAAGGGTAATAAGGGTATGAAAGCTTTCAATGTTAATCATTATTTCAACACGACAAGGTTACGGATGAAGAGTTAATTTAAACAAAATTCTCTCGAACTCATAAAGAAAAAGTTAAACTTGAGAACTAAATGACAAGTTATTTTTAAATGAGAGGAAGGATACATAATCAAGACTTGTATATCGATCAATGGAAATGTGTTTAACAGGTTAAAGTTAAAATAAAGTTACGGAGTTATGTGACAAAAACAAATACACATATGCCCCAGGATAACAAATTGAGGGTTTGCCAACTTTTTGCCATGACCCAATATTTTCCACACACTCGTTAGTTTCACCATAAACATTTGGGTTTGTTGATCAGATAAAGATGGTTTGTCTATGGCTTGATACTTGAATTCCAAAATTGCCTTTGAGGTTGGACTCGTGAGAGACGAACACATTATTATTAGTAGTAACATGATGATGATGATTATGGCCACATTGATGTACGTGAAGGGTATAGTAGGTGATGTGTTTTTTGGAGGGTATAATGGGTATTTAATAATGTTAATTGATGTTTAATTGATTTAATAAAAGAATGGGTAGATATGACAAATTTTGTGTTTAAATTGGGTATATATGGTATTATGTGTTTTGGTTGGACAAATACGACATTTAAGGTTTTTAATTGGGGATATATGGAATTAACCCATGTGAGATAACGGGTACCCTGTGACTAAATATTAATACACTCGGTTTTATTGCTGATGTTTTAGATGTGTGTGAGAGAGATGAATATAGTGGATGCGGTTATATGTTTTTAATAATCATTATTGATAACAATGATTTTTAGCGGTTATACGTTTTTGATAACGGGCTATAAATGATTTGAAAACTGTATTTAATTTAATTGAAACGTTTGCATTTGAATTTTAATAATGAGATGTATTGAATTTTAAACATTTCTTTTATAGTAAGTGTGTAGTCTTATTTTTTTTATGACTTCTTTTTTAATAATGGCCTAAATGAATTATAATCTAGTTAAGATAAGATATGTGTAAAATGAGTATACTGACAAAAGAGTTGACTCAAGTAATTCCAAGTCAGGCATTGAGCAAGTTTCAAAAGACGGTCAATATTGAGTGACTCATGTAACATCATATCTATTTGATTAAATGACATGTGTTCGATGTTTCTTGACTATTGTTTCTGCATGCTTGAGTTTGAGTGTGCATATGCAAGTGGATGGAAATATATATATATGTGTGTATATTTAAGTTTCATATACATTTGGTGCCTCAAACATTCTTTATCATCAAACATTCTGAATTATAAGCACATACTCTGTATGACACCTTTAAGGCTCTTTTGGCTTACATTTCTTTTGGGGCTGTGTACTATTAGTTTTTCTGATGATAACCCAAAGCGGATTTTGTGTGTTGAGAGTGAGAGACTAGCCCTTCTGCAGTTTAAGAGTGACCTCATAGATGGTGCCAACCGGCTCTCTTCATGGAACAATGCCAAAATCGACTGTTGCAGATGGGCTGGAGTTGTATGTGATAAGTTTACTGGTCATGTCCAAGAGCTTCACCTTCGAGGCCCTAATTGTAACCTTGAAGAAGTGTCAGATAAGATGCGTGGAGGAAACATAAATGCCTCACTCCTTTCGTTGAAGCAACTTAAGTACCTAGACTTTAGCTGCAACAATTTCAACGAAATCCAGATTCCTAGTTTCATCGGCTCTCTTGGGAATTTAAGATATTTGAATCTCTCAATGTCACAGTTCCAAGGCGGAGTTCCTCATCAACTCGGGAATCTATCCAAGTTGGTTGTCCTTGATATTGGAATGGGGCCATGGCTAAGTAATGTTCCGGTGAAGAATCTTCGTTGGTTGTCGAGTTTAACTTTGTTGCAGTATCTCGATATGTCAGGCTATGATCTTAGCGGTGCATCTGATTGGCTTCAAGTGATCAACACCCTTCCATCATTGGTGGAATTGCACTTGCCTTCCTGTAATCTTTCTCAAATTCCTCAACATTTAGCCAAAGTTAATTTTACTTCATTAACCTTACTTGATCTTTCTTTCAACATTTTTGACGCTTTGATGCCTAGGTGGATTTTTAGTCTCAGTAAGTTAGAATCCTTAGACTTAACTAGATGCCTTTTCCATGGTCCAGTTTCTAGTAGGGTCGGTGGTTTTCAAAACATGCCTAATCTAAAAGTTGTTCACGTTTCCGAAAATGATTTTATGAATTCTTCATCAGTTTTAAAGGGGTTGTTGAGTGTCTCTAGTATCGAGTTCCTAGATATTAGTACATGCAATCTTTCAACCTCGATTCTTGGCAGTCTTCAGAACATGACGTCTCTTGTTAGTATCGATTTATCACAGAATCAAATTAACGAGACCTTACCAAACTCATTTGGTAACCTCTGCAACTTGACTTACGTTGATCTTCGAGCTAATTATTTTGTCGGAAGTGTGTCAGAGCTTCTGAATAATTTCTGTAAATGTAATTCACCTAAATTGGAGTATCTGGCTATCACTGCTAACCTCCTTACAGG
The DNA here is from genome assembly GCA_910596185.1 of Chrysanthemum makinoi. Classification (NCBI taxonomy): domain Eukaryota; kingdom Viridiplantae; phylum Streptophyta; class Magnoliopsida; order Asterales; family Asteraceae; genus Chrysanthemum; species Chrysanthemum makinoi. Next base: position 258,440,127 of record OU343218.1, read on the forward strand.
TCATTTACCAGAGAGATTAGGACAACTGCAAAAACTATCTACTCTGGATCTTGCATATAATTACCTTTCTGGTGCAATTCCAAATTCATTAGGAAAATTGTCATCCTTAAAGGAGGTAATACTTAACGTTAACTCACTTTCTGGTCCACTTCCTGATTCAATAGGGAACTTAACATCATTGGAACGGTTAGAAATTTCTTTTAATAATTTCAATGGAAGTCTACCCAAAAGTCTAGGCAAGTTAACAAAACTAAACTATTTGATTATACATCACAACTCATTTACTGGAGATGTCACTGAAGATCACTTTGCCAATCTCACTGCATTGAACTCTATATGGGCAGAGGCAAACATGTTAAGGTTAGAACTAAGCGATCATAACTGGGTCCCACCTTTCAAACTTGGTGTCTTGAGAATAGGTTCTTGGAATTTAGGCCCTCGATTTCCATCATGGATTCAGTCACAAGAAAGCTTGACGGACTTAGACATAGCCAACACGGGAATTTCAGATATCATTCCTAGTTGGTTTTGGAACTCGTTTACTGATATTGTTTTCTTGAATATATCTCATAATAATATCCGTGGGAAAATGGTGGGAGATCTTAGTATACTTGTACCAAATGCAGTCGTAGATCTAAGTAGTAACCATTTTGAAGGTCCACTACCAGGAAAAATCAATGATGCTGACTTTGTTTTTCTAGATATATCAAACAATAATCTTTCAGGATCTCTCAAGAATTTCTTATGTCCTAGTTTAGAAAAAGATAGACTACTGCAAGTTCTCAATTTGGCCAATAACAAACTTTCAGGTGCTATTCCTGATTGTTGGATGAATTGGCAAGCATTATCAGTCATAAACTTTGAGAACAATAATCTCATAGGTGGAATTCCACAATCTGTGGGGAACTTAACTTCTCTTCGATCATTCAACATCCGGAACAACAAGCTCTCTGGAAAGTTACCTGCATCTCTTTTGAATTCAAAAAGCTTACAAATTATCATGCTTGCTGAGAATGAATTCGCTGGTGGCATACCGTTGTTAATAGAGGGTAAAGATTCAAAGTTGAAACTACTCAGCCTCAGGTCAAACAAACTGGAAGGTGAAATCCCGGTTGAACTATGTCGTCTCACTTCCATCCAGATATTGGATCTTGCTCACAACAATCTTTCGGGATCACTTCCGACATGCTTTTACAAGTTCAGTATCATGTCTGGAAGGCAACAATCTAGTGAAATTGTGCTATATGATGTGCCGTTTCAGGTGCAAGTTATTGGCAGTGCATCGCTGGTTACTAAAGGACGCGAGTTTCAATATAGCACTATTCTTTATCTGGTCACAACCTTGGATCTTTCAGGTAACAGATTCTCGGGCCCTATTCCTAAAGAGCTTATGGGCTTGTTAGGGTTGAGGTGGTTGAACTTGTCTGGCAATCATCTAACGGGAAGAATTCCTGAGGAGATTGGTAAAATGACATTACTTGAATCTCTTGATTTGTCTGTTAATCAGATTGATGGGAGGATTCCTTGGAGCATGTCAAGGTTAACAACCTTAAATTGGCTGAATTTATCTATCAACCAATTGACGGGGGAAATCCCAATGAGTACTCAACTTCAGAGCTTTAGTGAGTCGAGCTTCATGGGGAACTCACTTTGTGGCCCCCCACTTGCAGTTCTATGCAACAAGAAAGGGGTCGCACCTGATGCGAGTACACGAGGTGAAGTAGAAGTGAATGATGATGAAGCAGATGGAAAAAATTGGGTTCTTATCATTAGTATTGTGCTTGGATTTATAATTGGTTTTTGGGCTGTTGTTGCTCCTTTGATTGCAAGCAAAGCATGGAGACAGTCTTTCTTTTATTTTCTCCAAAAAGTGTGGTTAAAGATTTGTAATGCTTGTCATATTAATTAGTGATTTTTACTTGGCACTCAATTGAGAATTTTTTTTTATATTTCTTACTATCAGTTCATTGGGCGTTACTTTACTTTACTTTACTATCAGTTCATTGAATATGTAGCCATCCTTAACTAAGGTTAGTTAACATAACATGATATGTTCTAGCTAAATTTCCCCTGTTTATGAGAATAAGTACTCCGTCTCAGGTTAACTCGACAAGTAATGACCTGGGCGCGTTTATGTTTTATTTTCTGGTCATGAAAGGTTTTTCTGGACGTTTGGGTCTGATTAAACCTTATTTGATTCGTATCTTAGCAAACCTGGTGCTTTGGGATTCAATCTTTGGTTCGTGACACGAGGGATCTGTAAGTTAGGGCTATTATAACCTATTATTGGTTCACTGATTGATGTATCATCATTGGTATGCTGCTGGTGTTAGTCTAATTGTGAGTTAGGGTTTGTTGGTGGAACTTTATGCCTCGACCGCTATTTGATGATTATGGACGATAAGGTTTTATGTAAACCCTATTTGGATTGTATGTTGAGCGGGTTATTTGGTACCCACTGAATAGAATCTATGTTTGGTTATTAAGATTCGTGGTCGTGGTGGTGGTGCTTCAAGAGCTATGAGATGCAGTTTTTGAAGAAATAGCCACTTCGCCGTGGGTGGTTCTTTGAAGTTCGTGAGCATTTTGGTCATCTTGATGCCTATGTTTGGAGGACTTTTTTCTGCATTTGATAATTCTATGCTCGTGTAAGTGTGTATTGGGATGCATTGTGTTGGTACAAGTCTTTGTATGTACATGCTTGATGGCTGGATACTTGGACTTGTGGTAAGTTGGAGGATTCCTATGATATGGGTTTGTGGACTTTGGGTGCTCATTCATGACATATTATATGTGGATTCTTCATGGAAGCTAAGGTGGACCGCCATAATGATTTAGAAGGCTCAAGTGCGTTTCTTGAGTAGTATTGTAATGTTTTATGTTGTTTTGTCATTCATGACATATTATATGTGGATTCTTCATGGAAGCTAAGGTGGACCGCCATAATGATTTAGAAGGCTCAGGCGCGCTTGAGTAGTATTGTAATGTTTTATGTTGTTTTGTCATTATTGGTAGGTTCAATTTTTGTAAGTTATAGGAATGGTGTGTCATTCTTATATTAGCGCTCAGAAGTGTCCTATGGACTGAGGTGAGGATATCCTCATCCTATGTACCTCAACGTTTTTGGAGTAATGAATTTTACCGGAGTGAATTAACCCTTTTACCCAAAAAATATTATCACTTCAGCACTGCTGAAATCTTCTTATTTTTCATATACTCATCTCCACGGTTCATAAACCTTCAACAGATTCATAACTGGACTTTGTAAAACCCTTGTATTGCTTGATCATAATAGTTACAATGTGATGTCTATATATCATATACAAATGGGCTTAAACCTAAGAAATACATCCAATATACACACAAGGCCTTTGGGCCGATACTAACGTCCGATAACATCCCCCCGCAGTTTGAGCGGGAGAGGAACGAACACTCAAGCTGGTGCGAAACTCATCAAATAAAACGGAAGGTAATCCCTTGGTGAAGATATCCGCATACTCGTAACGAGACGGAACATGGAGAACCCAGATGTGACCGGTGGACACTAAGTCACGAACAAAGTGAATGTCAATCTCAATGTGCTTCGTGCGTTGATGCTGCAAGGGATTAGAAGAGAGGTAAACCACGCTCACATTGTCCCAATAAACAAGTGTAGCCATAGATAGTGGCGTATGAAGCTCGCGTAAAAGATTACGCAACCAACAAGTCTCAGCAACCGCATTGGCAACACCACGATACTCAGCTTCAGCACTGGAACGAGAGAGAGTAAACTGTCTCTTCGAAGACCAAGATAAAAGATTGTTGTCAAGAAACACACAATAACCCGAAGTAGACAGTCGTGTAGTGGGACAACCAGCCCAATCTGCATCTGAATAGGCAAATAAAGAGGATGTCGTAGATGAATAGAGCTGCAAACCATAAGTCAACGTGCCACGAATATACCGTAAGATCCTTTTAAGAGCAGAGAAATGAGGCTCTCGAGAATCATGCATAAAGAGACAAACCTGTTGTACAGGAGATGTCAGGCCGAGTAAAAGTGAGATACTGTAAGGCCCCTGCAAGACTACAATATAAAGTAGGGTAAAAAACCGGATTACCATTAGCTGAAAACTTGGAATTCGTGTCAACAGGAGTACGACACGGATTACAAGCAAGCATACCAGCATGCTCAAGAACCTCAATGGCATACTTCTGTTGAGATTAGAACATCCCAGAAGTATTACGTGTCACAAAAACCCTCCAGAAAATAATTAAGATGGCCCAAATCAGTCATGGAGAACTCCGCATGCAAAGAAGAAATGATACGCCGAATAAAAGTTGTAGAAGATGTAGTCAAAACAATATCATCAACATACAAAAGCAAGTAAGCAGTATCTGTCCCTTGTATGTAAATATATAGTGATGTGTCAGAGCGACTGTGCTGAAATCCAACCCTACCAGCATAGGCTGCAAACCGCTAAAACCCAGCCCGAGAGGTGTTGGGGTTTATGAGCCCAAAGCAGGGTGAAGATAATCAATAACCTAACTAATTACCAATGAATGGTTACCGGATGTCACTTGGAATCGTGTTATCACTTTCCAAAGTAAACTATTCGACCCTAATGCTTGGGTATCACGAATATCTACTTGGGATAAGACCAAATGTATGTTAATGATTTAGGCACAAATCAATTAACCCTTCTACATCCAAGTGTTTATATTTTATGTCTCTTGTTCATGCATATGTGATTTCCTATTTATATGGAAATACTCATAGCAAGTCAAATGGAATTATTAAGGATTAATCGGCCCATTAATTGCCTTATAAGTATCCCCATTATAGCTAATAGTGGTTACACGACTAATTAAACGTGGTCATTAAGCAGTTATAACTGTCACTTGAATAGGTCAAAGCCGTTACAAGTTAATTCCAGCATCACTAGCAGTAGTAACTCTGCCAACAGTAGTAATGTTAGTACTAGCAGTATTAACTCTGCCTAAAAGTAGTAACATTAGTCTAGCAAGATAATCCCTAACAAGAGTAATGTTAGTACTAGCAGATAAAGTCATTAACAATAGTAACATTAGCAAGATAACTCGCCAACAGTAGTATCACGCTGAACCTTACCACTATTGAGTCAGGGTGTTCAGAGACCTTATGGGTGTACACTCCGTACCTCCTGGCCCATTACTAGGTGTGAACTAATCCCACAAGTGCACTAAATTTTCCAACAAGAGGCCTGTTTAAGCCCATAAAGTGATATCTGTAAAAGACACACATGATCAGGATGCTTTGAATCCCGAAAACATGTGCATAAACAAAAATATTCTGAGGATTGAATTTCCATCGTAGTACATTACACGTTCAAATATTCGAGAATTAGGGTGTTCTAAGAATTGAACCCTTCAACCCTTTGAATACATGAAGATAAAATACATACTAGTTTTCAAACACTTAAATGTTCCTGACACTATACAAGCCATGTGTCCATATCCAATTAATAAATGCTGTAAAAGCCAAAAGTCCAAAGCTCCTTGAAGCGGCAAAACTTCAATATTCACATAGGTGGTTCCTCTTTATTCATGCTCCTGCCAAGCATTTTTTCAAAGAAATTAACCATTAAGAAGTAAAGACTTCATCCTCCTTTTCACCAGGTTCTGAGCACAACCTTGGGATGTAAAATAAAATATGTGCTCTAGTCCATTGAATGTTCAACTTTTCACATTGAAATCAGCTCCCAGGTTTCCTCAAGAGGGAGTTGGGTGTCTTAGCATTTAGTGACTAAGTTGGACTTAGACCCATCCCTTTAGCATACTTTATAACCAAGTCTCTAGCCAAACCCTTCATCAAGTGATCAACTAAATTTTGTTGAGATCTAACAAACTCTATAGATATCACCCCATTCATGATAAGATCACGAATCATGCTATGTTTGACACCTAAGTGTCTAGACTTTTCATTGTACATCTGGCTATAAGCCTTTGCCATGTAGCCAATCATCACAACGTATAGAAATAGGTGCTATATGTTTAGGCCACAATGGAATCTCTAATAAGTTTTTCAACCATTCAGCCTTCTTTGCCAAAGAAATGCTAAGGCCACAAATTCATATTCCATCGTTGAACGGTGATGTAAAAGCCTTTTGGTGCCCAAGAAATTGCACCTCCACCAAGAAGGAATACCCAAATAATCGGTAGACGAATTGTCTTCGTTACCGATCCAACTTGCATCAATGTATCCTTCTA